>JAHWFO010080377.1:0-22651 GCA_023313115.1 Rhysida immarginata | reverse complement strand
ATTTTAGCTAAAATTTTCTATATTTTTTCTTTCAACCAAACAGCAATTTTAAACTCGATCCGGATATTATTATTTGATTGACCTCTTTCCTGAGGCATGCTTCCCTGGTTTCAAACCACCTCTTTCGACGGGATTGAACTCGATCCGGATCGGGGTGTTGAAGCCTGTTTACATGCCACTTTTTGCAGGATTGACTTGAAACTTGTCTTTCGATCAGGATCGAAAGTGTGCATGTAAACGCAATGTATGTGACGTCGCTGCCACGATCACTGAGTCCGGCCAAGAGCAGGAGCATAAAACTCTTCCCAGCCAGCGAGATGGAGCAATGCTGCCTTTAAGGCCCCCATTAGCTACAAGCGCATTCTTCGCACTGGTTTATGCAGCACAGGTGCCCAGAGAACTATATGAAGCCCTAGTCGACGTACCCGTGCCGACTAAAAGTTTCTCCAGCCGGCGTTACAACGTGGTTATGCCCTGGGGAACTCAAGCACTGGCCGAGGAGGATTTGGGAGCACTCTTCCCAATATTTTAAGGTGAGCTCTCTCCCATTTATCTCTATCTGTATCGTAAAATGTCTGTGAGACTATTTCCATCTCCCAACACCGCTCATAAGTCTTGCATTGTAAAATTATGCTAATGCGCAGTTTAGTTAAGTTACTGGCTCTTATTAATTGTGTGCTATTTTTTTTCTATTTTCTCTATTAGAAAATGAGCCCTCAGCCAGTCCTTAAACACAATAGGCGTCACCGCTCTCCATGGCGGTCGATTTGGAATTCAGAAACTGAGTTACCGCAAGTTTGTTTTTTTTTTCTGTGTAAAGTACTTCACGGAACAGAACTTTACTAGTAGGCGTAGGTCCTACTATTATTGTTAGTCGGTAATTTATGTTTTTGTGACATCAAGCTTATCCCTTTTTCCTTTAAATCAAGTTATTAGGGTTTACTTGTTTTTCCCTTTTATTTTATTGCACTTGCAGTAAATTATTTCTTTTTCTTTATTAGAAAAACATTTTACGGCACCCTCGTGACAGAGGGCGTCCAATCATTAATTTTATTTACTTCATGAATAAAATTACTTTTCCCATGAATATCTATGACTGTGTCGCATTATCTAAGGTTATCAGCGCTTCCACTACTTTGCTTCAAATCCCAAAATAATTTATCCGTGATATTCTTCCATCCTCTTTTTCTGGTTCGCCCAGAAATATGTATCAAAATTTTTTGGATGCCATGTGCATTGTTCAACATTTTGGTAAACCAAGTCTATTTCTCACTATGACATGCAACCCGGCATGGCCGGAAATTTTTTATAATATTGGAATTGGTGAATCTGCAAATTTTCGACCAGACATTGTTGTGCCAGTATTTAAAGCAAAATTAAAAGAATTAATACATTTAATACAAAGCAAAAATGTTTTCGGCAAAGTTGAGGCTTTGATTTACACAATTGAGTTCCAAAAAAGAGGTTTACCTCATGCCCATATTTTGGTTACATTACACGAAAACGATAATATAATTGGAACAGGGGATATTGACAAAGTTGTATATTCAGTAATTCCGGATGAAAGTACACACCCGACGTTGCGTCAATATGTTAAAAAACATATGATGCATGGCCCATGTGGCCAATTAAATCCAAATTCAGTTTGCATGAGAGAAGGAAAGTGCACGAAGAGATTTCCGAAACAATTTGTAGCGTCCCCACCCCCACTATGTATATCATATAGTCGTCAGACTTATTGTCCTACGTTCGAAGTGGGTGAGCGCTAAGGGTTCGGGACCGATAATTGGAAATAAAACCTACTACCACTGTGATTAGGTACCTTTAATTTATTTGGTTTAATAATCTTACATAAACCACAACCCACATTCCTCTTATAATACTAAAACTCACTACGACTAATGGGCCCATGAAGTTTGCATGCTGCTAAATAAAATAAGTTAATATATTCTTAATTAACCCCCAGCGACTTAGCCCAGCAAAGCCGGCACCTTGGCTCACTAGATTCAGAGACAATTGACCACTGTAGGTTTGGGTGTGAAGATATCTATACTGCTAGCGATTTGGGATTGCTCTGCCCATTCATGACCCGAAACAAATATTCCGAAAAATTAGCACTCGATAGCGCAACGTCACTCCTTTATTATTGCAACTAAAGGGGGGAGAGACAGTGACCCCTCTTGGGCACTCATGAATGGGAGATGGTTACCCACTGGCAGTATCGATCATTCGGCTATCCATATTTAGCATCGTGAGTGCATGTGCCAGGTTCGCTAGTCAGCTTAAAACTAAATATATCTTGTTTTTCCCAACCATAAGTCTATCAATAACTAGTACAAAGTGCTTAAAAAAATTTCTATTATTTTTGGAGAATAGTCTTTTATCGGCTTGCCGTGTGCTCGGAAATCTATTATCTCGAACACATTCAGTTCAGTCTGCTTAAAGATCTGCACAGGTGTGACAACTGTTAATCTTCTTTTCAAAGTCGGGGCTCCTACTGCATTGGTATATCTGTTACGCTCCTCATAGTTGAGTTTAAATTGAACACTAAAGTTTAGCAACTACATTGGGACGAACTCACCAAAATCTTCGCATGTAGCCACCCTAGTTATCCTTCCTTCTAATAATCTGCTCCATGGATACTACTCCGTTCAGCGTGACCACTGTCCTTGGCTGGCTCGCACGGCTCATCATTCGTGGTTCCACGGGCGTTCTCGTTCCTCAGTCTGTTTCGCTCCGATATAGCCATATGCCGTGGATCAAAATGAAAAGGCACATTGAACAATGATTAACTATGTCAAAGAAAGTAATGTCAATTAGAGCATTTGAAAGGGAATACTTATGCAATGTCGTCCAGCTGCCACGAAAATGCCGTCGTATATTCTTCTTTCCGAACCCTCATTAAATTTCTTTACAATATCGGAGTGACTTCTTGAGGCTGCTTATGTGAACGTTCCGTTTTCAGAAATAGAATAGTTCCATTACGAGTCGTTATGCTCTGGACTATTCTTTATCACTTATATTTCCAAAACTTCCTTGATCAACCAGTATATCGAGAGGAACACCAAAGACAAAAAAAAAAACTTCGTAATCATAAAAAAACAAATTTTTTTTTTCAACAAAAGCGTTGACACGATCATCGTTTTCTCCGAAAACGATCTCAACAATCCCCCGTTGGAAGCTGAGCTATATTCCGGGAAAGCATCCCAACAATTCCCAGTCCCAACAGAAGACCATTGTCGATCGCTCACGGCCTTAACCCCTCAACCAACAATAAAGATAACTTAATTAAACGCTAAACAATCACACTCATACAACGACACAGACTTAATAAAACAACAATAAATAAAATAAAACGACACATAAACTAATTATGAACGCACCCACTCCCAGTTAATCGAACAAACGTGACTTCTTCTTAACCTGAACGTCACAAATTCAATAAATACACAAGAGAATCTATTAATGGTTATCCATTGTACAAAAGACGTGATAAATGCATTAGTGTTAATATTAGAGGTGCGTCTCTTGATAATCGTTATGTAGTGCCATATAACCCTTATTTACTGGCCAAATTCGATTGCCATTTTAACGTTGAAGTATGTACTTCAGTAAAAAGTGTAAAATATTTTTACAAATACATCTATAAGGGCAGCTATTGTCTTAGCCGATGGACAAGGTATAGATGTTCAATATGATGAAATTAGAAGTTTCTTAAATTGCCGTTATGTTGGGTCGACTGAAGCTATGTGGTGCATTTATGAAATACCTATGCATTTTCAGTCACATACTGTAATTAGACTCGACATTCATAAAGAGAATGCGCAGCGTATTGTTTTCATACAGGGAAAGGAGAGTCAAGCTCTTGAGAATGCAAGAAAAACAAAGCTGTTAGCATTTTTCCAATTGAATAAAGTAGATCACTCAGCAAATCAATATACGTACACTGAAGTTCCTTTGCATTATGTTTGGATGGATATAGGAAAAAATTGGCAAAAGAGACAAAGAAGTAGTGATAAAATCATTTCACGTTTGTACCAAGTATCACCAAAATATGTTGAACTTTTTCATTTACGTTTACTCTTATTACACGTATGGGGCCCGAAATCAATTGAAGATGTTCGCACATTCAACGGTGTGGTTCATAACTCGTTTGTCGAAGCGTTCCATGCTCGCGGTATCGCTTCAAATGATAATGAATGGCGAGAATGTTTAAACGAAGCAAAGGAATTTCATTCACCGAAGCAAATGTGCCGCTTATTTGGATATATTTGTGCATTAAATGTCCCAGCAAATGCGTTCGAACTTTGGAATGAATTTAAATTTTACTTGGCAGAAGATTATTTAAGTAATGAGTATGATGTAAGTATTGCATTCAATCGAGCATTACTTGAAATTCAACAAATATTAGATAGCCATAATCTAACATGTGAAATGCTTGGATAACCAAATCCCATGGCAGTGCCAGAAATTGAGAAAGTAGATCAAATTGATCCAATTGAACAAGAATTTTTTTCAATGAACTATATGACATGGCCAATCAAGAACAACGCAATATTATTGATCAAGTTATTCGAGAAGTTCAATATCATGATTCTGGTTCGAATGCATTTTGTCTGACTGCTCACGCTGGCTGTGGAAAGACTTTTGTCCTTAGAATAAATTCACTAAATTTACGTTGTATCGTAACGGCATATATTGGCATTGCTTCAACACTGTTAATTAGGGGGAAGACATTATATAATGTTTTTAAAATTCCAGTTAAACTTTTAGATACTTCTGTTTCTGGTGTTAACCCTAGCAGTAGTCAAGGTCGATATATAAATTCACCTTCATTAATTATTATCGACGAAATTTCTATGTGTCCTCTTTTGCTATTGGAATTAATTGATACGTTGCTGAAAGATTTAACAACAGATCAAAATAAAAATAAAACAATTATTTGCTGGAAAAACGATACTTCTCTGTGGTGATTTCAGGCAAATTCTCCGAGTAGTACCACGCGGGTCGCGTGCTGTGTTAGTAGAAAATTGCACCACCAGTTGGAATGAATTTTCTTTTTTTCACCATGTCACTTTAAATCAGAACATGAGAGCATTACCAAGTGAAGTTGAATTTGTGAATTTTTTGAAGAAACTTGGTAATGATCAACTTGCAAAATATCCCAAATTTGGTGAGAATATAGTCGAAATACCAGAATGTTTAGTTGGTGAAGAAAGCAATGTAATTGTTGGCACTTATGGTGACATTAAACAAAATATTCTTTTTGCGAGAATGCTAAAATCAGTTATATTAGCACCAACTAATGAAGCTTGCTCCATAATCAATAATGATATAATAAGTCGCATTCCAGGGGTAGAGAAAACTTATCACAGTTATGACAAAATCATTTCTGATAATTCCGATGAAGTAAATAATTTTCCAATTGAATTTTTCAATTCTGTAAATGTCAGTGGTTTGCCGCCGCATAAACTGACGTTAAAAGAAAATGCCATTGTTCTTTTAATTAGAAATTTGAATGTAGCCTGATCATTAGTTAATCGAACAAGAATGAGAATTAGGCATTTACATCATAATTCAATTGACTGCGAAGTTTTAACAGGAACAGCACGTACAGAGAGAATTTTTAATTACGCGTATAAATTTAACGTATTCAGGTAATACTTTGCCATTTCAGTTCCTAAGAACTCAATTCCCTGTAATTCCAGCGTTTGCTATGACCATAAATAAATCCCAAGGTTTAATTACGCCTATAAATTTGAACGAATTGGGATTTTGTTGCATCAGCCTGTTTTTTATCATGGTCAAATATATGTGGCCACGAGCCGTGTGCGAACCTTTGATGGGTTGAAATTTTATATTTCAGAGCGTAGCGATCAAGGACACTTAGCAAATGATCACAGAGTTTTCACAAAAAACATTGTCTTCTCTGAAGTCATAATTTCTAGATAACGTTTGAGAGACTTCGAATATCCCTCAAAATTTCTCTTAAAATATTTTTTCATTTGACTTTATCTTGATTCATTTATTTAAGTTAATTTAAAGTTATTCATTAAACGTGGATTGGAAATTGGTAATGACATTACTAACGACTGTAAAAATAAAATCATTCATTGTCAAATTAATTTGAAAAAAAAAATCGTTTTGATTTCTTGAATAAATTAAAACCAAAAACATACAATCTTGGCTCTTCTCTCAAGAAACGCTTATATAATATACATAAATATAATGTACACAGATGTTCTTAATGAACACAACCATACACCCAATAACAGTTCAATGCTTCCATCATGAAGTAGTAATTTTGGATATTTATTAAGTGTTGTCTATTTTTCGTTATACAAAGTGTATTAATATGCAAGATTAAAACTATAACAATAACAAGTGTTTTTGTTCAGAAATGTGATCGAATTTCGATCACTGGGGGACCTTAGTATCTAGAAAACGGTTAATTTTTGGATAGTAAGTTATATGGTCAAATCTATCGGCAATGAACTAAATAATAACGTTCTTAAATATCTAGATCGACTTTCCCTGTAACCCCGTATATCAATTTCCATTGCCAGACTTGGAGAGGATGTAGGGAAGGTCAAAACTAACAACTATTCCGAATATCATTTTTCCCAAAAAAGTTGTAAACGAGTTAAAAAGGTGTAAAGATCCCGACCAACCCCTATGGATGCTGCACTGCACGGCACCTGCAGAGCTGCATGCAAAACTGAAAACTAGCAACGAAAGCATTAATTGGTGAATCATGATATGCAGCTCCGGAAAATTTTATTTGTTCAAATGCAGAAATGGTTATTGCAGTGTTACATTGAACAATTACAGCAACTTTTCGAAGTAGCGACCCTGGACTGTGATGCAGAACGTGCATCTCCGTTGCATTTTCTATCGCACTCTCCTAAACACTCTGGTTATTCCTGAACCTCTCTGCAGGCGTCAAAGATTGCACTCAGCACGTCAACACTGGCTACTGGAGTACCATAAACCAGGCTTTGAAATACCTCCATAAGAAAAAGTCCAGCGGTGTTAAATCTGGTGACCTCGCTGGCCAGTTAATGGGGCCTTCTCAACATATCCAACGTTGAGGGAAGGTTTGATCAAGAAAACTCACGCATGGTCCGGGTAAAATGTGCTATTGCTCCATCGTGCTACAACCACATCTGCCGTCTGACTTCCAAAGACACATCTTCCACCAGTCCAGTCATGATATCTTGAAGAAACGTGAGATAATGCTCTCCATTCAGGTTTGGAGGTAGTATAGGCGGTCCGATAATCTGGTCATAGAATTCCAGCCCAAATGTTGACATGAAAGCGTTCCTGATGGCTGGAGATGTGTGTGGCATGAGGGTTATGTTCGTCCCAACTACGGATGTTGTGGAAATCGAACATGTCCTCCTTGGTGAATCGTGCTTCATCCGAAAATAACACAAGTGTGTCGAAATCAAGGATTTTTAGTAATACTCTGAAGATGCCATTCAGAAAATTCCATGCGTGGTACATAGTCTCCAAGTCGCAAAGCCTGAACTTTCTGTTTGTGATAAGGATGTTGTCGGTTCTCATGTAGAATGTTCCTGACAGTCGCGGGAATGCATGGGTGCTTGTAGATGGGTTATCTGCAAATCTTTGCAGCACGTCCTCTTCGACATGTCGTGTTCGCACAGTCCTCGGAGAACCAACGTCACGCCTGCTGGGTAGAAATTGTCCCGTTTTCCGTAAGAGCCGGTCAATCGCCACAAATGTTGCACGACAAGGATGTCGTCTACGAGAGAAACTCTCGCGGTAGAGCCTTGCAGCTTCTCGTGCATTGCCATGAGCCTGGCCGTACAACAGATGCATGTCTGCTATCTCTCCATATGTGAACTCATTCATGTTGAGATCTTTCCAGGTGTGGTGCTTCTGCTTGTACCTATATCACGGACTCTGCCTGGTCACCCTCGATGAGGAATGTGATCACCCGTGCGTTCTGATTCACCAAGTAGTGCTTTCGTTGCTAATTTGCTGTGTTTGCATGGAGCTCTGCGGGTGCCGTGCAGTGCAACATTCACAGAGGTTGGTCGATATCTCAAAGCTGCCAGATAGGGAATTCATTGCCGCACACAAATTTGACTTGGACCTCCAAATTTAAGATCATCCATTCGCTAACTCGAAAACTATTAAAGATAGAGAAAAATTTCCAATTGCTACCCTGTAAAGTAACACCACATTAATCTAAAAACAATTTTTAATCACACCCTTCCCCTTGAAAGATTTTGAGAAGATGGGCGAGAAAGAGCCACTCAAGGTAAGGTTGGCTGGCCAGGTTGGCAGGCGGGATACCGACATTTCGTTACAAACACAGCTCATTCCGGAGAATTTGAGAGGCTCACAGCTTAAAATTAAAAGAATTTGCCACTAATTTAATCATAAATTTATACAGTAAACCTTGCATAATTTACTATAAAAAATGCGAATGTAAGGTCATTTTATTCTATTATTAATCTATTTATAAAGCTTCACTCATGATTAAAACAGAAGAAATCCTAAAATCATGCATTTTTTATTAGCATAATGAGAATATCATTTTTACAACTTCAATTATACATTCAAAAAAGTAAATGTTATATCACTTAAACATTTTAGAATCTTACAATGTCTCGTTAATACGGCTTGTCGCAGGAACGAATTGCCCGTCGCGAATTGTCTTGAAACGAAATGTCGGTATTCCTTGGCAGGCCTGGTTGGCTGAAGTTTTTAACACATTTGAATTGCAGTGAAGCACACCGTTGGGATTTTTCTTTCTTTGAGTGACTCTTTCTCGCCCATTTTCTCAAAATATTTCAAAGGCAGGGTGTAATTAAAAACTGTTTTTAGACTAATGTGGTGTTGCTCTACAGGGTAGCAATTGAAATATTTTTCTTTATTCTTAATAGTTTTCGATTTAACAAATGGATGACCTTAAATTTTGGGGTCAAATTCAAATTTGAGTGCGGCAATAAATTCCCCACCCGCTATTACCTATAAACCACACTCTCAAATCTCGCCTACCTGGTAGCTTTGAGATATCTGCCATGTTACCAGACTTTTTGGACCCGCTTATTTACAGAGTGATTCTGAAAAAGTGTGTATAGCTGTAAGCAATGACAGAGGTGACCAAAATGAACATTTTTTTTTTAATATAACGTGGGTAAGAATTTGAACGCTAACTGAGAAATGAACATAATTAAAAATGCCGCCACCAAGACCTAGAAGTTAATAACTCAGGTTCCGTAAATACCAGAATGATGAACTTCGGAAAAATAACAGGGTACATTAAACTCTGTATACCGTTAAAATTTGATTGTATTCCAACGAGTAGTTTTCGAGTTAGGTATTCAAAATCGTAACAGTCTTCACATGCGAGTACTAACCAGCACGTGTTATGATATTGAGTGCGTAATATCGGAAACTTATCGTTGGAATTTGAGCAAACTTTAACGGTGAACAGAGTTTTATGTACCCTATTTTTCTTTCAAAATTCATTATTCTAGGCGTTGCAGAAACTGAGTTATTAACTTGTTGATCTTAGTGGCGACATTTTTATTTCTATTCGTATCTCAGTTAGCTTTCAAATTCGGACCCATATTATATTAGAATAAAATGTTCATTCTGATCACCTCTATTATTGCTTACAGTTATGCACATTTTTTCAGAATCACCCAGTGTATTGTTGGTCCGTACATATTGTTGGTGCAGATACTTCCTATTAGTATGCCCTGCCATCTGAATATCGATTATCGATAAATTTTTTTTCGAAATCTGATGTTGACAGTGATCTCCCTCTTGCTTTGACGGTCAAGTGTGCATAATTTCATCAAGATCGGAATAAAACTATAGATTTTTAAAAGACAAACATATATATATATATATATTGTAACGTGCTAGTAAAGACAGGACGTGATTACCCACACGCACAGCCAGCGTCCCAAGATAGACGCGTAGGAAAAACACGAAAGAAAACCTTTCCCTTACAAAAAATGAGACTAGATACCAAAACCCAGACTAACAGCGTAGAAAAGAATACGCTTACCAGAAAGGACAAAACGTTCTCTCGAGTGAGGTAAAAAGAAAATTACCGGTGAAAAAACTTACGTTAACCCCCAATTAACTGTAAAGGCTATCACGCGACCCAAGATAACCCAAATTTACAGAAAGAAAAGGAAAAAACATCCAAATAAATATTTTCCTTTATTGCTGGTAAAGACAGAAGAATATTGAAAAAGACAGACTCAAATCATCATAAACAAAGGTGGAACAAGATAAACTAGATGACGGTAGGACAAAAGCGGCGCTGCGCTGATCTGTCAGACATTGAGGAATTCATAGTCAGAAACAGTGTTGGGGTAGGACGACACTGACGAATAGATGAAGAAAGTCTTGATGTCGGTAACGAAGATCTGGGAGATTAAAAGACGAAGACGTAGTGTTCTTACTGCAAATAGAAAATCGTCAACAGCAAAATAGCGAGGAAAATAAAACTGGAAATAAAAAAAATTCAATTCCCACAACCGTTAAAAAAAAAAAATATTGACATCATCAAAAATTAAACCGTAAAAGGTATGGATAAAATAAAAATAACCAACAGACCATGGACCTCCTCCACCAAGATCCTAAGGACGAATAACAAAACTCACGCTAATGTTTGGACAGAGTACCGTAACAGAAGGGTAAGTACGAACAAGGGAGGACAGGACGGACCGACGGGTGCATACACGCAACAAAAGGAACGGGTGAGGGTAGACGGCGACAACATGGATGAGGTCCTGAAAAGAAAACGAGAATAGAAAAATGATACCATACCACAAAATATTATAAACTTTCATTAGGAAAGGCTGAAAACAATAATACAGACAAGGAATTTAAATCTTAAAACATTCATAAGCTAAAATTAAGGCTTAGAAAAAACAAGTAAAAAGTTCGTTCGAGTTCGACAAAGTGTTCTTAACATAGCAGAAAGAACTTTTCTGAAGGGTTTATCTTTGAGGACAATCAATCTGCGTGAAGCCGAATCATAGGTGAACCCAAGTCCTACGACGAACAGGCGAAGTGATCCTGATACAGCGTCGGGAAAGCATTATTTCAGAAATCCAGAAAAACATATCTTATCTTGGACGAGAAAGACTTTGCCTAGGTCCGTTAAATTAAAATCGGTAGACGATCCAAGGTATAATCGATTCTCGATCAATCATAGGTACAAAAAAAAAACGGAAAACCGCCAACAAACGGTGATCAACTTCATACCGAAGGGTTACAAACTGCAAAGTCTCGTAAGCGAGCCGGAGCCGAACCGATAAAATCTTAAGTTAAGATTGGAAGACTGGACGAGTAAAAACAGTTTTCGATAGGAATAGCCATCTCTAAATCCCAAGAGCTGGCAGAAGAGTCGGTGTTGCTTACCCGGAGCGCTAGCTGCATCTGTTCAAGGAAGGTATAATAACTTTTTAAGAAAGTTACGAAACCAAAAAAATTTAAATAACATGCGCGCGCGACAGGCTACCCGAGTTCACAGAAAGGAAGATAGTCAGTTGCTCTAGGAAAACGAGCCGTTCAATACAACGTCATTTAAACAATAAAAACAAAAGAAAATAAGGGAAACGCGCGAGTGTTTAACAATAGTGATAACGAGGAACCTCCGTGAAAGAAATACAATTAACAAAAATTACATTATTTGCAAAAATAGTAAAAAAATCTAACCTAGCTTCTAAAAGTTAAATTCCTAATAAAGTTAAAAAGCGCATTAAAAATTAATGACAAAGAACTAAGGTTTCTCAAATTAATAAATAAAGAAAGTAAATTCAAAAAAACACGTCGTAACAAAAGGAAAGGGACTCTTAATCAGCAAAACTTAAAAATAAACAAGCCAAAAAAAATACAAGACGAACGAAACTCGAGACCAACAAACGATGCCAAAAAACTGTTCGGAGGCCACGAACGAGACGGGTCCAACAAACGGAGCAGGGAATACTTATTAACACTAAACGCTAAACTAAATGACTCGTCGAGAAAATTAATAAAATCAAATATCCGTCAAGCGCAGAAAGGAAATTCTCTCCGGGATAAATAACAGAAGACGTGAGGTGTCGCCATCAATGATGTAAAACGCGAAGGATCACGATCTCGGTCTGCACTTAAAATAAATCCCCAGGAAGAAAAATTTAATTAGCGCGAGGAAAATTAGAGAAAATAACTTCTCGAACGAGATATCATTAACCAAAACCTAACGCGAACCGAACGCGTCAAGTGATCCCTTTAATTCAAAAAGATAAGGAGGGGGAGCACAGCAACCTCCGTTAAAATAATAGTTGAGCGTCTGGTCATAAGACTCGCCCCGTAGACCGCCTATGCTCGCACAGTCGAGGAAAAGGGGGTAAACACGGTTGAGACCAGGAATATCGACGAGACGCGAAATAACAAAAGCACAACGTCGGAAGAGAACGCGTAGAGTGACTCCAAAAGGAAGAAGGGAGGGAATTTCCCGGTAAGAGACCCAGATAAAAAAAGGGGCAAAAAAAAATTATTTTTTTTTCAGCCGGGGAAGGTAGCGGCACGTTACAATATATATATATATACAGGGTGAACCTGAAACTCTATCACAAACTTCGCATGCGTACTCCCCATGGCCAAATGAGAAACAAATGTCCTATCAGCATGGGTCTGAAACTCAACCGTTAACGAGAAAAATGGCGTCTAAATGTGGGTGCTCCTCAGAGCCTTGTTTTACACATATTGTTCAAAATAACGTCCACGTGCTTCAACACAGGAGTGCAGACGTCTCTGAAACGAAAGGCGAACACGTTCTAACACTCCTGTGCGGTTCCTGGCATCAAATACGGCAAACATTCGGTCTCATAGCTCATTCACATCCTGGACGGGTGTTGCATACACGTTATCCTTAACATACTCCCAAAGATTAAGACAATTGAGGTCGAGAGAACGCGGTCATTCAGAAACTAACCTAATCTAAACCACTAGGACGCCATTTTTCTCGTTATACGGTAGAGTTTCAGACCCATGTTGATAGGACTTTTGTTTCTTATTTGGCCTTGGCGAGTACGCATGCGAAGTTTTTGTGGCAGGGTTTCTAAAGTATCGCCTGTGTTCGTAATTCGATCAATTGTGTCTGCAACCATTTGTGTAAACGATGAATTATAGCTACGAATATTATGGAAATTTATCTCTCAAAAAACAATAGAATTATCATTATCGATTTCGAATTGTGTGACATTATTTTCTTATGCTGTCTATTCTGCCTTTCTATCCGATCCGTTAGCATTCTTCTTTTTTTTTTTTTAGTTTTTTTTATTCGTCTACTTTGAAGATTGAAATATAAACACTGAACTTAAATCGACAAATCTCATGCGAATTGAATTGAATTCTCACTGATAGACATAGGACGCCGTCTCTCGGTATCTATTAGCATCCTATCAGTATACGTTTTTTAATATCTCGGCTAATTGTGGTCGCAGAGGCTTGTTGGCCTACCACTCTCTAACAGTGAAGGCCTTTGTTTTCGTTTCAAAATTCAATTTTTTTTTTTTGCTGAAGTCGACTTAAAAACTCATGATTCGTAAAGATATGTTAAAATTTTTAATAAAAATTTTTTCGTCTGTACGTACGTATATGACTAATTTTGTGCAGCTAACTCCTCTGAAACCGGAAATAGCCGAATCAATTGAAAATTATAAGTACTTAGAGGGTTTCTTAAATTGTGCCTTCGCGTATATTTTATGTCAATTGGGTAAGCCTTTATCGAGATATTAATTATTTTTCTAAAAATCAAAAAATGGTTGTAGCGTCCAAACGAGCGAATAGCCAACAAATTCGACATGTTCGTACTCCTCTCATTAAGGCGAAATTATTTTGTAAATGACTTATTTGGCTGTGATGAGCCGTTTTGGAGTTATTTACACCAAAGACACCCCCGCCGTCAATTATTTTGATTTTGATTTTATTTTTTTTTTATTTTTTTTAGAAATTCAGGCAGTGGGTTTCTTAAACTATACACTGACCATTTTTTATGGAAATGGGCTAAGGCTTTTTAAAGAAATTAATTTTTTTTTTGAAAAAATGAAGAAATGACAGAAACATTCATTTCAAAGCTCCAAATACAATATAAACGGCATGAAGGGCTTCCTCTTAATGAAAAATACAGTTTTCTTTTTGATGTAGAATACGTCTTATGTTTCGATACTGGGAACGCTTAAATCGTGAATGTCACGAAAAGTGTTGATCACGAAAACCTTAATAACGTCAAAACTATTAAAGATAGAAAAATGAATGATATTGCATTCGATAATATAAAAAACTAAGCATGCTTTAGACTTTGACCGACTTCATGCTAACGTCATTGGCTGATGCAATCGAAGTACAAAGTTGAATCAGAAAATTTGCTCTCTGGCAGAGATTAATTTAGTCTAGCTCCGGCTTCCTTTGTGATAACACGACATTTGAGGTGTCATTTGTTTTTATCTTTTTGCGCTTTATAAAATAGAATAAAAATTAAACCTCCGTATTTAATAGTATCTAAGGTATCGACCTTCGAATTGTGGAAATTTTGCAAAAATTACAGAATTTCCAAGTTTATGCACAATAAACGCCAGAAAAATTATAGAAACCGCCACAGGTAAACAGACATAGACATGGGGAATGCATGAAGACCCAGATGTCCGATGTTGAACGTCTACGGGCTCAGCAGGAACGACTGAAAGTTGAGTCGTGGCGCCGCCAAAGTGAACTATAGCCCGATGCGAATGCGCCAATAACTTCCACTGCTCAGTTCGACGCAAATAACATATCTGATGATATAAACGTTTCAACACCGAGTGATAAAATCCAACCCATGGAGGTCTATAATGAGCCATAACCGTCAAAATTAGCAACATCTTCATCAAATGCGATTTATGTACTGAGCGACATACAGGGTGAGGCATTTATCTTGAGACAACTGAATATCTCAGAAACTAAGCATTGTACTAAGAGATGTCCAAAATCAAAAGTGATTTATTTCGCGGGGGAAATTCATTAGTTAAAAAATTACCCCCCCCCCCACTCGTGTGAGGCCGGCTGGGGGGAGGGAGTAACTTTGAAATCTTAAATAGGAACCCCTAATTATAATGGTATATTCAGATTGTACACAATATTTGAGAAATGTTTTATTTTCAGTGTTTTTTCAATTGATCCAACCGTTTAGGAGATAGAGGCCCTGAAAGTGTTGAATGTTGAACTTTTAAAGTTTTGAACCCAATCCTATCGATGAAGACAAAGAGATAGAGAGAGGATCTTACAAATATTCCTATTCTATTTTTTAATAGTCTTTAAGAATCCGAAGTCAGAATTTCAAAAATTCAAAATTTTTTAGTGCACAAGTAAACTTTTGGGGCAGCTGTCTTATGAAAATAGAGTCAAAACTTCAAAAATTCAACACTTTCAGGGCTTCTATCTCCTAAACGGTTGGATCAATTGAAAAAACACCAAGAATAAAACATTTCTCGAATATTGTGTACAATCTGAATATACTGTACTATTAAAAATAGGGTATCCTAGTTAAGATTTCAAAGTTACTCCCTCCCCCCCCCCCTTCCCAAGGGGGGGGGGGGGGATAATTTTTTAACTAATGAATTTCCTCCGCGAAATAATTCACTTTTGATTTTGGACATTTTTTCGTACAATGCTTGATTTCCGAGATATTTAATTGTTTCAAGATAAATGCCTCACCCTGTATATGCGACAGTTTGGGATACGGCATTCATATTTCTCTTCTATATTCATGAACAATGAATTTGGATATTCGTGTAATGTTTGTGATAGATTTTGTTTAGAGAAGGACTTGAAGCACCCACGTAACATAAGGTGATATCTTAGCTTCATCACTTTCATCATTCCTGTGTGAAAGATTTCATGCTGTTTATTCATTGTAGAACAAATTTAAAACTATTCAAAAATATGGTTTTGTAAGTTATAGGAGAGCAGGCGTTTTTGCAATTTTTTGAAATGTAACTTTTTAACAAATGTGAACCTATACTGACAGACTGGTCTACCTATAGACGACTGATCGACGCTGATATCAATGATATTTGTATTGTTAAAGCTTTGTACAATGGTGTATTGAGATCTATACTAGGAAGAGTTTACTTTGAGTGGCCAGATTATTATGACCACCTGATATTTGTAGGCAAATTAGCTCTGATTTCGCGCTGAAGTTGCTAAAGAGCCGGATTAGTATAAATAGGCAAGCAGATTGTTTACCACGACATTGGAGGAGATTCTTTCAGAAGATTATAGGTAAACGACGCGATTTAGCAGCCTTTGATGATTGTTGGCGCTCGGAGCCATGGAGCTAATATCAGCAAAACGGCTGCATTCGTTAAATGTTCAAGAGCAGCTGCTGTTAAATTGTTACAGACTGGACTGCCTGCCGGAAAACTGGGTCTGAACATGTCAGTTGTGACCATCAATGTTCGGGCAGAGTGGCAGGACTGGTACAAAACAACAGAAGGGCAACAGCGCATCAAATTACTGCAGATCTTTATCAGGGATCCTCTCAAATGATCTCTGGATGCACTGTTCGCCATACACTGCATAGTATGGAATATGGGAGCTGAAGGCCAGTTCGAAGACCTTTGCTATCTGCAGTTAACAAGATAAAAGGTCTCCAATTCGCACAGGAACACAAGGATTGGACAGTTGAGCATCGGAATAAAGCCATGTTGTCTGATGAACCACGTTTTCAGTTGCATCATGAAGATAACAGAATGAGAATTTGACGTAAACTGCTGGAAAGCATGGACCCCACATGCATGAGTACAATCGTTCAAGCTCGTGGGGGCAGTCATGGTTTGGGGCATATTTTCCTAGCATGATATGGGTCCTTTAATTTGTGTAGAAAAACGTCTAAATATCAGAACATATCTATGTATCTTTGCTGATCAAGTTCATTCACTCATGTTGATGGTGTATCGCAATGGAGATGGCTTCTTCCAACGTGACAATGCGGAATGCCATATTACTCGTATTTTGCAGGAATAGTTTCAAGAACAAACAATTCCTGTGCGTTGTTTTCTGAAAAAAAAATTTTTTGCTACTGAATGTATGCTTTAACCCCTATGTTGATTGGCCAATTGAAAATGATAGTAAGGCGAGATTGTTGCGATCGCCACGAACGAAGACGAACCTGGCTTAGGTGGCGGCCCCAATAATGACAAAATCTCAATCCAATTGAGCATTTGTGGGAGAAGGTTGAAAGAGCCATCAGACAGGTGGTTCCAAAACAACAAATTTCACACAACAGGATAGTGCTATTCATCAGGCAAAGAACTGTTATGACAGCCTATAAGAAGCAGGGAAAGACATCATCTGCCAAGCACAACATTGCCTGAAAGTCGAAGCTCACTTATAGAGACTGAAGGGGTTTGAAGCGGATTGTGGCCAGAAAGTACAAGATAACAGCATTCATGGTGTCAGATTCCTCGCATCACCTTTCAGCATCCCGTGGAGTAAATGCGAATTACCGCAGTATTGAAGGCAGAAGCTGATGAGGTGGTCATAGTAATCTGGCCATTCAGTGTATATTTATCTTAAAGTGTCGATATCTTATATGGAAATGTTGTTGTTTAATGCGATAATGAAATATTCACCAACAACTAGACAAGTCAGAGACAAAATGGAGGTGGATACTAATATTGCAATTATGACAGTTAACATTATCAATGTATATGCTACATTAAATTTATACGTTCTTAGCTTTATGAAGAAACATTTTAATTTAGATTTCAAACCCATCGAATCACCTATTACATTGGGTGGCAGTACTATAAATTTGATGTTTGCGCGAAATATTTGTTCTTGTTTATTGCCATTTCTAACATACTCCTCTTATCAATGACCAGTGATTTCTAACAAAGAGAGGGCCCCAACGAACAATCGAGTTTTTTGATGCCCTTTGGTAGGATGGTAGTCTGATATGTCCTTTCCGTAAAATCAAGTCTGCAGCCTCCAACTTGGACCTATTTTCGAGAAAATCCCTTTTAAAGTCTGTCTTATATTACTAGTATGAACTGTACATTGACAATCATCACAACAGCGGCAGCCGAACTGTAAGATCTCGTGTTCGAATCCACCCGTGTTAGTCTTTGGTTTTTTTTCCCTCTTAATGTTGTGTAAATAATTCATAAACCTGTATCGATTTTAAAGAAAAAACAAATTTTCTAATGTTTAACTTTTCATTTCTTCTTATGTTCAGGTTTTGATGTCTTTGCTTCTTGCCCATATTGGGCGCTAAAATAAAGTAACATAAAATAATCGTTTTAATAAATAATTTCGAAATTGTAGAATATTTACAGTTAAGCTTGTCGAATACAACGTGCTGGATTGTATTCTTCAAAAAAACATTTGAAACACAGATGTGTGCGACACCGAAAGAACTGTCGGTCTTTAAAAGCAGCGTTATAAAATTAAAACAAAAAAAAGGCAACGCGTAGACTAGAACACACGATCTCGTGATTCGTACGCTCGAACATTAACCACTTGACTGCTCGCCGTTGTGATAATACATCTACAGTTGTCGAGATGCAGTTTACACTAGTAATATAAGACAGACTTTAAAAGGGATTTTCTCGAAAATAGGGCCAAGTTGGAGGCTGCAGACTTGGTTTTACGAAAAGGGTATATCAGACTACCATCCTACCAGAGGGCATCAAAAAACTCGATTGTTCGTTGGGGCCCTCTCCTTGTAAGTTGGGAATGCCATAAAGGTTTGGTTAAAAATTTATGATGAATTGCAAGTACATTTTTTTGTTTGAACATTTTATATCAGAAAATAATTTTTTTGTGTTGCACAAAGTTCTTTCTTATTAGCCATGTGGCCTCAAGATGTATTCTACGATTTAACCAACGGCCGTGTCCCAAAACAGCCCCGTAATTTTTTTTGATTCTGTATCATTATTTCGTGGTAGGCCTGTGCGAATGTACCATTCCGCCATATCAATTTACTTTTTTCTGCGTTTCTATGGCAGAGTACCTTCGAATGAAATAAGTTTCATTCACCTTCTTTTATAATAAATACCCCAAAAATGTCCCCAATTTCGAAGTTCACGTATTAATACCTAGATATAGAGTTTATTATTTTCATTTATTGACAATGAGAAGAGATGAAGAGATTACAGGGAATTCGTTCGGTAATAACAGAGTGATATTCCAAATTCCTTGCTGGAACGATTCTAATATTTGCTGAGTTAGTAATCTTTGTTTGTAGGACTGAATTAATGGTGTGACTTTATTAGTTCGGGATTGACTAACCGACACTGAATGATGATAAGAATCAGCTAAACCACTTTTCCTGAATATTTCGTTAAATAGAGGGGATATTTTAGCAAATGTATATGAATTAGTTAATTTAATAATAAATGACATTTAATGATTTATGTTTAAACAAATCTTATATATACTTACTTGCATGGAAGTAAAGCATACATTTTATGTCTGCACCTTTCATAGCATGCGTAATGGTCGTCATCATTGGTGCAGGGATCTCTTTTCACATTTACAAATGAATACTATTTCACAAACAAGAAAAAAAAATAAACACAAAATGTTTTACATAAAAATCTGATGTACAGGGTGCCTACAATTAAAGCAGTTTTTAGAGCTCAATAGCCTAAAATTCAATTGCCAAACAGAACCAAATATGATCTATATTTTCTTGGGACCATGAAGCAATCGTTTATGAAGACAAAATAACTTCAGGCATAAAGAAAAAAAGTCTTGCATTCACATAACAGTAAATATGTTCACTCAGCACCTGTTTGCTAATTTAAATTAGAGTAAACTGACATCGCAGTTGCGATCTGAAGATCATAAGCGTTATTTTTTAGCCTTGTTTTTTATGGTTTGTTAGGCAATATTTATGTAATCTTGTTTAGCATCATCAAATGAGAGCCTAATGCAAATGCCAATTACAACAAATCCGGAGATTGAGATATTGCAAAAAAGATAAAAATCGTTCAACAAATTTATGATTTCACGATTTAAAAATACTAGGAATTAGCAGTGTTATCAGGACGAGGAGGCACAACTCCGGCAACTGAAATGCCCAGGACCGATAGGAATTTAGGAAATTCGAGGATAAAAAGAAAATAATTTGTTAGGGTTCCATTAAGGAGGCCTCTGGTTGCAAGGGCAAGACGTACTTCTAAGAGACATGTATAGTTTAAAATGAATACAAGTAACAGAAAGATTAAATGGAGTGAATAGTAATTCTCTAAATAATCAGATCTATATAAATACGGCAACACATTTTTTGTTATGCACTTTTACCTGTGTTAACGTGGACGAATACGCATGAAACTTATATGGTTGGAAAGTTCCTGTGCTCTAGATGCGCAAAATATTCTTCTTTTGCGTATTTGTTCACGTTAACACAGGTAAAAAGCGTTTCAAAAACGTAGCATTAAAGAACAGGTTGTGCACCATATTTGTCAACGCATGTAGCATTACCTTTTTTTTAAATAATAGGTATCAAATTAACTCAAATCATTGTTGATATTCATTTGAAAGCATTAGAAAACCGTATAACAAATATTCTGCAGCTTTTGAAAGTCAACGAACTGATTTCAGAACCTGAAGGTCCCCAAGTGTAATATAGTATATTTAATGTACCTATACATTGTTCCATAGAAACAACTGCTTAAAAATTGTTATTAACCAAATATTCAAAATAATTCTATAATTAGATAAATCATTTTATGTATTTTTCGTCGTTTTCTAAGCTATTTTAAGGTTTTTTTATACACTTTGAAAATAACATTTTTAGTTAAAAATAAAAAAAATACCAATTTTGAAGTTTTGGATTTTTATTAATTTTTTTAAATTCTGTTAACACTCTTTCTTTAGTAACAAAAAAAGTTATCGATTTTTGGTCCGAAACAGACCTTAATTTTCCACAGTGGGACAGGGGGAAGACACGCAAAGATAGGGAGGGACAATTTAACTTAAATATAAATATTATATTTAGATAATAATTCGATAGATATATTAACAGATACCTGCAGATTGCTTTAAATATTATTCCGAGAAATTTTCAAGGTTATCATTGCGGTGAAAAGAATCGGGAGTGTCAGAAATGTCATGCAAAGCATTTTGGATATTTATTTGGGTATTTCTGGCCGTACCGCAAGTTAGGAAAGGGTTAGTTAAGAAACTGCAGACTAATTATGATGGGCCATACAAGATTATTGGGCAGCTGAATCCCGTCAACTTTGTAATATAGAATGTGGAGACGAGTAAAAGCAAATTGGTGCACGCAACTGGTGAAGAATGCGCCAAACAGATGAGTGCGGAATGTGTACCATGGAAGAAATACGACGGGTGCTTGTCTGTGGTTCATCATGTATGATGTCAATTATCACATCCTCCTCATCCGGAGAATGTGCTACAGGCCGCTCTTGTCCTGTTTGACGGCCAAAGGAACCACGCTCCCTCAAATATCTGTCGACAGATACAAATGTTCGGTTATTTGGCAAACGTCTATTCGGAAAGCGCTCTTGGTAGAGTCTTCTTGCTTCCACAGCATTTCCGTCCGCAAGACCATACATTAGGTGCATGTCAGTGTATTCTGCACTGGAATACGTGTACTTGGCTTTTTTTTTTACGTAAATCGTAATGCGTATGTCAAAGCACGCAAACGTTCTGAAATTGATATTCCTAGTGGATGTACAGTAGTGAAACTACAGTAATGGAAACAACCGTACACAACTAATGGAACAACCCTAAAGTAGGTTTAAATGGAACAAACCACTCAACCTAGTGTTGGGTCGAAACGCTGGAACTGCTAAAATATCGTCCGCTAACTACCGTGCTTTCTTACTGTATGATATTGGATTACTCGCAAACAAATCGTTTCCAGACAAAGTGCTATAGAACATTTTCGTCTTCTTTTGACCTGAAGAATATGTCACTAAATTTATTGTACATAATTTTGAAACACCCTGTATAGACCTTTAAGCTAGAAACACGTGTAATCCCGTGTAATCTCTTTGCCAGTCGCAAGGAGAGTAACAAACGCGAGTCGCAATATATGTTTCTAGCTTCATTTATATGTCTCTCTCTTGATGAGAAGAAGCAACATTATGCTCTTTCGACATATAAATATTAAAATTTCTTCCAAATATTGGTAATAATAGCCTTTCATCGCACTTGCATATAAAACTCTGGCACTGCTCTTTCCATTTCTTCCAATTTTAGCCATTTTCACAAGATTTTAGTCAGCAAGATAAAAATCCTCGGTCTTGTAGCAAGCAATACTGTTACCAGTAGGCTCCATAATGGCGGTCGAGTCAGCTCTGTATAATATAGTAGCAGAGAGCACTCTTGAATCTTGGAGAACAAAATTTTTGTGTATTAGTGAATGGAATTTACATATTTTATTCCTGTGATGCAATTCGTCGTCGCTCCCCCTGCAGATGATCTGAAGTAATTCTGTAAAAATTTTTCCATGGAAGGAATGTAAAAACATTTGAGAGTTTGAGGTATTGGGATTTTTCCAGGCAGGATTGTGATAATGCGACTTATTTTCCATCTAGCCTAACAGACACGATCAATTTTTCTTATTTAGGCTTGAATAAAAATCAAGGAGGAC
>JAHWFO010080343.1:0-16106 GCA_023313115.1 Rhysida immarginata | reverse complement strand
GCAGAAGCTCTTGTACCCTCTTGCTCTATTCGAAACTTCCGTTGTTCAGATTTTCCATTGCCCGTACAGTCTTTTCTCTTTTAGCTGCAGAGTTTCTCTGACCATTACTCGTTTTTTCTGTTTCTATTCCAGACATAAATTATTTCCAGTCGTCTGATGTTTGATAGGGAGCTCAAGGGAGACATGTGTGATTCCTTTTCCTCCTCAATAGATGCTGTGTTATTTATGTACTTTCACTGCATCGTCATTTTATGCTCATTATTAAAAATTCTTGGAAATGGACATTCAACCATCGCGTTATCATCATTTCAGTTTCCAAAATATTCACATTCACTCAGAATATAGTCAAAATGTGTTTTTAAGAAATGTTTGGATCTGCTGGGCTACCCAATAAGCTAGGTGCAACCCCGGCGTGATGCTTTGTTTTTTTTGATTAACTTTGGAATATCTTAAAAATCAACAGATGAAAACCCTTACAAGTAATGCAGTAAAAATTCTTAATGAAAATTTGATAAAAAAAATTTTTTAAAACCTCACAATGGATGCACCTCTCCAAGGATGCCACTGCTAATATAAATAAATTATTACTCACGTAATCTTCCTTTCGATGTACACTTGATGTTGTTCCAATTCCCTTTTTTTCTCGATGTCTTGAAGCAAAACTTGGACATTAATCACATTGTGTAGTTTAGCGGTCGCCGATTCTTCTATTTACTTGTTTCCCATTTGCTCAATACAGTACGGAACTAAAGGAGTGCTTCCTCTGTTGTCTTTCCCCTCTTTCTCAATAGTTTGTTAATTCTCTATTATTCCCAGTTACTGATCATTCTTAAAGATTTTTAAGAAACTCTTGTATGTACTAAGAACACTCATATCTAAAACAAAGCCTGAATAACAGGAATTTTATGCATTGTTACAAATTGAAACTTATCTACATTGCACAAACTTTGCCTTGCATTGTTGGTGATGAGATATATATTGTTGATCCTTGCATAGTGTTGGTGCATTGCGTGTTGACACCATTGTTTGATACCTGTTGTTGCAGAAACATTTCCTTGCATTGTTGGTCATGAGATATTTCTCACTATTATGCCTTGCCATAACCATGAATATCGATTTTTTATCAATAATTATTAATTTTTCGAAATCTGAGATAGACCGTGAACTTCCTCATGGTTTGAAGGTCAAGATCAAAATTACATCATGATCGGAATAAGACTGTAGATTTTTATAAAAAACAAGCCCACAAACACACAGACAAACACACAAACATCCTTCTTTATATATATATATAAATAAATAGATAGATAGATAGATAGATAGATAGATAGATAGATAGATAGATGATGACTAGCAGAGGTCCCGGCGTTGCCCGGGATAATTACGCTTGTAGGTAAAAAGAACAATCTCAAAATGTTAAATTATTAAAAAAACATAAAAACGCTTAGAATTAACAAAAATAAGAAAAAAATTTTTTTAAGAGCTCACACTAGATGAACCTCTCCAAAGATGCCACTGCTAGTCTAAATAATTTTTTACTCAGGTAATCTATCTATATGTATAAAGAAGGATGTTTGTTTGTTTGTGGGTTTGTTTGTGGGTTTGTTTGTTTGTTTGTTTCTTATGCAAATCTGCAGTGTTATTTCGATCTTGATAAAATTTTGCATACTTGACATTCAAACCATGAGGAAGGTCACTCTCCACCTCAGATTCCAGAAAAATAATAATTATCGATAAAAAATCGATATTCCTGGATATGGAAGGGTATATTAATTAGAAATATCTCATGACCAACAATGAAAGGCAAAGTTTGTGCAACAACAGGCCCGTAGTGTTCGCATCAACAATGGTGTTAATGCGCAATTCACCAATAACAATGAGCACAAAATTATTCAAAGAATTATAACAATGAACATAAAATGATGATGCAATAAAGAAAGTTCATTACAAAGAATTATAACAATGAACATAAATTGAAGAAGCAATGACAGAACATTCGTTTCCAAGAATTATTAACAATGAACAGGAAATGGATATAATAGACAATATAGATAGGGCACTCTCTCTCGATGAGGCAAAGGAGGTACACGTATCTTCCTTCAGCTCCCTAACACGTGTACTTATCTCGGGTAACACCGGATCCTCTGCTAGTCTTTCTACATATAAAAAGAAGGATGTTTGTGGTTCTGTTTGCTTGTATGTTTGTGGGTTTGTTTGTTTCTTATGCAAATCTACAGTTTTATTCTAATCTTGATGAAATTTTCCATACTTAAACTTCAAAGCTTGGGGAAGGTCACTGTCTACCTCAGATTTCGATATTCATAGTTATGGCAGGGCATATTAATGAAAAATAACTTATAACCAACAACGCAAGGCAAAGTTTGTGCAACAATAAGTATCAAGAATGGTATAAACACGCAATGCACAAACACTCTGCACGGACCAACAATATATATCTCGTGACCAACAATGCAAGGATAAATTTGTGCAACAATAGGTATCAACAATGGTATCAACACGCAATTCACCAATAACAATGAGCACAAAATGATGATGCAATGATAGAAAGTTCATTTCAAATAATTATAACAATGAAAAGAAAATGAATATAATAGACGATATAGATAAGGCAGTCTCTCTCGATGAGGCAAGAAAGATACGCGTGTCTTCCTCCAGCTCCCTAACAAGCGTTCAGACGATTGGGAAATATGTGTGTATGTTTCTTTGTGTGTGTGTGAGTGTGTGTTTGGTTGTTTGGCACGTTTTAGCAATGCATTACAGTTTATTTCCAAAAAACACATCAGTTTATTTAAATTCTTGAGATTTGTTCTGTTTATCTACGGTTTAATTATCCCTAACCTAACCTAACCTGACCTAACCTAAGTCTTTTCAACAAACAAGCACGTGCACCTTGAAATTTCTTTGCAAGCAATTAGTTTAAAAGTTATTACAGTAGATTGCTTGTGTGAATTGTTAAAAATTAAATAATCTAAGCCTACCAACGCACACTGCATCCTGGTGTCATTTGATTGTTCAATGTAGTATTGTAAGTAAACAGAGCTGCGGGGAGCCCATGTTCATATGACAAGAAATACTTCTAAGGACCTCTTCTATCATCCCCCAAAAAATCTGTACTCAATTCAAAAACACCCTGTATATAAAGAAGGATGTTTGTTTGTTTGTTTTTTATAAAAATCTAATGTTTTATTCCGATCTTGATAATATTTCGCATACATGACCTTCATAGCATGAGGAAGGCCACTGTCTACCTCTAATCTAAAAAAACCAATAATTATTGATAAAAAATAATTATTGATAATTATCGATATTCATGCTTATGGCAGGGCATATTAGTGAGAAATATCTCATGACCAACAAGGCAAGACAAAGTTTTTGCATGAACATGTATCAACAATGGTAACAACACGCAATTCACAAACACTAGGCAACAATCAACAATATATAAACCATGACCAACAATGCAAGGCAAACTTTGTGCAATATAGAATTCAATGCATAGAATTCCTGTTATTCAGGCTTTTCTTAGAAAAGAGAATTCTTAGTACTTAACAATTTCTTAAAAATCTTTAAAAATGATCAGTAACTGGAGATAATGGAGAGTTAGCAGACTATTGAGAAAGAGTGAAAGACGATAAAGGAAGCACTCCTTTAGCTCCATGCTGTACTGAGCAAATCGTAAGCAAGTAAATAGAAGAATCGGCGACCGCTAGACTACACAAAGTGATGAATGGCCAATTTTTGCTTGAAGACATCGAAAGAAGAAAGAAAATTGCAACATCAAGTGTACATCTAAAGTAAGATTACGTGAGTAAAAAATTCTTTAGACTAGAAGAAATCCTTGGAGAGGTCCATCCACAGTGAGCCTTTAAAAAAAATTTTTTCGGTAAATCAGTTCCCAATATATCACCTAGAATGGATTATTTCATTGAAGAAGTAAATTCCTGTTTTTCGGATTTTTCTTATAATGGATAGTCCCTTCCCTCTACATTGTAGTGATTCAGTTATTGTTTAACCAATTTGGAGGATTAATTTAGCTTTTTGAGTTTGTTCTGTTTACCTACAAGTGTAATTATCCCAGGCAACGCCAGTTCCTCTGCTAATCTTACTTTAAATGTACGCTTGATATTGTTGCTATTCCCTTTCTTCTCTCGATGTCTTGAAGCAAAAACTTGGCCATTCATCTCTTCGTGTAGTCTAGCGGTCGCCAATTCTTCTAATTACCATTTGCTCAATACAGCACGGAGCTAAAGGAATGCTTCCTCTGTTGTCTTTCCACTCTCTATTTCATTTCTCCAGTTACTGATCATTTTTAAAGATTTTCAAGAAATTGTTAAGTACTAAGAACTCTCTTTTCTAAGAAAACCTGAATAACAGGAATTCTATGCCTTGTTACAAATTGAAACTTATCTATATTTCACAAAATTTGCCTTCCATTGTTGGTCGTGAGATAGCATTGGTGCATTGCGTGTTGACACCATTGTTGCACAAACTTTCCTTTACATTGTTGGACGTGAGATATATATTGCTGGTCCGTGCAGAATGTTTGTGATTTGCATGTTGATACCAATGTTGATAAGTATTGTTGCACAAACCTTGCCTTGCATTGTTGGTCATGAGATATTTCTCATTAATATGCGTTGCCATAACCATGAATATCGATTCTTTTTATAAATAATTATTATTTTTTCGAAATCTGATGTAGACCGTGACCATCCTCATACTTTGAAGGTCATGTATGCAAAAGTTCATCAAGATCGGAATAAAACTGTAGATATGCATAAGAAACAAACAACCAAACAGACCCACATACATCCTTCTTTAGATAAAGAGAAAGACTAGCAGAGAACCCGGCGTTTACCGGGATAATTAAACTTGTAAAAACGCAGAACGGTGTCAAGTATTTAAATTATTACTAAAATTGGTTAAATAATAACTCCATGAATATAACACAGAGCGAAGGGACTATCCTATCTATGAAAACTTCGAAAAAGAGGTTATCTAGATGATATATCCGTGGCTCTGAGTCTTTGTTTATTTGAAAAAATTTTGAAATATCCTAAAAATAAACACATGAAAACGCTTAAAAATTTTGAAAATTTTTTACATGCTTACAATGGTTAGATCTCTCCAAATATGCCACTGCTATCCTAGATAATTTCTTACTCACGTAATATTACTTTAGATGTACACTTCATGTTGTAATTCCCATTCTTCTCTGGATGTCTTGAAGCAAAACTTGATCATTCATCACTTATTGTAGTCTAGCGGTCGCCGATTCTTCTATTCACTTGCTTACCATCGCTCAATACAGCACGGTGCTAAAGGAGTGCTTCCTGTGTCGTCTTTCCACTCTTTCTCAATAGTCTGCTAACTCTCCATTATCTCCAGTTACTGATCATTTTTAAAAACTTTCGAGATACTGTTAAATACTAAGAACTGTCTTTTCTAAAAAAAAAGCCGGAACAACAGGAATTCTATGCATTGCTAGAAATTCAAACTTATCTATATTGAACAAAGTTGTTGGTCATGAGATATATATTGTTGATCCCTGCATAGTTTTGGTGCATTGCGTGTTGATACCATTGCTGATAACAAACTTTTACTTCCATTGTTGGCCATGAGATATATATTGTTGGTCTGTACAGAGTGTTTGTGAATTGCGTGATTATATCATTGTTGATACCTATTGTTGCACAAACTTCACGTTGCTTTGTTAGTCATGAGATATTTCTCATTAATATTGCTTGCTTTAACCATGAATATCAATTTTTTTATCAATAATTATTATTTTTCGAAATCTGAGGTAGAGAGTGACCTTCCTTATGGTTTGAAGGTCAAGTTTGCAAAATGTCATCAAGATCGAAATAAAACTGTAGATTTATATAAGAAGCAAACAAACAAACCCACAAACAAACACCCTACTTTATATATATAGATGACTAGTAGAGATACCCGGCGTTGCCCGGGTTAATTACACTTGTAGGTAAAGAGAAGAACCTCAAAAAATAAATTATAACTCCCAATTGGTTAAATAATAACTCAGAGCAAAGAGCCTACCCATTCTATGAAAAATACAAAAAACAGGAATTCTAGTTGATATACTAGGACCAGATACTTTGGACTCAAGTTTTTTCTTGTTCTTCACGTAGAAGCTCTTGCTCTATTCGAAACTCCCGTTGATCAGATGTTTCAAATGCGTGTATAGCTTTTTCTATTTTAGCTGCGGAGTTCCTCTGACGAATACTCGTTCTTTCTCTGTCCTTTCCAGGCATATAAATTTTTGCCAGTCGTGTGGACGTTTGATAGGGAGCTCAAGTGAGACACGCGTAACTCCTTTGCATCATCAACAGACGCTGCATTATTAATATTTGTCACTGCATCATCCTTTTATGCTCATTGTTAATAATTCTTGGAAACGGAAGTTCAATCATCGCATTATCAACATCTCAGTTTCCATCTTAGATACATTCGCACAGAATATAGTCAAAATGTATTTTTATGAAATGTATGGATCTAAATAAGCTAGTGATAACCCGTGCGTGGCTTGGACTGTTTTTATGATTAAATTTTGCAATATCTTAAAAATAAACTCATGAAAACGCTTAGAAATAATACAGTAAAGATTCATAATGAAAATTCGTAAAAAAAATTATTAAAATGCTCACAATAGATGGACCTCTCTATGCATGCAGCTGCTAGCTTAAATAATTTCTTAGCCCTGTAATCTTACTTTAGATGTTCCCCTTGATGTTGTTGCAATTCCCACTTTCGATGGCTTGAAGCAAAACCTAGCCATTCATCTCTTTGTGTAGTCTAGTGGTCACCGATTATACTATTGACATGTTTACCATTTGCTCATTACAGCACGAAGCTAAAGACCATTCTTTCTCAATAGTCTGCTAACTCTGCATTATCTCCAGTTACTGATCATTTCTAAAGATCTTCAAGAAATTGTTAAGTACTAAGAACTCTCATTTCTAAGAAAAGCCTGAATAACAGGAATTCTATGTATTTTTACAAATTGAACCTTATCTATATTGCACAAACTTTGCCTTTCATTGTTGGTCATGAGATATATATTGTTGGTCCCTGGATAATGTTGGTGCATTGCGTGTTGATACCATTATTGATACCTATTGTTGGACAAACTTTTACTTGCATTGCTGGCCATGAAATATATATTGTTGGTCCGTACAGAGTGTGAATTGCGTGTTGACACTATTGTTGATACCTATTGTTTCACAAACTTTTCGTTGAATTGTTGGTAATGAGATAAATATTGTTGGTCCGTGCAAAATGTTTGTGAATTGCGTGTTGATATCATTGTTGATAAGTATTGTTGCACAAACTTTGCCTTACATTGTTGGTCATGAGATATTTCTCATTGAAATGCCTTGCCATAACCATAAATATCAATAATTTATAAATAATTATTATATTTCGAAATCTGTGGTAGACAATAACCTTCCTCATGGTATGAGGGTTAACTATGGAAAATTTCATCAAGATCGGAATAGAACTGTAGATTTGCATAAGAAACAAACAAACCCACACCAAACACACAAACCCACTAACAAACATCCTTCTTTATATATATAGACTAGCGTTGCCCAGAATAAATATGCTTGTTAGGGTGCTGAAGGAAGACATGTGTACCTATTTTGCCTCATCCAGAGGACTGCCCTATATATATCGTCTATTATATCCATTCCTGTTCATTGTTAATAATTCTTGGAAACGAATGTTCTGGCATTGCATCATCATTTTATGTTCATTGTTATAATTCTTTTAAAAATAATTTTCTGTCATTGCATCATCATTTTATGCTCATTGTTATAATTCTTGGAAACGAATGTTCTGTCATTGCATCAACATTTTATGTTCTAATTTTTTGAATAATTTTGTGCTCATTGTTGTTGGTGAATTGCGCATTGAGACCCTTGTTGATGCGAACACGACGGGCCTATTGTTGCACAAACTTTGCCTTGCATTGTTGGTTATGAGATATCTGTTGCTGGTCCGAGCGTAGTATGAATTGCGTGTTGACACTATTGTTGATAACTATTGTTGCAGAAACTTTTACTTTCATTGTTAGTCATGAAATATATATTGGTTGGTCCGTGGAGAGTTTTTGTGAATTGCATGTTGATATCGTTGTTGATAAGTATTTTTGCACAAACTTTGCCTTTGTGCAGATCATCACTTTATGTAGTCTAGCGGTCGCCGATTCTTCTATTTACTTGCTTACCATTTCCTCAATACAGCAGAAAGCTAAAGAATGCTTCCTCTATCGTCTTTCATTCTTTCTCAACAGTCTGCTAACTCATTATCTCCAGTTACTGATCATTTTTAAAGATTTTCAAGAAATTGTTAAGTACTAAGAATTCTCTTTTCTAAGAAAAGCCTGAATAACAGGAATTCTTTGCACTGAACTTTATATTACATGGTTGGTCATGAGACATATGTTGTTGATCCTTGCATAGTGTTGGTGCATTGTGTGTTGACACCAATTTTAATACCTATTGTTGCACGAACTTTTATTTGCATTGTTCGCCATGAGATATATATTCTTGGTCCATGCAGAGTGTTTGTGAATTGCGTGTTGATAGAATTGTTGATACTTAATGTTGCAAAAACTTTGTCTTGCATGGGTGGTCATGAGATAATTATCACTAATATGCTCTTCCATAACCATGAATAACGATTTTTTATAGATAATTATTAATTTTCTGAAATCTGAGGTAGACAGTGACCTCCTTCACGGTTTGTAGGTCAAGTATGCAAAATTTCATCAAGATCGGAATAAAACTGTATATTGGCATAAGAAACAAACAAACCCACAAACAAACCCACAAACAAACAAACAACCATTCTTTTTTATATATATAGAAAGAAAAGACTAGCAGAGGACCCGGCATTGCCCGGGATAATTAAGCTTGTATGTAAACAGAACATACTCAAAAGGATAAATTAAACCTCCAAATTGGTTAAATAATAACGCAATCACTACAATATACAGCGAAGGGACTATCCATTCTAATAAAAATCCGAAAGACAGCAATTTATCTCTTCACTTTAAAAATCCATTCTAGGTTATATACCGGGACTTGATTCACCAAAAATAAAAAATTTTTAAAGGCTCACAATAGATGGACCTCTCCAAGGATGCCTTCTAGTCTAAATAATATTTTACTCGCGTAATCTTACTTTAGATGTACACTTGATGTTGTTGCAATTTCCTTTCTTCATTCGATGTCTTGAAGCAAAAATTGGCCATTCATCACTTTTTGTAGTTTAGCAGTCGCCGATTCTTCTATTTACTTGCTTACCATTTGCTCAATACAGCACGGAGTTAAAGGAGTGCTTTGTCTATCGTCTTTCACTCTTTCTCAATAGACTGCTAACTCATTATCTCCAGTTACTGATCATTTATGAAGATTTTCAATTGTTCCTAAGAAAAGCCTGAATAACAGGAATTCTCTGCATTGAATTCTATATTGCATTGTTGGTCATGAGACATATATTGTTGATCCTTGCATAGTGTTGGTGCATTGCGTGTTGACACCATTGTTGATACCTATTGTTGCACAAACTTTTATTTGCATTGTTGGTCATGAGATATAAATCGTTGGTCCATGCAGAGTGTTTGTGAATTGCGTGTTGATACCATTGTTGTTACTTATTGTTGAAAAAACTTTGTCTTGCATTGTTGGTCATGAGATATTTATCATTAATATGCCCTATCTAACCATGAATATCGATTTTTTTTCAATAATTATTTTTTTTCGAAATCTGAGAAAGACAGTGACCTTCCTCTTGCTTTGAAGGTCATGTATGCGAAATTTTATCAAGACCGGAATAAAACTGTAGATTTGTATAAAAAACAAACAAACAAACCCACAAACCCAGAAACAAACAAGCATCCTACTTCTATATATATATAATTGGCAGAGGACCTGGCGTTGCCCGGAATAATTACACAGTAGGTAAACAGAACAATCTCAAGAAGTTAAATAAACTGATATGTTTTTTGGAATTAAACTGTAATAGGTTATGCACTGCTAGAACGAGCCAACCACACAAACATACACACACACACAAACACACCTAAAGAAACATATACACACTTTTCCCAAACGTCTGAATGCTTGTTAGGGAGCTGAAGGAAGATACGTGTGTCTCCTTTGCCTCATCGAGAGAGACTGCCCTATCTATATTGTCTATTATATCCATTTCCTGTTTATTTTTACTAATTCTTGGAAATGAATATTCTATCATTGCATCATCATTTTATGTTCATTGTTATAATTCTTTGAAAAGAACTTTCGCACATTCCATCATCATTGTATGTTAATTGTTATATTTCTTGGAGACGAATGTTCTGTCATTGTGTCATCATTTTATGTTCATTGTTATAATTCTCTGAAATGAACTTTCTATCATTGCATCATCATTTTGTGCTCATTGTTATTGGTGAATTGCGTGTTGATACCATTGTTGATACCTATTATTGCACAAACTTTGCCTGTCATTGTTGGCCATGATATATATTGTTGGTCTGTACAGAGTGTTTGTGAATTGCGTGTTGATACCATTGTTGATAACTATTCTTGCACAAACTTTGCCTTGCATTGTTGGTCATGAGATATTTCTCATTAGTATGCCTTGCCATAACCATAAATATCGATATTTTATCAATAATTATTATTTTTTCGAAATCTGTGGTAGACAGTGACCTTTCCTATGGTTTGAATGTCCAGTATGCAAAATTTCATCAAGATCGGAATAAAACTGTAGATTTGTATAAGAAAAAAACAAACAAACCCACAAACAAAGACCCTACTTTGTATATATAGAAGACTTGCAGAGATACCCGGCATTGCTCGGGATAATTACACTTGTAGGTAAACAGAAGAACCTCAAAAAATTAAATTATAACTCCCATTTGGTTAAATAATAACTCAATCAATATAACACAGAAGAAAGGGAGGGCCTATCCATTCTATGAAAAATACGAAAAACAGGAATTCTAGTTGAAATACCGGGACAAGATACTTTAGACTCAAGTTTTTCTTGCTCTTCACGTAGAAGCTCTTGCTCTATTCGAAATTCCCGTTGATCAGATGTTTCAAATGCGTGTATAGCTTTTTTTATTTTAGCTGCAGAGTTCCTCTGACCAATACTCGTTCTTTATCTTTCCTTTCAAGGCATATACATTTTTTCCAGTCGTGTGGACGTTTGATAGGGAGCTATGCTAAAATATGGCATGTAATATATCAAACGACTTGGAATGATGTGTCATGAATGAATATAACATTAAATTAATGATAGTCGAAATTGGTATTCTGGTAGTTGAGTATAATGTTAAAAGAAAATTAGCCTAAATTTTCAGGCCAAGTGTATACACTTTACATTTTTTCCAAATATTTAAATTATTGTATGCAATTGTATTTTCGTTTTTTCAAAAGAATATCTTCTAAGTGAGACACGCGTGACTCCTTTGCCTCATCAACAGACGCTGCATTATTAATATTTTGTCACTGCATCATCATTTTATGCTCATTGTTAATAATTCTTGGAAAAGGAAGTTCAGTCATCGCAATATCAACATCTCAGTTTCCAATTTATACACATTCCCACAGAATATAGTCAAAATGTATTTTTATGAAATGTTTGGATCTAATGTGCTACCAAATAAGCTAGTGATAACCCGTGCGTGGCTTGGACTGTTTTTATGATTAAATTTTGCAATATCTTAAAAATAAACTCATGAAAACGCTTACAATTAATACAGTAAAAATTCATAATGAAAATTCGGAAAAAAATTATTAAAATGCTCACAATGTATAGACCTCTCTATGCATGCTGCTGCAAGCTTATATAATTTCTTTGTCCCGTAATCTTACTTTACATGTTCCCCTTGATGTTGTTGCAATTCCCACTTTCGATGTCTTGAATCAAAACCTGGCCATTCATATCTTTTTGTAGTCTAGTGGTCACCGATTCTTCTATTGACATGTTTACCATTTGCTCAATACAGGACAAAGCTAAAGATCACTTCCTCTGCCGTCTTTCCATTCTTTCTCAATAGTCTGCTAACTCTGCATTATCTCCATTTACTGATCATTTCTAAAGATCTTCAAGAAATTGTTAAGTACTAAGAACTCTCATTTCTAAGAAAAGCCTGAATAACAGGAATTCTATGTATTTTTACAAATTGAACCTTATCTATATTGCACAAACTTTTACTTGCATTGTTGGCCATGTGATATATATTGTTAGTCCGTGAAGAGTGTTTGTGAATTGCGTGTTGATACCATTGTTGATAAGTATTCTTGCACAAACTTTGCCTTGCATTGTTGGTCTTGAGATATTTCTCATTATAATGCCTTGCCATAACCATAAATATCGATATTTTATCAATAATTATTATTATTTCGAAATCTGAGGTAGACAGTGACTTTCCTGATGGGTTGAGGTTTAACTATGCAAAATTTCATCAAGATCGGAATAAAAATGTAGATTTGCATAAGAAACAAACAAACCCACAAAGCCATAAACAAACATCCTTCTTTTTATATATAAACTAGCAGAGGACCCAGCGTTGCCCGGGATAATTACGTTTGTTTGGGAGCTGAAAGAAGACACGTGTACCTACTTTGCCTCATTGAGAGAGACTGCCCCATCTATATCTTCTATTATATCCATTCCTGTGAATTGTTAATAATTCTTGGAAACGAATGTTCTGTCATTACATCATCATTTTATGTTGATTGTTATAATTTTTGTAAAAAGAATTTTCTATCATTGCATCATCATTTTAAACTCATTGTTATTATTTTTTGAATAATTTTATGCTCATTGTTATTCGTGAATTGCGCTCTGAGACCTTATTGATGCGAATACGACGGGCCAATTGTTGCACAAACTTTGCCTTGCATTGTTGGTCATGAGATAGTTCTAATAAATATGCCCTTCCATAACCATGAATATCGATTTTTTAACGATAATTATTATTTTCCGAAATCTGAGGTAGACAGTGACCTTCCTCATGGTTTGTAGGTCAAGTATGCAAAATTTCATCGAGATCGGAATAAAACTGTAGATTTGCATAAGAAACAAACAAACCCACAAACAGACCCACAAACAAACATCCTTCTTTATATATATAGAAAGAAAAGACCAGCAGAGGACCCTGCATTGCTCGGGATAATTGCGCTTGTAAGTAAACATAACAAACTCAAAAAGCTAAGTTAAACCTCCAAATTGGTTAAATAATAACTCAATCACTACAATAGAGAGCGAAGGGACTATCCATTCTAATAAAAATCCGAAAGACAGCAATTTATCTCTTCACTTCTAAAAATCCATTCTAGGTGATATACTGGGACTTGACTCACCAAAAAAAAAATTTTTAGAGGCTCACAATGGATGGACCTCTCCAAGGATGTCTTCTAGTCTAAATAATTTTTTACTCACGTAATCTTACTTTAGATGTACACGTGATGTTGTTGCAATTTCCTTTCTTCTTTCAATGTCTTGAAAAAAAAATTGGCCATTCATTACTTTATGTAGTCTAGCGGACGCCGATTCTTCCATTTACTTGCTTACCGTTTGCTCAATATAGCACAGAGCTAAAGGAGTGCTTGCTCTACCGTCTTTCACTTTTTCTCAATAGTCTGCTAACTCATTATCTCCAATAACTGATCATTTTTAAAGATTTTCAAGAAATTGTTAAGTACTAAGAATTCTCTTTTGAAGAAAAGCCTGAATAACAGGAATTCTATGCATTGAATTCTATATTGCATTTTTGGTCATGAGACATATGTTGTTGGTCCTTGCATAGTGTTCGTGCATTGCGTGTTGACACCATTCTTGATACCTATTGTTGCACGAACTTTTATTTCCATTGTTGGTCATGAGATATATATTGTTGGTCCATGCAGAGTGTTTGTGAATTGCGTGTTGATACCATGGTTGATACTTATTGTTGGAAAAACTTTGTCTTGCATTGTTGGTCATGAGATATTTTTCATTAATATGCCCTGCCATAACCATGAATATCGATTTTTTATCAATAATTATTATTTTTTCGAATTCTGAAGTAGACAGTGACCTTCCTCATGCTTTGAAGGTCATGTATGCGAAATTTTATCAAGATCGGAATAAAACTGTAGATTTGCATAAAAAACAAAAAAACATATCTACCCACAAACAAACAAACATCCTTCTTTATATATAGAGAAAGACTAGCAGAGGACCCAGCATTGCCCGGGATAATTACGCTTGTAGGTAAACACACACACATACACAAAGAAACACACACACTTTTCCTAATCGTCTGAACGCTTGTTAGGGAGCTGAAGGTAGACATGTGTACCTCCTTTGCCTCATCGAAAGAGACTGCCCTATCTATATTGTCTATTATATCCATTTCCTGCTCATTATTAATAATTCATGGAAACCAATGTTCTGTCATTGCATCCTCATTTTATGTTCATTGTTATAATTCTTTGAAAAGAACTTTCTATCATTCCTCCTTTTTTTTAAGTTCATTGTTATAATGCTTTGAATAATTTTGTGCTCATTGTTATTGGTGAATTGCGCATTGAGACCATTGTTGATGCGAACACGACGGGCCTATTGTTGCACAAACTTTGCCTTCCATTGTTGGTCATGAGATATTTCTCATTAATATGCCTTGCCATAACCACGCTTGACTCCTATACCTAATCAATAGACACTGCCTTATTAATGTTCTGTCACTGCATCATCAGTTCATGCTCATTATCAAATTTCCTGGAAAAGAACGTTCAGTCATCGCATTGTCACCATTTCAGTTTCCATAATATACACTTTCCCACAGAATATAGTCAAAATATATTTTTAGGAAATGTTTGGATCTGCTGTGCAACCAAATAAGCTAGGCGTTAACCCTGGAGTGGCTCGGACTTTATTTTTGGAATAAGTTTTGAAATATCTTAAAAATAAACACATGAAAACGCCTAAAATTATAACAGTAAAGATTTTTAATAATAAATTTGAAAAAAAAATTTTTTAAAGGTTCACAATGGATGGACCTCTCCAAGGATGCCACTGCTACTCTAAATAATTTCTTACTCACGTAATCTTACTTTAGATGTACACTTGATGTCGTTGCAATTCCCTTTCTTCTCTCGGTGTCTTGAATCAAAACTTGGCCATTCATTTCTTTTTGTAGTCTAGCGATCGTCAATTCTTCTATTAACCTGCATACCATTTGCTCAATAAAGCACGGAGCTAAAGGAGTGCTTCCTCTGTCGTCTTTGAACTCTTTGTCAATATTCTGCTAACTTTCCATTATCTCCAGTTACTAATCACTTTTAAAGATTTTCAAAAAATTGTTAAGCATTAAGAACTCTCTTTTCTAAGAAAAGCCTGAAAAACAGCAATTCTATGCATTGTTACAAATTGAAATTTTTCTAAATTGCACAAACTTTGCCTTTCATTGTTGGTCATGAGATTTATATTGTTGACCCCTGCCTTGTGTTGGTGCATTGCGTGTTGACACCATTGTTGATATTTATTATTGCCAAACTTTTCGTAGTATTGTTGGTTGTGAGATATTTCTCATTAATATGGCCTGCCATAACCATGAATATCGATTTTTTTATCGATAATTAGTATTTTTCAGAAATGTGAGGTAGACAGTGAATTTCCTCATTGTTTGAAGGTCAATTGTGCAAAATTTCATCAAGTTCGGAATAAAACTGTAGATTTGCATAATATTGATTTAGCAATAACGCCAGAATTCACATACACATTTTTAGGTACTTAATAACCTGTTCGATAGTTCATGTACATGGGGTTACTAGTAAACGGACATCAACCTACACAAAAAGTTCCTTAACAATATAAAGTCCTTGGTACACAATAATGACGAAAATAATTGAAACCTGCGTTAAAATACGCCGTAATAAATTTGCCACAGATAAAGGACTATGCAATTTTTAGGATTATAATAATACGGCACGTGACGACACAAGCATTGCCGAATACCACAAAGGCCAATTTCACAATTATGTTTAGTCCACAATTTAGAGCTT
>JAHWFO010080326.1:44938-75553 GCA_023313115.1 Rhysida immarginata | reverse complement strand
AGCAAACAACTCCTATAAATTTAAAAAAATAAGAGAATAGCATGTTAAATAATGCAAAAAAAACAATATAAATTAAGCAGGCAGCAACAATACAAAGAAACTTAAATTAAAATATAGCAAATATAAAATCACGTAAAAAAAAACGAAAATAAATTAGTTCATGAAATGCAAAAAATGAACGGACAAAATTCAAACAAATTATATTGGAAGATAACAAAAGCAGATGAATAGTTTTTAAGTATTAATAGAGATACACAGTTACATTCAAATCATAAACGAAAAAATCAATTGCTGACGTGAATTAAGTTACAAGACTAAAATCACTGAGAGAAGTAATACGGTTGGCTTTACTTAATGAGTTCTTAACAAATATATGGCCGCTGAAGCTCCATGCATTTCGCACTCTGCACTTCTTAGCCTCCCGCAGTAATCAATTGTTGCATGAAGCGTTGACCGGCGAATGTCTGGCACAGTCCGTATGCTTTGTTGATAGACTGGATCTTTAAATATCCCTGGAGCCAAAAATCGCACGGGTTCAAATCCGGATAAGGAGAAGGCCACGCATCCGGATAATTCTAGAGTTCACACGATCATCCCCAAAGTTGGCAGGAAGCAGTTCCTTCACTTGTCGACCAATATGAGGAGGTGCTCCATCTTGCATGAGGACAGTGGTTTCCAAGCATCGTTGTTCTCGCAAGACAGGAATCACATGTAGTGCAAGAACTTTACAATACCGTGCACTTGTCACAGAACATCTTACATAACCTCGTTTTGTCACTTCTTCAAAGCCTAGAATAAAATCAGTGGTGAATCCACACCCAACAGCCACATATTAAGAAATGTGCTGTATCTGACCATAGAATGTTCCACAGCCACAGATCATCAACAACCATCCTCACTAGAAAGCGATAAGCAAAGTCAGCGCGTTGAGTGGTTTTTAGTTAAAGAGCACTTGTTGCAGAATGTTGAGAAAAGGAAGCTCTGTCCACCACTGCAACAGCCACGTCCTCAAAAACTTCGTCTGCTATCTTGCGCTGTCCTCTTCCTAATGCGATACAAATTTCTTTACCTTTAGGGTTCCGTACCCTAAGGGTGACAAAGGAACCCTATTACTAAGACTCCGCTGTCTGTGTCTGTCTGACATTTTGAGGGCTGTATCTTTTGAACGGTAAGAGGTAGACAGTTGAAATTTTAACAGAATATGTGTTATTATGGCATATTGTCGAACAAATAATAAAAAATGTGAAAAGTTTAAAGGCAAGAGGGTCCCTTTAAAAAAACGTTTCTTCTATGAAATTTTTAACCGAGTTCAAAAAAAGAGGTTATCAATTCGATGCGTATGTATGTAATATTGTTGGAATTGAACAATATTCATATGTGTTAGACGATGTGGGCTTCTAAACAAGTATGCGAAATTTCGTAAGTGTGTGTATGTACGTATTGTAACGTTTTGGAACATTATAGGTCTTCCTCCTTCTATGAATTCTCGTAACATTACACAAAAAATTTAGATTAAAAATTGGTTGACGTGATATCATTCACCAATCGCCCCTTATCCAAGGATAAAAAGATAAAAATCTTGAATTTGGAGAGCGGGTAAACAATGACTCTAGAAACAATGGAAGAGATGCAAGCAACAAACGCCACGTTAAGGTTTTTTTTACTTAACGACGGAAAAATAATTAAAATACAGAAGTTAGTTTCAATAACAAAGACCACCATAACGGAGAAGTTTTGGAGGCAGGCAGGAAAAGGCTGAAGTCGGAGAAGCAAGACCGCTCATCATGAGCAAGCATAAGACAGCCTTTCCAATTCTAAAGGAGATACTGATACGTGAAGAATTAATTGAGAAATTCTCGACATGAGATCGATTGAAGATATTTCACATAAGATTATAAAAAAAAGACATGGAAAACAACTTATCCGGTATTGAGCAAAGTATATGGGGCACGATGATTGTACAGGGTGATTCAGTCAATTTCTGACCATTTCAGTACTATGATTTATTGACCCATTAATGTTTACAAACTTAGCATTTCAGTATGATATATTAGGCAGTTCGGAGTTTTTATTCCCGTGGAAAAGTCTTGATGATATACTCAATGCGGCCACCACGAACGTTTTGAACTGCTCGCGGCCAAATGGTGAAGTTGTTCATAACTCTATCCAGGATTTCTGCATCCACAAGGGAGCAGCAGTCGACGATGCTTTGTCGCAGCTGGTCTAGGGTTCTTGGTGCTGTAGTGAACACACTGTCTTTAAGGAACCCCCAGAGATAAAAATCACATGGGGTTTAGGTCAGGACTCGTAAGGGGCCAAAGAAAGTCACCCCCGAATCGATCTGGAAACCTGTTTGAAATGACATGATTTCCGAATTTCTGATTGAGAAATTCTAGCACTTCATTAGTGGTGTGAGGCCTAGCCCCATCCTGTTGAAACCATTGATGTGGAAGCGGTATACGCCTCTTTCGCAGCTCGGGGATGAAGAAGGTTTACAACATGTTAAGGTAAGCCTGTGACGTTACGGTGCCCTCAAATAAGAACGGACCAATGATGCCTCTTTTGGAAATCACGCACCAAGCCATAACTTTCGTGGATGAAGAGGTGACTTATGGATCTCATGAGGGTGCTGGAAACCCCAGAAACGAATGTTGTGTTTATTAACGTCACCTGACAGATGGAAGAAGGTCTCATCTGACACCCACAGGTTGTCTACAATGTCCTGATTGGCTTCCATTTCTGCTCCAAACTCCATCGCAAATTGTTTTCGCTTCTGTCTTCCAGTGTCTGTTAACTCCTGATAAACATGGATCTTATACGGGAACAGGTGTAAATCCTTTTTTCAAAACTCGCCACGTCATGGCATACGACAGCCCTTCTTCAATGGATAGGCAGCGAACAGATATTTTGGTAGGGTAATAGACCAACCTTGTGCGAACATTTTCGACAACTTCGGCCGTTCGAATACGAGCTTCGCTCCCGCCTTTTTTCTTGCCTTTAACACATCCAGTGGCACGAAATTGCTTGACAAAATCCATGATTGCTTGCCTGCCTAATGCGTCTCGACACTTATACTCCTTCCGGAACTTTCTTTGCACGGTTACAGGTGATTTTGTCTCGAAATACCATTCGACAACCTTGCATTTCTGCTCTGTTGATAAAGCGGGCGCCATTTTTCAACAATACGGTTTTCATGCAGCGCCGTTGCAACAATACAAACTCCAACTATTTAGAAATTCGATATGGAGCTCACATTCTTTCAATTGTTTATCCCTAATGCACGTCATTCATAATCCAAAGGTTTTGGTGCCGTAAGTTTTCCCAAACTAACACCCCCCAAAAGATGCTACATTTCTATAAATAGACTTTGTTGTCCCTATCTTGTCCCTTCTTATTGTTAGGATAGATTTAGAATTTCCCTATTCCAAACTTACTTGCATTAAACTCACGTGGCTAGAACAAAAATAAAAAGCACGAACATTCCAATACTTACCCGGCCAAATGAGACTTACCTAATAAGTAAAAGAAAAAAGGAGACTAATTATTAACTAGACTTTTGGAACATAAATGGAACTATGATTAAACTATTAAGACATCAAAGAAACTGATCCGTACGTTACGCAAAAATGTGGATGATAAGAAGAAATTTGGATAACTTACCTGATTTTTAATGCTTAGTTGGTAACCGTCGTGGAAAATTGCGAATAGCTACATTCAGCTAAAGATAGAACCTGAGAGAATAAAAACAAAGAAAGAAACATATACAGAAAACTATGTACCGTGATGGGTATTAATAGGTCACAAAAAAGATAAACTGAACGATACTTACCTAGGAAATAGATTCCTATTTTATACCAACAGATTTAACTCTTTGGACGTTTCCTAAAACTCAATGGATATGAAATTATATTTAATGATATTCTATCATAGTACTTGTTAGGATGCAATTTATTGTTTTTTATTTTTTTTTAGTTTTCTGAACATCCGTGTGCGATAAAAGAAATGACACGCCGGAGAATTAAAGAGCATGAACTTGGATTGATGTTTACATTTGTGTTATAAGAATAACCCGTATTTAGAAAAAAAAACCAGGATTATTTTATGTCAGAATCGCTGTAGTTGTGATGAATCTTTATTCAAATGTTTGTCCTTTTTTATACATTTTGACTAGCGAGAAAGTTTACTCTGACGAGAAGACGCATCGGAATTGGAAGGAGCCATCGACGAAGACCTCTACAGAAGATAAGTTATAGTCCACAAATCCTCGTACTTTATTATTACGTTCAACATTTTTTAATATTGATTTTTAATGCTTTCTTATAGTCTCTATCACTCCGAGAAAACAACCTCTGTTGCCTAAAGATGTCGGAGATACGGGATGCCCTTGCCTTTCGCTTCCCCCCTTTATCTTATAATCGTCACAGTATTTATGTATGTATGTATGCATGTATGTATGTGAAAGATTCATTAAAGTCGATTTTTTAATACTTTTTGAAGACTTTGATGAAACTTTCACTATCGCCTAGCTATATCAGTCCATATCTTGAAAACTACTGAACCGATTTCGATGAAACTTGGACTGTTCCCTAAGTTGAAAGATACTTAATCCAATAAAAAGAAGAATTATTACAATTCGATTTCTAGTTTCTGAGAAATACGTGGACAAACATACATACACTACACACACTTATGAAATTTGGCACACCTGTTTAGAAGTCCACATAGACTAACATATACGAATATTGTGCAATTCCGACAATATAACATACATACGCGTCTAATTGATAACCTCCTTTTTTGATGTCGATTAAAAATGAAATAAAATTTCAACAATTAAAAATAATGTTGAAATAAAATAACCATTAAGAATACAGTTGAAATACAATAACTGACAATGTAAGTTTTTTTATTATTAGGATGTGTGATGTTAAGATATCATTGATTGTTAAGATGTTTGATTGTTCAGTAAATTTTATTACAGCTCTGTTGAATTCAAAGCTCTAAATGGCAGACAGAGTTGAATTTACCTGAACAAGACGCAAATGTCAAAAATGTCAAAAATCGGTGATCGAAAACAGCAACACTTCACGATGGAAAAACAAAATGGAACATAAATATTTAATCTATGAAACACTCCAAACGTAAAATCTTTTCTCAGGTGATCTGTTAATTTAATATTTGAAAACTTTTTTGTTCAAAACGCTTATTACAAAGCAAATAATCTAATAAGTGCGCGAATTAAAATTATGGTCATATATTTTTAATTTATGTTCAAGAGCTGTGTAGGATAAATTGCCGGTATTGAGTTAATCTTTTACCGAGTTGAAGCAGTAATAAATTCACGCCCCTGATATTTTAATATTTGAAAACTTTAATGTTCACGGGGTGTGTAAGTTAATTTGCCGGTGTATGTAAGTGCGGAGAGATGAAATCGAAAGTTTTGGAACTTTCAGTTTGATATCCAATACTTTTCCAAAGTAAAGAATCTAAGCAGTGCGCGGAAAGTTTTAATTTAAGGTCAAGAGACTAATTTACTAACGACTAATCTACCGGTGTACCTACTTATTTTAAAAATTTCGACAGTTAAACTATTATACGAGGGGCGATTGATAAATAAGGTCTCCATGGCTGTAACTTTTTTATTTGTTAACCGATTTTCAAAATTCTTTTTGTATCTTATACTCCCATTTGTCCTCTATGTAAAGCACTATTCACTTTTCGATATAGTCCCCATCCCTTTCCACGCATTGCGCCAACGCGTGACTAGTTGGGTGAACCCGTCGGAGAGGAATTCCGGAGTTGTTGTCGACACCAGGATTGAATGGCAGCTTTGGACCCTCTTCTGGAGTACGATAACGTCCGCCCGCAAACGAGTCACCACACACCAGAGGCGTTGCAGCGCCTACAGTTCAAAGATGAAAAATTGCAGTTCAAAAATGAAAGACTTTGCACATTGCGAGTTTCACCACTTCCCAAAGAAGAAAGAGCCCCTTAAGGGACATGAGTTGGTTCTGACGTCGAGGTAAACGCTACGATTCCACAACAACCGCTCTCCGACGGGTTCATCCAACTAGTCACGCGTTGGCGCAATGCGTGGAAAGGGATGGGGACTATGTCGAAAAGTGAATAGTGCATTACATAGAGGACATATGGTAGAATAAGATACAAAAAGAATTTTGAAAATCGGTTAACAAATAAAAAAGTTACAGCCATGGAGACCTGATTTATCAATCGCCCCTCGTAGATTATATGTCTATAAAAGCCGAAATCGAAAACACATTGCGACACCCTCCAAAACCTGGCATATTTTGTTAAATATATTGTATGGTAGTACGGAACCCTCGATGCGCGATTCCGATTCGCACTTTATCGATTTATTTTTCGCAACCAAGTATATGACATGGGCCCTTTTGGCAATCTTTTTAGACGATGATATGCTCGCAATGCAGCTGGACTGCTGTTATCATTCTGGTAAAACAACTTTACCACCAGTGCGCGTTCTTTCTTGCTTAAAACCATGATCTTTCGTGAAAGCTTTTCACTAAACATAATGTTATGAATGGGTACGTTGACTTTCTAATTTGCATAAACTTTCTGCTAATAGGCCGATATTGAGATTGGACATATTCTGTAATCACACAGAAACCTTGCCTGCTTGTTTAAAACAATAAAACTATTTTTAAGTTCTCCATTTCTCATCCCACAGCGCCACATTTTCACTTGGTGATGAAAACTTGTACTAGTTTTTTTCTTTCCGGAATTCTCTCCCCCGGTCTGAATAGCCTACATTTCACTTTGCATCTCAATCGGTACATTAGACTGGGCTCTAGAGGGTCTGAGTAGGCGAACTTATTTTATAACCACCCTGTAGTATCGTTCGAAGCGAAACTAGATTCGAAAGCGACTAGAACCTCGGCGACGAAATTCCCCGACGATCTCGCGGCAAGAGATAACGTAGTGTTCCGCCGTATTCTCGGGAGAAGAGATAGATAAATCGAAAGATTTTGAATGGCATATACTTTAATAACCTGGATTAATGTTATGATGCAAAAAAAAAGTAAAGTCGAAGTTTTCCGTGGAGTTTACCTTTCAGATCAAACTGGCATCTTTCACATCTTTAATTGTAGTTAAAAAAAAGTTTTTCCATAAAAACAACAAAAACCTTGTGGTTCAGGAACAATCAAAGAGGCAGCCATCTTGATGAAAATGTTACCTGGCCATGTGTTCTTTTGATATGTGCATTGTGGATGGACATTTATTATTCGTCTAAGCTGAAACGGAATGTATTGTGGATCGGCAGATTGGAAAATTAGTGAACAAGAAGGCGTTGCAAAAGGCTCTGCTCTATTCACCTTTGTGTGTTTAGAGTTGTAGCGTCAGAAAAACTAACTCTCATAATTTTGTTGTATCCCTGTTAAAAATATATTGAAAGTTTTTGTAAATTCATTATTGCCTATTTGGGGCCCCAATTTACTCGTATATGTTCTAACAATTTTATTACAAAGTTAATTAAACCATAATATTTTTCTCTATCTATTGGTCGCAGTGTCATTCGACGTAGCCGGCCAGGTGGCCGAGAGGGCTAAGGCGTAGGCTTTCTAGTTCTCAAGTCCGCTTGGTCGTGGGTTCGAATCCCGCCATGGGCATGGGTGTTTGTCCCGGGCTGCGTACAGATATAACTTGTGTAAAAGGCGCAACATGACCATAGTAGTCGACGCCTTAATTTCTAGAATCCCCTCTCTCATTCGACGCAGGTCAAGACATCGATTTCTGGCGACGTTTTCCTGCGAGGGTAGTCACACTTTCAGGAGCAGTTTATGTAAGATACGCCTCTACTTGTAACAGCTGGCTTTCATCACATTGCATGATACTCATGACAAAAGTGCTGAAAGCAAAATAATTTCTGGCTCCAACTGGCATTGATAATTGGGGTGGTTGAAAGATGTTGTGTATGATCAAAATTTTAAAAGTTTGGTTTAATTTTGTGAAAATAATTCTCTCATTGCAAGCCGCTGTAGAATAGTCAAGCTTAGTCACAAGAGAATACAGGGACCAAGCTAAACATAATCGATTTTAGATTTCATTTAGATTCTAATGGTTTATTTTATTTCGACATTTTCTTTCTAAATCTACCCGCTTATACTGCGCAAAAGGTGAAGGGAAAAAGTTTAAATGAACGCTCTGGCTATGATTAGAACCTGCATTTCTCTGTCTAAAATGCACAGCGTTTCCCAGTGCGCCACTTAGACCATTAAATAAATTGAGCGATATTACTTTCTCTTACACCCTTCTTCCAATATAGTTTTGTCAAATTTCTGAAAACTAAGAGCACACATAATCATCTGATGAACTTGTGGGAAAGTATGGACCAACACCTTCAGCAAAATTAGCTTTTTGCCTTATTTCAAATGTACCGATGATATATCCTGCTTTGTCATTTGGCTGATTTCGTGCTAGGTTAAGTTTCAAATAGACCTAATGGTTATTTAACACCCTCGACACCGAAAAAGTAACGGAGGAAAAGAGAAGAAATGAAATCTAATTTATAACAAATCGCCTGTCGAAGTGAACATCTCATATTTATGATAATTTCGATAGCAGGAAATCCATTCAAGGAAGCGCATGTTGCTATTTCAAGAATATTTCTTCATTAAGAAAATACAGGGTTAGCAAGAAATAAGTTTTCCTCTTCAGAATTTTTTTTTTTTTTTGATTTTTTATTTGTTAATGGCGTCGACTACTAAGGTCATTTTGCGCCTTTTACACAAGTTATATCTGTACGCAGCCCGAGACAAACACAAACATCCATGCCCACGGCGGGATTCGAACCCACGACCAGGTGGACTCGAGAACTAGAAAGCCTACGCCCCAGCCTCCTCTTCAGAGGGCTGTAGAATGCTTTCTATTAGTCCAGATAAGATAAAATTTGAACTAGAGATAAATAAACACAAGTTTCCTTATATGTCTTGTCGAAATTTTGTTATGCCCAGAACGTAAACAAAAGCGAATGAAAAAAAGTAAACACCACCACGTGTTCTATTAATTGGTTTCTGTAAACTAATGTTGTTGCTGTTGATTTCCATCAAGTCGAAATTGACTTCTGGTTATTGTTTGGATACAAATAATCCATTCAGTTTTCTAGAGAAAAGTGATAATGCGGTGGCTTCCCGTTGCCTTCCGCATGATAAATGAAAAGATGATTATGAAAGGGATGAATACAAACATCCATGCCCTCGGCGGAATTCGAACCCGCGACTCGCTGGTTTCGAGAGTGGAAAGACCTGCGCCTTAACCCTCTCGGCCACCGAGCCGACCACTAAGATTGTGAAAACGAGTAATTCAATATTGACCACAATTAATGTTTTATATTATATTATATCTTTATTGCTCTAATATAATTTAAAGATTAATTATTATAATCGGGAATTTTTATAAATTATTTAAACTAGTTATTTTGCTTACTGTAATCGTAATTTCTTTCATTAACAGGTTAAATTATTTATCTAAACACGTTATTCACAACTCTTACGGAAAACTAAGTGATTTTCCATTGTTAAACGCACCATATAGATTTATTGTTAAAATCAAGACTCAAAATAAAAAAGAACACAGAAAAGAAAGCTTGGCTGAAATGATTTTTCTCAAAGGGCTTCCGCAAAACTTTTTAGTGCCGAAACCCGGGAGTATGCAGCCAGAACAAGTAAAATTCAATAAATCTAACGACTAAAAGGGCAGTGATTACAATAAACAGAAAGTAAAAATCTAAATTGCCGATGCAAACGATGGCGGAATTAGATACCTGCAAAAGTAGAAATAAGCAAAACTGAAATTATCTTCACTGAAGATTTGAAACTAGAAGTACAACGAGAACTTCTTTAAAAGAAAATGCAAGAGCTTTCGTCATTAGACGAAAAAATACACAGCCTATTAGAAGAAAAGGATGTGGAAAGCGAGACTGAATCCTGTAAAAAATATGAAGCTGACGTATATCGACGCAAGCTTAACGTGCACTGAAACAAAGACAAGCGATAACAACGCAGCCTACGGTTTCACAACATCAGATAAGTACACCCTTACTTCCTAGAGTAATAACACCAAAATTGCCCAAATTATAAATAGAGCCCTTCACAGACGATTTGGATAAACAGTGCTTTGGGAACAATTTCAAAACTCTGTTGACTGTAAGGAATATATAATTACTGTTATTAAACATGTGTATTTACGGAGCTTGCTGAGAGGAGAGGTCTTATCAGGGATAACAGGGTTAGAATTGTCAGAAAGTAACTATGAAAGTGCCAAGAGCAAAGAACAGATTTGGAGACAAAAAGAAAATTAATCACTCTCTTGTAAAACACTTAATGTCTATGAAACTTCTTAATGGTGAACAGCCAACTGAATTAAGAAAGCAATACAACGAATGTCAAAAACACGTATGGGCACTGCAAGCTCGGGAAGTGAAAATAGATATCTTTGAACCAATATTGACGCCCATGATTTCAAAGCTGTTTCTCTCGAAAATTATATTACAGTGGTAAAGGACAGTAGACAACAAAGATAATAGTGATCTCAGAAGCTATTAGAATTTTTGAATAAAGAAATAGAGGGAAGAGAACATGCCTATAGTGTATATGAAAAACTCTCAGTGCAGACAGATGAAAGTGATGATGAACCTCTACCCTCCACTGTAGCATCACTTCACGTTAATGTTGATAGAAGAAACAAACAGAAAATTGATAAATACTGCGCCTTCTGTGAGAGAAAGTATCACTGGGCACAAGTCTGCAAAACAATAGGAGACATAAAAGATGGAAAAAGGAAATGAGAGACTTGCAGAGATGTTTCCTTTGCTTGAGAAAAAATCATTATCTTAAAGATTGTCCAAACAAAGATCGTTTTGAATGTCCTCATTGCAGAAGAAAGCTTCACCAAAGTTTGTGTGATCAAACAAATCTCTAGGAATACAAGAATGCCATCAGGTTGAGAAACAAACCGATCTTAAAGCAATAATAAGTGCAGTAACATCTAAGTTTACGGAAATTGTTTACTTATAAACTGCCTTAGTTTACTTGCAATGTCCAAATGGTAAAGGAAAATTTACTCGATGCCTGTTAGACGTAGGCAGTCCAAAAAGTTTCGTTAGCGACAAACTAATAAAGGAATTTGAATTGCAAACTCTGGAAACAGAAATTACCAATATCAGTGGACTTGAGGCTCACGCTCAAAGATATGAGCGACGTAACGTAAGCCTGACTTTTAAAAGCACCACGAATCGTATTAGACATCACTGAAGAATAGTATTAGACATCATTACTTTAGAATCAAAAAATGTGTTTGAAGAATAGTACCCAAACTGAAATTAACTGATCCCAAAATTGAAATCAAATACAATGTAGAAGTGTTAATTGGTGCAGATTACTATTGGGATAGAGTAAAAGATAGAATTATCACTAATGAAGTGGTACTAATAAAAACAAAGTTTCCATGGGCATTGAGCGGTCAATCATCTGGCCAAAAACTCAACACTTTTCATTTGTACTATATTGCCGTGCAAATTGAAACTGATGTAAAATTACGAGCCTTTTGGAAGTTAGATGGGCTCGGTATCTGAGACGAGAAGGACAAGGAATTCTCTGAATAGGAAAAGGAATTGATGGAACAATTTAAAAGCAATAGAAAACGGAAGAGCAGTAGTTCAACTACCCAAAAAGGATAACATAGACGAGCTAGCAGATAATTTGGTGACTGCTACAAAACGATTAGAAAGATTTAGAATCAGATTTAATCAAGATGATGAATTCAAGGAAAGATACAAAACAGCTATGTTTGGATTATGTAAATTAAGGAGAAGTTGAAGAAGTGATATTTGCTGGCAAAGAAAGAATTCATTATTTTTCAAACAATGCTGTAATTAGAGAAGATAAACAAACAATCAAAAACAAAAATTGTATTCGACGCATCTTCACATGCTAAAATGGAGCTTTCAACGATGTACTGGAACAAGGTCCAAATCTAAACCCAGAATTACTTGAAGCACTTATTGGATTTCGTACTTACAAAAATGTATTTATATGTGATGGTAAGCAAAGTTTTTTGCAACTCTCATCATCGAAAGAAGACAGAGACTTAACCAGATTCTTGTGGTACACAGAGTTCAAAAGAAAGAAAACGGATCATTACATACTACTCCAGTAGAAATTGTGCAAAGTTTCACAAGACTTGCTTTCGGATTAATATGTAGTCTTTCTTACTAGCAGCTACAATTCGAGAACATGTCCAACGTAAGAGAGAAAGATACAAAATAATCTATGATAAAAGGAATCAATGAATGTACGTTTACGATTTTATGCCTGGAGCAAATACTAAGAAAGAATTGATCAAACTAGCGAATGATCTGTGTCACTTAACCGATCAAATAAGTTTACCGATGAGTAAATGGTCGACAAATGCGAAACAGTTGCAAGGACATCTGGACAGGGAAAAAGAGGAAATCCTCTGTAGAAATAAATATAGGGTGTCCTAGCATTAAATAAATATATAAAATATTTGGGAATCAAGTGAATGGTTGAAGCGGATGAAATCTTCCATAATTTTGAACAAAAGATCATTACTTTATAGTTGTGCACACAAAAAATACTTTTAGAAATCACAGCGAAGAGTTATGATCCACTTGGACTGTACATAGTAGTGGCACTAGTAGGAAAACTCTTATTTCAAGATACTTGGATCCGTGGATTAAATTGCGATGATATCTTACCTGATGACATCCCTGCAAGATGGAGAGGATGAATTATGGATATCCACAGCCTAAAAAACCTTAAAGTGCCCAGATGGGTAGAAATCTATCCGGAAAAACCCGAACATTATGAAATTCACGTGTTCTGCGACGCAAGGGAGCGTGCTTACGGTGAAGCATTGTATATCAAATGTGAAACAGAAAAGGAAGTGATCGTTAACCTCATGTTAGTAAAAGTAGACTGGCTCCAATCAAACGGGTAACGTTGCCACAACTAGAAGTTCTAGCAGCCGTGCTTGGATCCAGAATACTTAATTACTTGTTGAAAACAGTCGAAATAAATCCGCAAAAGATTTCTTGTGGTCCGATTCGAATATCGCCCTTGCCTGGATTAAAAGTGAATCATCCAAATGGAAAAGTTTTGTCAGAAACACTAAATTCGACTAGTCCAAGTCAGTAGAGACACTGTTCTGGATTGGACAATCCAGCAGACCAATTGACGAGAGGGATATCATCAAAAGAACTGCAAAATTCATTAAAATGGCGGCATGGACTAAAGTGGCTCAAATATGAAAAACAAAACTGGCCGCAATATCGTAATCAACAAATAACAGATCAATCTTTTCAAAAAGAAAAGAAACCAAAGATTGTGATGAATGTATCATCTGAAGCTGAGGAAGAATTATTCGATATTAAAAGAATCAACAACCATTTCAAGATAGTGTGGATAACAGCATGGGTTAAAAGATTCATTGACAAGATCAGAAAACTTCACAAGAATCACGATGAACTTGATGAAAAGGAACTAAATTTTGGTGAGAAAATTTGGATTAAGCAACTACAGAAAACATGTATCACTAAAGAATTACAAGTTTTACTAAAAAAAAATATACTACCAAAAGAATCTACATAAATAATATAATCTATTCCGAGAGAGGAAGGGATCATATACACCGATGAAAAGCGCCCAATAATTTTTGATGGAACACAGTCATTCGTCAAATGACTTATCCGACGAGAACGCAAAAAACTGTTTTCCCTTGAGTAAAAACAGTACCTATTGAATTACGTTCAAGGATTTGGATAATATACGCAAGGAAAACAGTTAAAGTAATCATTCGAGATTGTCTCGCCTGCCGGAAAACCACGTGCAAATCAGGAAGACAATTGCAAAACAAGCTACCTAGACATTCATGGAGGACGGGAATTGTACACGAAATGATGAAAGGAAGAGACGGATTAGTGAGATCCTGTGTGTCGCGGATAAACAACCAAAAGGTAATAAGAAGACCGATCCAATTACTCGATTAATTGCGGTTAAGGTGGGGTAGTTATGTGAAGACGCGCAATTCGATATTGACCACAATTACTGTTTCATATTTAATCATATCTTTATAACTATAATATTTTAATAATAATATAATCGGAAACTTTCTTTATTTAATAATAGTTTATAAAAGTTAAATGAATACATTTCTTACCGTTGATTAAATTCCGATGATGGGTTTCCAGTTGCTGTATAAGAAATGATGAAGGCTGCAAACTATAAGGGTTGTACAAATAAAAACGAAATTTTGTATAGGAAAAAAAGAAGACTTCTAGGATCGTAAGTTTTTGTGTTCAACAACTGCGAAACTCCAAGTGCAAATTGAACAATAGGTTGTAAGTGTTGCATCAAGTGATGCAGAACGATAGCTCGCGCTTCGAAGCTCGGCACGTGATCGCTTCATCCAAACAACAGAATGGAGTCAACGAATCAGGAACAGAGAGCAGTAATTCTTTTTTTTTGGCATGTGAGGAAGTTTCAATTTCTGAAATTCATCGTCATATGCAGAACGTCTATAGAAATGACTGCCTAACCTTCACTCGTGTTTGGGCATGGAGCAAGGTTTTTGGAGGGACGGTCATCATTGCAAGATGATCAACGACCTGGACAAGTAAATCGCGCCATCACGGATGATTCCAAAGCCAAAATTGACGCTGTCTTAAAGGAAAACAAGAATGACAATCTATGTCGTGGATGCTAAAACTACCCTTAGTCGTGGAACTGTTCACTCCATTAACAGGTACCATCTGCACTACAGAAAAAAACTGTGCACAATGGATCCCGCATCACTGACATCATAAAAACTTGGAGTTCGAATGGCCATGTCCCTGCAACATTTTAGTCGTTATGAACAGGAAGAATCGTTTTCTCGACAGAATCGTTATAGAAACTTGGTGCTTTCATTTCCAGCCCGAAAGCAAACGTCAAAGTCGTCAATGGAAGCATTATGGGTCACCACCCTCGATAAAATCTAAAGCAATCGCAAACACCACGAAGAAGGTGATGTTGACCGTGTTTTTTGATCGCGAAGATCCGATTTTACTGGACGTTCTTGAAAAAGGCGCCACAGTTAACGCAGAACGATATGGGGAAACATTGAAGGTACTGCGCGCGGCCATCAAATCCAAACGTCCTGGACTTTATACAGAAGGAGTGCTTCTTCTTTACGACAACGCGCTTCCTCACAACTTGAAAGCAACGGTAGATCACATCAAAATTTTCAGCTGGGAAGCAGTGCAACATCCATCTTACAGCCCTGACTTATCCCCATGTGACTTTCACGTTTTGGGGATCTCCATAACATCTGAAAGGCCGCAGGTTTCAGTCGGACGATGATGTGAAGGAAGAGGTGTTGAAATGGTTCCACACGCAACCGTTAGACTTCTTCCATAAAGGAACTACACGCCTTTTTACACAGTGGGATAAACGCCTTAACGCATTTGGGAGAGCATTTTAAATTCCTTGTGTACACTTTGGATAAAATAAATAATTTTCGTTTTCATTTGTACGACCCTAATAATTGTTTTTCTTACTGTAATTGTAATTTCTTTCATTAACATGTTAAATTATTTATCTAAACACGCTGTGCACATTTCTTAAGGAATGCTAAGTGATTTTCCATTGTTAAAGCGCAGCATATAGATTTATCGTTAAAATTAAGACTCAAAATAAAAAGAACACAGAAAAAAAGCTTGGCTGAAACTTTTCTATCATAGGGCTTCCACAAATTTGTTTGCCCTTAACTCAACCACTCTCACAAGAAAGCCAAATTAAGCTAATGGAAACGTGATCGAAAGCATACTTCAATTAAATAGGCTTTTTCCATTTTCACTCGAAAATCGCACGAAATCTTGCGTTAAGAAAATCGCAAAAAAGCAAGCCAGCCAACAAGAAATGTAAACTTTTTTAAGGAGACATTAATATCTCTCGTTCATTTATGCACTTGCATATCTTTTTTAAATTGTGGAAAGTTCATTTCTGAGATGAAGTAATTACGAATCTTTCAGGGCCTACATATTATTATGCACAAGTAGTTCGAAGAAAACTATTAATGGAACATGCAGTGGTGTTTATTTTTTTTCATGCGCTTTCTTTTACGTTGTGAACAGAGTTTAATCAAACCTCACGATCTGTTCACTCCTTTAATGAATGGAATTTCGATAAAAAATATGAGGAAACTTGTGTTCATTTGAAGGTGCACAAAATCGCTAGGTATCTATAACATCCTTTTCAAAACTACCCTGTATAATTAGAGAATTTTCTAGAGAAACATGCACTGACAAAGTTTTCCATTTTCTTCCAGCCAGTTGACTAGCTTGACTTGGAAGCGTGGTCTAGAATACATAAATGCGAAAGCTCCATTGTTAATAAACGGATAAGAGATGAAAACGCTCGGCGGTGGCGCATATCATTGAGGAAATTTTCTGGACTTAAGGCCATCTACTGATGTCTTCAACAATGGACGCTCATTTTGTATAACATTTTGTAAGAATCATAGCAAGGTGCACGGCTGTAAGTCACATCAAATTTCCTAGAATGTGCTGTCAATGCTATCATCAGATTTTGTCATTTAACGCTTTTTAACAACGTTACTTTCAAACCATAGTATTCTAGATTGCTTTAAAGCCATCTAGACCCAATTGCGTTTTAACACTGGACAACAATGTAGTTGATTAACCTCTTTATAATAATCATGGTATTGATTATTAATTTTGGTTAATTATTATATTTTGAAATATTTTGCATTGATATTGTATATCAATGACGATCTGTCACTTAGATTTGGATTTCATTCATCCAAATCTGTGTGTTTGTTTTTTGGCCTGATTAGTCTAATCGAATTTCAATTATGAAACTTTATTGTTTTGAGTAACTTTGTGACAATTCTTAACCTCGACTGACTTATATTATATTTATTATTGATATATCATTCCATTTCAGCATAATCGTCTGTCACAAAGTTGTCTCGTTATTTGTATTCTATTAACTTTAATCTTTTGTAATTTACAATCACCGATCAATGCTTGCAAATTTGTTTCGGTTTTTCTGCTTGATCAATGATTCTGAGCAAGAGGGGGAGTTGGGGTCATTTTTTTTCCATTTTTTCTTTCTGGTTGCCTAGGCAACGTTCCTCCTTTTGGCAGGAACTCTTTTGCACACGAACGGTGAGGCTGATGACAGGGATGGCTGATTGGCTGTGGCTCATCCCGTGTCTTTTAAAATCAAAACCTATATAAGGAGAGGAACAATTGAAAACAATCATCCTTAGATTTTATCTGGTGCACTTCAAGTGGACAACAAGTGAACACGTTTTGTTCCGCGCGGGACGGTCAACCACTTGGCCGATCCCGACGCGGAGCCTAACCTTGCGAGGCCGCAAGCAAACAAACGGCATGGAACATCAATCCACGAGCGAGACTGAAGGAATTCAGTGAATGGCATACGGTGTGTGTGGAGAGCGGGAGAACAAGGATCCTTCTGGCGGCAACTTCACGATGTCTGTGGTGACAGGCGAAGGACCACGCCTGAGTCAAGCATGGAGGCGCTGATAACCAGCCAAGCGATGGTGGTTGAGCGGAAGACGGGTGCAGCATATGAAGGAGATTGTTCTAAAGTGCTTCCTCTAATTTCATCGACTGCAATCAATAGATCTTTTAATGATCGTCTTGAATACAAGGATTGAATAGAATCACAAACAGGTATTTGGCAACGTAAAAGTTTTCATCAAATTTGGGTTAAACAAAGAATTTCTTTCGAGCATGAACTTTCCCAAACGAACTGATTACAGTAAAATAAAGTAAAAGGGGGGGGGGGGGGGCGGGAATGATGAATCTTAACGATCTGTTTGTTCTATTTTTAAATTTTGTATCGTAGTTTGCTTTCACTTTTGCATTTACTCATTACTAACACTCTAATCCTTTGACTTTTCTGAAAATTAAGTTTTTATCCATTGAATAAAATTCTTTTTTTCTATTCAATAACAAACAATTGTTTATTTGTCATCGAAGGCACTTGCGTAAGTCTTAAATTGAATTATTGCGTAAGGGTGGTTTAGCGGGATATCTAATATTTTATTAAATTTTCTATACGAACAACAGGGGTTATTGCGGACACAACTAGATTTTATTAAATAATGTATACTATACGAAACAGGGTCTGAGATAGGCATTTTTATGCACTTATCTTGATTAATGATGAATCTTACATTTGTCTTATTTAAAATTTGCAAGTGTATGTAAGATAAAGTTTTTTTGATAAAGCATTCTGAGCTTATGATTTTGGTTCTGCACAATCATAGAACGACACATGTCAATATTAATTAAGGGAGCCTTTTTGTTTTCCTGAAATATGTCACCAGATGGCGTTGGATAGTTGTATTGGTTAAACTTCTAGAACTTTAGGATCGTCAGAGTGGCTGGGAGAGAGAGGAAGAAAGTAATGCTGCTTCAGGGGTAATTTAAACCCATTTTTACACTTCAAACTTAATTTATTACTTACCCTTTGATGTATTGTATTATTTCTGATTAATTCATTCATTTTCAGACCAAATTTTTTATTAATTAAAGGGCTCGGGGCAATATGGACATAACACACAGGAAGAATTTTTTGAAAAAGTGAAGTTATATCTTTAAAATAATCTGTAATTCTGTATGGTTGATGTTTTGCTTTACTGTGATTGCAGTTTACTTGTACAATTGTTACTAAAATTACTGTAAATGGATTTCACAAGCAGTAATTATTACATTTACTAAGGACTTCTTCCTGTGGGTTACGTCCTTATTGCCCCGAGCCCTTCGATTGAGGGATGAACGTCGGGATCAAATGACAGGATGCAGTCTTAAAGCTGATGCAGATGGTGATTCCTCAGCAGACGGGCAAGATCTACAAAAAATCTTATACATATGTGCAGCTGATGAAGTGCTGCACCCAAATGAAACCGCCTTACAAGAGGCAAAACAGGGACTACGTCCGCAAAACCCTGGCCCACAACTTACGCTGGTTGGAAACTAACTGACGCTATACACGCTTTGGCAAACCGAGCAGGCACGGTGATTCCCTGTGTCGAAGTTCATGCTGATGGTATTTCCCCAACAGATTATAAGATCTAATAGATCTATAAAATAGTTCAGCTACTGGATCCAACAAAAAAAAACTCCTCAAAAGTAGCAAAAACACCTCACCAGAGGCAAAATCCACAGCTCACACTGGTCGGAAGCTATGCTGTCTGACGCTATACTTGCTTTGGCCAAGTGGGTAAGCAGCGGGGATGCCTAGTCAGACCAGTCTGTCCAGACCAGACCTGTCTTCAAAAATGCAGTGGCCAGAGTATAAATCCGCCAGTTGCGAGTTGGGGTCGATGTTTGTTTTAGGTTCTCGGTTCTGTTTGCCAAAATTTCTAATTGTCTATGACATTTGAACCAGGGATGTGCGATATTCACTTGCCGATATTCGAATAGACTAATCGAATAAAATTTTCGTAAATGGCGATTTTATTCGACTGGCTTGGAAATTTATTCGACTAAATCACACAAAACGACTAATTTTTTAAAGAAATTAACGATTTCTAGCAAAACGATTCCGTAAAATTTCCTGACTTTTAATCACGTAATTAATCACGTTTATATAGAAGATCCACTTCTAAGAAGTAATGTTCCTTAAAAGAATTTAGGATAACTTTGGTAGCGGTACATTTAGATTACCCATTCTTTAGGGATTTTAGTAATTCCTTGTCCCCCTTCCAATTTGAGACAATGGTTGCTACCTTATGAACTACATTATTGAGTTAATCACTCGATGCATAATTTGTTTTAAGTGATCGTAATTACTATTACCTACCTGATCGCCTATCTTGTTATGCACCGCGGATTTATACCAGGCTATTTTTTCTGTTTCCGAAGAACCTTCGAGCTGGTTGGCTAGCAAAAAGAAACGCGCGTTAAATTGCACTAAATCTCGCTTATCGTACTTGATTATATATAGTTTTACCTTTATTTCGTTTTGCCACTTTGTCTCTTTCTTTTTGTGTTTCTTTTCCTCCATCCTATACCATATAGGACAGTTTTCACTTTTTGTTCCTCTTAGCCTAATTTTTAACGGAACAAATAATTTTTAACAAAAATTTCTTTTAAATTCTATATTTTTTGCCTTACTATAATATGCCACCACCAAACGTGAATTCTATTTTAACACGAAACTTTCCTTACGACGCGAAGCCTCAAATTTCCATGCTTCAATAATACGATACCTAAACGCAAAATATATGCTCCTTCTCTATATGAAAGACCGCTAAGTTGAATATCTCATAAAATTAGTGACAGCAATGCGCACTTAATTCTACAATAATAGGGGATCCTAGCTAAATGCTCCCTTCAAACTCTCTAGCGTGCGTTCGCTGTTTTGCAAAAAACAATAAATAGTTTGAAATTCCTTTAGCTTAAACGTCGTGAGGAAAACTTCAAGAGCCCACCTCTACTATTCAATAGAAAAGTGAATTCAATGTGCCGCAACAAGCAGGGCCTCCTAACAAAAAAAAGTCCAAACGCTTAGGGTGGGTTGGGCAGGTAAAAAAAAAAATTTTTTTGAACGTTAACCACGCTCTGCTACCATGCAAAATATATGCTTCTTGTCACGAACATGCGCAGTGGAAACGTGTGAGTGCAAAGAGTAACGTTATCAAGGAGTATACATTTAGAAAGTTTATTTAGTTACGTAAATTACTGACAAATCTATACATATAATAAATCTGTTTTCTGTCTGTTTGTTTGTACGTGCATCACACATAAAATACTGGATGAATTTTGATGATTATAGGTTATACATTGGATCAACATTTATGGATCAATCATGAAGTTTCCGAGGAAATATATTTTTCTTCTATCTGATCGTTTTGGTGTTGCATTACCTCAGGTGAACTCCAAAGAACGGGATATAAAACTGTAGGAAAGCATGCGAGGGTTGTTGTAATAATAACCTGTGATTTTCTTAAGCTTTTGTTTAATTTATTATAATAGTTTTAGCATAATTAAAAAACCTAAAAAAAATTATAGGTTTAAATTTTGTACTTACTTTTACAGGTTATTTATTTACCGGGTGATTATAATTAAAGTGCCACATTTCTGAGCGGCTTGCAGACCATGTTATTGCATGCATACTTCTTTCTTTCTTTCTTCTTTTAATTGTTTTCTTATATTTTTATTTAGATTTTGGTCGAAGGCATGGAGTATATTTATAAATTCTAAAAAATGGTATCAGTATGTGTTTCTGATATCTTTGTTAAAAGCAGATCAGGGTGAACCAAATTCAGAGGGAACCTCTTATCCACAAGGAGAAAGGAAGGCAAAAGTAATCATACAAAAAGATTTCTATTTCCAAAAAGTTGACGAATTTAAAATTGAAAATGTATCGTGTATCTTCTATCTTCTTCTTCTTCTTCTTCTTCTTCTATAATATTCTATATATCTTTTATCTACACTAATATTATACAAAGAAAGACTTTAGCTGTCGATCTCGGTAATATATTCAGGAATAACCTTTCATTTGCTGAGCATTTTTGACTTTTTTTGTTATTCGTCGCTAATGTGTTTTTCATTAACCCCGTTTTTGGGCAGTTCGCTTGTAGGGGGGCAACCTGGGGCTTTCCCCTCCGGATTATCTGGTGATATATTCCCTTACTGTTGTTACAATTATTATTATTTTTATTATTATCATTGAAGCCAAACTCGGATCAAGTCCGGAAACCAATCCCAGAGGCGGACCCAAAAGAGGGCCAAGCCCGAGGGACTCAAATGCAAGGGAGGTAAAGTTATGCACTCGTGGGAGTATTGATGTTTGGGTGTAGGAATTTCCTTACTATGTGACAGGTGTTTAGAATTGTTGCTTTCTGTAAGGTTTTGTATAAGTGTGGGTTTAAATTTAGTGTTGACAGGCTTTTGTGTTGCGAATGTGGAATAACCCCAGTGGCAGAAAGAACGATATGAACAATGTGTACTCTGTTAACTCCCCAAAGGCGTTTTATTTCATGTGCAAGATCCGTATATTTAGTGATTTTGTCAGTGTATGTCTTTTGTAAATTGTGTGTGTTGGGGATGGAGATATCAATTATGTAAGTCACTTTGTTTTGCTTATCTACTAGTGTAATGTCTGGTCTGTTATGAGGGATAGTTTTGTCAGTGATTATAACTATGTCAAAATATAGTTTATGTGTGCTGTTCTCTAAGACAGTGTCGGGGATATATTTATAGTAAGGAGTGTGAATGTCCCTTAGCTTGTGTATCTTAGCTAGATGTTGATGTATGACGTTAGCTACCTAGTTATGTCTGTGTAAATAATCTGCCTGCGTTAGTATTTTGCAACTGGATATGACGTGTTGATGGTTTCCTCTGCGATATGGCATTTCCTGCAAGACCCATCAGTCGATTCTTTGATATGTTTTCCGTAGCTTTTAGTGTTAATAACCTGGTCTTTTATGGCAATAATGGTTCCTTCAGTTTCCCCAAAGAGACTCCCTTCACTCAACCAAAAGTTATTATTATTATTATTATTATTATTATTATTATTATTATTATTATTATTATTATTGTTGTTTATTATAAAGAGGAAAAGTTTGTAAGTTTGTAATTTTGTATATAGAAGGTAATTTCTGAAACTACTCAGCCGATTTCAATAATACTTTCACCAATGTTTAGAGTAATTTCAGGGTGGACAAAGGCTATATATTATATATATATTATATGGATGCCATCAAAATTTGAATGGAAACAACCCATCTTACTATCAATTTCCATCTGTTCAAGGAAGCTAGTTGACTGACTCATCAAAACACAGCAAAATCTACTGAAGTCACTAACTTGAAACTCTAAGTCATAGGACGGATAGCGTAGGGGCATGGTAAGACGGGGTTTTTCGAAATTCAGATCCCCTGCCTTCCTGGGGGTGGGAGGGCAGAAATTAATTGCGCGTTCGGTCGCCTGGCTCTGCCTGATCTTCAAAATTTTGCAAAAATAAACGCTGATCTTCAAAATTTTGCAGGAAGATTTCTAGCTACTGTTCCAAAAAAAGTAGTTCCCTAGGAATAAAGATAAAGCAACGAAATTCAGAGAGAAGGTTTTCGGGATTATTTCCAAAAAACGACTTTCTGTTTTATTCGATTTTCGTTTTGTAAGGGGCGCCGGAAGGGCCCAAAGATTGTCCCCCGTTTTGTGTTTTTGTCGTCTAATTGCTATGCGAAAGTGCAGAGAGCTTTAAAAATTGAGCAGGAGGATGTAAAAGAAGTATGTTTAAAGGGAGCATTCATTGAAATTTGCCGCTCGCAAATGCTTTATCCTTGTTTCCTTTCCTCTTCGCTATCGGAATTGAAGACTCCATTATCAAGAAAGCCTTTTTAGTACTTTCCTGTGGAATGGAGAACCGAATTACAGGCGCCCTTTCCCTCTTAATCTCTCTAGCCGAATCCTTGTTTTGCAGCTGCTGCTTGTCCGCATATCTAACGCGCAATCACCTGCGCCATTTTTTCTCCTTCCTTCTGCAATCAGGGATCATATAAAAACAGTTATCTCTTGATTGTGGAAGGCGTCATCTGTTGACAGCAGATGGCGACAGACGAACTCCAGCAATATCTCCCAGCTTCTTCTATTAAATTCTATCTATCTTTTATTTACACTAATATTATACAAAGAAAAACTTTAGCTGTCGATCTCGGTAATATATTCAGGAATAACCTTTCATTTGCTGAGCATTTTTGACTTTTTTTTTGTTATTTGTCGCTAATGTGTTTTTCATTAACCCCGTTTTTGGGCAGTTTGCTTGTAGGGAGGCAACCTGGGGCTTTCCCTTCCGAATTATCTGGTGAGATATTCCTTTACTGTTGTTACAATTATTATTTTTATTATTATTATTATTATTATTATTATTATTATTATTATTAATATTATTATAATTATTGTTGTTTATTATATAGAGGTAAAATTTGTAATTTTGTATATAGGAGGTAATTTATGAAACTACTCAGCCGATTTCAATAATTTTTTCACCAATATTTAGAATAACTTTCAGGACACAGGCTATATCTTATATATATTATATGGACGCCATCAAAATTTGAATGGAAACAACCCATCTTATTATCAATCTCCATCTCTTTCAGGAAGCTAGTTGACTGACTCATCAAAACACAGCAAACCGTAATGAAGTCACCAACTCGAAACTCGGTGAAGTCATAGGACGGATAGCGTAGGGGCATACTAAGACGAGGTTTTTCGAAATTTAGATCCCCTGCCCTCCCCTGCCTTTAAGAAGTATGTTTAAAGGGAGCATTCATTGAAATTTGCCGCTCGCAAATGCTTTATCCTTGTTTCCTATCCTCTTCGCTATCGGCATTGAAGACTCCGTTATCAAGAAAGCCTTTTTAGTACTTTCCTGTGGAATGGAGAACCGAATTACAGGCGCCCTTCCCCTTTTAATCTCTCTAGCCGAATCCTTGTTTTGCAGCTCCCACTTGTCCGCGTTTCTAACGCGCAATCGCCTGCGCCGTTTTTTCTCCTTCCTTCCGCAATCAGGGATCATATAGAAACAGTTGTCTCTTGATTGTGGAAGGCGTCATCTGTTGACAGCAGATGGCGACAGACGAACTCCAGCAATATCTACCAGCTTGTTCTCGTCTGCTGGAAATACTGGATACCGAAACCGTCGCAACAAATGTTTGTGACACGTTCGCCCCCTGATCGATCTCGCTGCTCAGATCAGAACTTTCATTATGTTCTTGCCTGACGGGTCTACTTTTCCCGTACTTATTAAGATTTTGATGATATGAATCCTGCGGGTTTTTTCTTTGTTTAGCAAAAAACTTGGAGATTAAGCTCCCACATCTGTGTAAGTTGCCCTCTGGTTCCGAGGTTGGCTTTGAATACCCCAACCATTTACAGAAAATCTGTCTTTTGGGCGACTTTTGTTTATCATTAAGGGTCTCTTTCACTTTGTAAACATCCATGAAATTAGGATCCTTAATCGGTCCTGGTGTTCGTTTAACCTTGTTGTTATCCTTTTTAACAAGACCTCCCCTTAACCTTCTTGAGATAAGAACAGTGCAGTGTCTTATTACCACCCCATTTTCTTGGGATCTGCACTTTGATCATTAACTTATGTAGCACCTTTATGACTTTAAAAGGACCTTCATATTTCTAGAACAACTTTTTTCCTATCACATCTTTGAGGGATTTAAGTCTTGTGTCCGACACCCACACCTTTTCGCCTTCTTTTAATTTCCAAGGCGTGTGATGTTTATTGTAGTTTTGTTTATATTGCTTATTAGCTTTAAGTGGAAATTCCACAGCTGAAGAAGCAACTAAAACATCAGAATTAGTGTCGCAATTACGACGCGCAATATTGTCTAAATTCGTACAGGAAATAGAGCCCGAGCCGCTCGCAAATGCTTTATCCTCTTCGCTGTCGGCATTGAAGACTCCGTTATCATGAAAGCCTTTTGAGTACTTTCCTGTGGAATGGAGGGCCAAATTAGAGGCGTCCTTCCCTTTTAATCTCTCTAGCTGAATCCTTGTTTTGCAGCTCCCGCTCATCCGCGTTTCTAACGCGCAATCGCCTGCACCGTTTTTTCTCTTTCCTTCCGCAATCAGGGATCATATAGAAACAGTTTTCTCTTGATTGCGGAAGGCGCTATCTGTAGATAGCAGAAGGCGGCGGACGAATTCCAGTATTGTTTCCCAGCTTGTTTCGTCTGCTGTGAATACTGGATACCGAAACCGTCGCAATGCTTTGTGATACTTTGTTAAATATTAAATTAATATTCTTTTTGATTGTAGTTGGATGTAAATTAATATATTATTATTATTATTATTATTATTATTATTATTATTATTATTATTTTTATTGCATTATATAATTATTATTACATTATTTTTAATTCAAAAATTATATCAGGATGACTTTATGTTTTTTAAAAATAAAGTTGGCTATATTATGCACTGTTTTAATTAACTGAAATTCTTACTATTCATAGAATCCCTTGCGTTTCGAAACAAACTGTCAATGGTGGTTGTGGCTAGTTCATTTTCATTTATCAATGAATCTGGAAAATGTGATACAGTTCTCTCACTGTAATGTGAAATGGAAGAGTTTACTTTATCGCTTTCAATAGGTAGTAGGTAGAGTAACTATAGCGGGTGTGCATGTCAGGAAAACTTGGCTCATTACCAAGCTACATGGATTAAAATCTGTGGATTGGAGGCTTTGATTTAGCAATGCGATTGTGTTGTAGACCCTTATCGCCGACAGATAAAATAGTTAATAAAGTTATTAATAAGTTATTGCATATTTAATTGTTAAAATAAAGAAAAAAAATTAAACGATCACGTGTTTCATATTTACATGTTTAATTGTAAATTCTGCTTTTAATTGAAAATTAAAAATTCAGAAATGCAAAGAAATTAGACAAATTAGACAAAAATTTTCATAGATTCCTTCTAAACTATCTCTATTTGGAATCGAAAAAAAGGATTAAAAAATAATACAATTTTTCAAAATACCTATAAGTTATAATTACTCATTAAAATGTGTAATTAAATATTTTACTTTCAAATTTTACTTTCGAAAATTTTTCAAGAGTTAATTGAAAATCATAGAAATTTAAACTTTTAAGCCCTTGGGCATTCCTCTGTTTTTTAAAATTATCATATTTGGAATTATACTCATTTATTGGTAAAGTTGTGAATCATTTATGTTTTTCTTATGAATCAATCTCTTTTTGATAAAAGCATCTTGAAAATATATGTATTGTTTTCTGAACGAATCCAACTTTTAGAGATACTTTATTAGTATTTTAATATTTTTTATAAAAGGGTTCAATTATTTATCCTCATAAAATTATATAAGGAAATAAAACTTTAAACATTTTAACTTCACATTTTGATCTATAAATTGACTAATTATGTTTTGTACTTTCGTAAGCTATCTCTTCTTTGCTTTTTAGATGTTAACATTTAAATTTTTGGAGATAATATTCATGTTTAGAAATTTGGGAAATTATTTGGAAGTACAATTTTGAGCAAACGATTAGCTCTCCATACTGAAGTAACCAAGTATTTAACTTATATTTTGAGAAATGTGTTAATTTAGAATAATCAAACATTTCCAAATGAATGTTAATTTCCACTCAAATCTTGAGGGACTGAATTAGGAATTGACTATCAAATTAGCAAAGACACGAGAGGATTCGGGTACAAAATAATATCAGTCATTAATGTTAAGACTTTTTGCATGGGTTTTGCTTGTTTAGAAATAACAGAAAACAATGCAACATTGCATACACAAAACTTTAGTTGTTTTTTTTTATTTCTGCCACTCCTCTTCAGTGAAAAAAAAAGAAAAACATTTAAATTGTGATTGTTTTATTTTTCTTGTGTCATCAGCAATAACACATCAATATTTCTTGGAATTGCGCGCAACTTTAAAAATTCAATATTTTAAGTTTTAAAGAAGCTTCAAAATTGATTACTTATAAAATATCTCTAAAATTTAGATTCGGTCAGGAAACAATACAAATATTTTCAAGATGTTTTTATCAAAAATAAATTGATTCATAATAAAAATATAAATGATACACAATTTTACCAGTAAATGACGGAATCTATGAAAAATATAGGTAGTTTGAAAGAAATCTATAAAAAAAATTTTGTCTAAATGGTATATTTCTTTGCAGGTTTGAATTTATAATTTTCAATTAAAAACAAAATTTATAATAAAACATGTGATCGTTTAACATTGTTTCTTTTTTTAACAATTAAACAAACAATAACTTATTAATAATTTTATTAACTATTTTATCTCTCGATGATAAAGCTCTACAACACAATCGCATTGCTAAAGCGAAGCCCCTAACCACAGATCTTGTGCTTTAATCCGTGTAGCTTGGCTATGCGCCAAGTTTTCCTGGCACGCGCATGCGCAGTAACGACCTTCTACCGAGACAGTCCCGCTAGACACTCTACCTACTACCTATTGAGCGCGATAGAGTGAACTCTTCCATTTCACCTTACAGTGAGAAAACTCTATGGACCCAATTGCAGATGATGCCATTGTACTCCCAGTTGGCAGCTACTCTCTTTTGACGTGGTTGGGTCAAGATTTGAAGTAGAAGCAATCTCGCCTTTGCTTAGAAACTTGCCATGAACATTTTGGAGATGTCTAGTAACGTTGGTTGTATTCCCAGAAATTTTCATTTAAAACAAAATGAACATTTGGCAAACCATCCTCTTTAGTAAAATGCTGCCAGGCATCCGAAGCTTTCCTTTTCTTGCTCATTGTGATCTTGATTAGAAAGAAGCAGGCGTGAAGATTAGATTAGATTAGATTACTTTAAATTTGTAAGTCTGTAACTCGTGATGGTCGATATCCATAAACCTTTAGAGATAACATTTTTAATATCAGATAACATTTTTCTTACCAGGAATAGGGTGGCTAGCGACCAAGAAGACCGGGAAAAGTCAGGAAATAAATGCAGTAACAAAAAATTAACCTGGATGGGGCAGTATAACAACCTTGATAAAGACGAGCCTGTAGTGCAAAAGATTACCCTACCTTTGAGAAGGATTGCAAAAAAGGATTGCAATCAGACCTAATCGACAATCGAACAGCGCAGGGAAAACGAAACAAGCGGTCCAAAAGCAACGCTTTCGCTGGCATACTCATCAAGGGAGTAACCAGGGGACTAGGTAAGTAGAGTACCAGAGTAACCAGAGTAACCAGAGTACACTGAACTAGGTAAGTAGCCAGATGAAACCTAGTTTTAAGTTATCCAGAGGATAAGATGGGGTCCTTCCCTGAAAGGACGATAGAGTTGATTGTTGATGGACGTGGGGCACGAGGAGCTATGATATCCAGTATTCGGGAAAAATGGCATTTTCCATGTCGTGGAAATAGATGTCCAGGACGTGTAGAGGTCTGCGATGCCTGACGAAACTTCTAAATGTGAGTAAATGCTACAGAATATCTGCAACCAGAGGATTGGGGTGGTTCTTAATCTTCGGAAGCAACATCTTCAGCGACTCCTGGATATAGCTACCAATTGGAGGTATATGGAAATCTTCAGCAATAGAAATATTTGCTGCGACTGTCCTGTCAAGTTGGGCGATAGTCCTCAAGGTAACGTTTTGAGATCGTTCCATCTGGATTTACATATTGTAGCCCAGCCATACCATATAGAAAAATGGTTCGCATAACCATCTTATAAAGCAAAAGTTTGCTATCCATTCCAAGAGCGCTGTTTCGCCCCAGAAGAGAAACTAGACTGAACTTTGCCTGCTTAGTACTGTTTATCGCATAGGAGACGTGGTCACCCCAATTTAGCGTGGCATCTACCACCACATAGAGGTATTTATAATTTTTTACCCACTCGAGCTCTTTACCAGAAAGGAAAAGAGGACTAGGGGGTTTTTGATGTTTCTTCATACTGAACATCGCCTTGCACGTGTCGATGTTTAGGTCGAGTCTCCACTTTGCAAACCATTTCGCGCACAGATGTAAGGCCTTTTGTAACCGTGATATGACGTAAGCGGGATTGCGGTCAGTAGTCATGATGGCCACGTCTTCAGCGAACAGATATAGCTTGCAATTGCTAAAAGTTGGGAAGTCATGGATGAAAATGTTGAAGAGTGTAGGGTACAGGACAGAACCCTGGGGAACACCAACATTGACGTCACAAGGATTAGACATGGAGCAGCCAACCATGACACGAAATGTCATGTTTGACAGAAAGGAACTAATCAAGGTAATCAGTTCGTCTGAAAAACCACAAGTTTTGTATATGAGGCCTTTGTGCCAAACCTTTGTGAGGCCTTTGTGCCAAAAGCTTTACAGACATCTAAAAAGATAAGACCACCATACTTAAGAAGAGTGTTTAGATCTGTAACAAGCCTCCAGATCTGAAGTTAGCAGAAGTGACCTGGGAGAAAGCCAAATTGCTCATCACGAACGAGATTGTTTGCTACACAGAATTCGTCAGAATGAAGCGTTCAAAGACTTTTAATTGCACAGCTAGTAAGCTTATGGGTCTGTAGCTAACAGCAAGAGCAGGGTTTAGACCAGGTTTTGGTATGGTAACTATGGCGGACTCTTTCCACTGGTCGGGGGAGTAACCAAGTTTCCAACAGTCATTCATGGCTTTGGTAATGAACGAGACAATATTAGAAGACAAATTCTTGAGAGCACCGTTAGTGATGATATCAATACCTGCTGCTTTCTTGGTTTAAGTCACTTGATGACGTCAGAGATTTCTTGGGCACTAATGACTTCCTCGGGGGTGGGAACATGATAAATTCACTGGTAATCAATACACCCATCATTAACTAGCTGAGTGTTTTGGAGGCTGTCCAAGTTTCTCTCACCAGGCGCGGTAAATTGACTTTTCAGAGAATCAGCAATCAATTGAGTCTTATCCCCATCACTGGTGACAACGTTGCCATTGCCTGCAAGCAGTGGCGGCAATTGGATTGATCTGTTACCCTTTAAGGCCTTCACAGTTCCCCAGAGCGAGTTGTCCTGGACAGAC
>JAHWFO010080326.1:4684-44538 GCA_023313115.1 Rhysida immarginata | reverse complement strand
CCTTCACAGTTCCCCAGAGCGAGTTGTCCTGGACAGACAAGGACTTCAGTTCTTCTCTCCAACTTAGATTTCGTAGTGCTTTAACCTCCTCCTGCATCTTGCGAGAAAACCGGCTGTACTTGATCTTGAAGAAGGGAAGTCGCTTACGCTGCCATAAGTATCTGTAAGAATTCCTTAAGAGAATAAGATGCCTGATATAAGAAAGCAAGTCGGGATGTTTAGGACACTTACGATCGACTGGAAGTATTAATTGATAGTATTAATATAAATTTGATATCCTCCTTATCAATAACCTCCTTGTAAGGAATGCTATTTTCTCTAAGAATATCCCAAAAGATCTTCCACTTCTGTTTAGAGCGGAACACAGTCTTCTTATTGGTGTTTAAGCCCTCAAACATAAGCATCACTGGACGGTGGTCAGATGATAAATCATCGACTGTGTTCATCACCGCCACAGTTGTTTTCTATTCCTTTCTTCAGAGACTCCGCTCAGATTATTAATTTCGTTGAGCCATCTCTTCCTGACGTCGTGCTTTCTCATTGCAAGTGGTGTGCGCCTACATTTCTATTTTAGTCACCTAGCTTCTTCGTTTCTGTGGTTATTCGAGTTTGACTTGCTTAGATTATTGTGGAGCAACAACAATTTTGTTTGAAATCTGTTTTTTCTACTTCATTCACTAAAATTTGTAATCTATTGTACTTTTATTATTTCTAGCATCATTTCCGTCGTAGTTACCCTTCTTAGCGGACTGCTATTTCGAACTTCTATCCTATTGTATTTTACTTGATTTCTATTTACACCACACTCTTCTCTCCTGATGCGCTTTTCTATGTGAGGATTAGTTCTACATCTATACTGATAATTTTCGCATTTTATCTTTACCATATCTCTTGAAGCTATTTTATTAATGATTTCTGCCAAGCAATTGTATAGAATTCGTTCATCCATTAAATTCATAACCATCGCTACTGACAGGGCTGTGGCTTGTTTGAACAACCCTTCTATCCTGGCTTCTTTAATTATTCGTTTGTACTCGACAGTTAACTCCTGTCTTCTATTTATCTCCTCTAATATCGATGACTCTTGAGCTATTTATGTCCATAAGTCTGTTGCAATTTTTTGACATTTTTAGCTGCCTTAATTCTTCAGCTTCCCTTCTATTGCTCTCTATCCATTTCCTAGCTTTTTTCTCTTGTAACTGCTCAGGATATCCTCCAGTTCCGTAGAAAACCCTCTTTTTTTGCCTTCCATCTCCGGGATTGATTTAACTATGTCCGCTAAAAACCCTCGAAGCGTACTTTCGTCCATCATTCCCATTGCCTTAGCTTTCAATAGAGCGACTGACTGCTTATATGCACAATTTAGCCCGCTAACTTTAATTATGTCTATATATTCATCAATTTCTTTAACTACACTTTCCTCTTCAAATTTTAACTCCTAGGTTTTGCTATAGTTATCTGTATCTAATTCTGGACTTCCCTTCGTATTCAAAAGCTTAACTTTGTTCATTGACAGAAGCCCACATCACATTTGGTCATTATCACGTATTTCAGCAGCTTCCTTCATTGTCTTCATAGCCGAATTTTTAATTTTATGTTTATGCCTCTTTCTTTTATTCTTATTTTCCATTTTAAGCTTATCCGCATTTTCATTGTCTTCTTTATCTTCACAATGACTACTTTTGGCTTTCTTAACGTCTCGGTTTTTGTTTTTGGATAATGCAGAATTCTCTTCTCTTTCATTATCTCCGATTTGCCTATCCTGCGATTGGCGTAGGAATGTTCTGTTATTAGATTCATTTGCGGATCCCTACTGCCCCTGATGCTTAAATCTGGCATCTCAACTAAAGAGGTGTCTTCAAAACAGCCTCTAATCTGGGCATACCGCTCTTCTAACCTTGTACATTTCGTGTTGCATAATATTGCCCGTACGTGAAATGGTAGTGTCATGAGCAAATACTCGTCAATTTCCTCTAGGTCGCTGACTTTGAATTTTTTCATTAATAAACTGAATCAATCTAAGTGCTCACTAATCGGTCCCTTTAAATAGGGCATGCTCTCTACGTGCGAGCGAAGTTTCACTGTATTATGTGGTCTCATCTTATTCCAGTTATTTCTTAAGGCCCACATAAATTTACTTTTCTCATCATCACTGATGAACTTCTTCTATTTGCTTGATCTGGATCCAATGATGCTTTCGTCTTTCTTCTTGCACCTCACTCCTCGCATTCCTGACGATCACTTTTTTTTCTTTCCTTCGTTCCGCGATGAACTGTCCTGAAGTATCTCCTTTATTAGCACCCCAACCTCTTGCCTTTGACGATCCAAAAGAAAAAAAGTCCTCCTCGCCCTGCGTTGGTGGATCTTGCTGCAGAATAGAAAGAATCGTAAAATTTCAACAAAGTCCTTTAGCAAAGTGGCTTGTGGAAGCTTGGCTGAACCCCATCCGTGTTGCTTACGTAGCTTGATATCAAGCACCTCCTCCTCTCTATCACGACTTTAATTAATTTAAATTCAACTAATAGCCATATGTCCCAGAGGATTTGAGTCGTGGATAAAGATGGAAGGAGGAGACGGGCTGAATTGCAAATAATTTTAATGAATGTAAATAAATGGAATTATACAATTCAATGTTCAATAAAATCATATAAGTTCATCAAAAATTAGGTGGATTTGTTTCAAAAGATAATACGGAGTTTACTCTGATGCCTTCCCATATGATGTTCACCCACATTAGATAACTGGAGCCTGGAACTATGATGGGTTTATTAGACGAAGATCCGTGTCTTTCGCTGAGTGCAGAGCAACCAAACGCGGCTCGCAGCTAGAGATCTCTGCTGGGCTCGCACTTGCAATGCTTTGGGCGTGTACTGTAATGCTAGATGAATATTCATGCATAGAATTCTCTCCTGGGCGTAGTAGGCTTTACTGTTGCTCCTCTGTGTAGATTGTTGCTCGTATTGCTTGGCTACGCTTAGGGCGGGCAAATGGCGGAATGGAGTTGTCCACGAGGCTTTGCTTGGTCATCTCGCCAACGTCCAAATGAAGCTCATCCGAAATACTATCGGTAAGGGACTTCTGTTCCTCTCGGGCCGGTCTATCGTATATTCTCTCACTTCCGATGCAACCTTTCTCCGTTGCTGAATCCTGCCTTGGTTGAGAGCCTATCCCATTCGGCTCTCTTTTGCTCTCAACCGACGTGCGTGTCAAAAATTCCTGAATAGATTTAGAAGAACAAGTGTCCAGTCCATTAGCATATATTAACAGTTCATTCGCACTCGCCTGTTGTGCTTTTGCTCCTGTGACATCCAATATAAGTCTGGCACAAGACTTCAAAATTGAGCAGCATTCGAGATCGTTCCCGTAGTCTGACTTCAATGGATTCCTCAGACGCCCATGGTAGAATGAGGCTCGTGACGGCGGGTGAAATTTCTCTTTAAACTGCATCATGAACGTGGGGCAATTGACTTCGCTGGCGGAGTGGGCCTTATCTCATATAGATGAGAGAGAATCAAATTGTTGGGTTTATGGGAGGACTCACTTTTCTTGGCGTCCATATCAAAATGTCGATTCCGCCAAAAAGTTCCTTCGTCTTGGCTCCTAGACGAATCTAAGTCCATGGTCTTCTTACCCGCTGCCTGGAGTGCTTTCTGAATTCTCTCTGAGGTATTTCCCGCTTGGCTCTCTTTTTATCCTTCTACCTAATGAGCTTATTAGGAATGCAATTATGCGGAGCCAATTGGGAACAAGTATTGGTTTTTTCTGCTCTCTTGGCTTGGTCTACTTCTATGAGGAGGTGGCGGGTAGCTATTTTCTCGTTTTAATCGCGGCTTAATTTTTTCTTCTCGCTGCTGATTTCTCTGATGACAGTGTGTCAAATCATTGAAATTGCTCTCTGTATTTTTCGAGCAAATCCGATGATCTGACACCTATAAGCATCCATATTTTGTAATTATAATTATTCATATGTGAATGGAATCCTGAATATTTATTATTCATATTTTGCTTTATTAAAGTGATTGAGTTCTTTACTTGAACATTTATGAACTGAGACAAGCCATGGAAGAGAGTTTATTTCTCTTTTTTATTGAAATTCTGAAGCAGGATGAATAATTTTTGTTTGAAGTTTAGAATCTCTTTAATTTAGGAGAAAGCTTTCTTCTCTCTTCTTGGATTCAAAAATGCATTTTGATTATTTTTATCTTGGATTCGAAATGCATTTTGCTCTTGGTTCCCATTTCTCTGAACAAACGTTGACAGGCTCGCATGGGATGATCCATCGCGTTAGCACCACTTTGAAGACAGATTCAAACTTTTAAGATTTACAACTGTTTAAAGAATGCAGGGGGTGAATTTGAAGTGACCAAGAAAGAAAAGAGTCGAGATTTCTTCCCAAGCCTCTAGGGGCCTATGAGAGCAAACGAATGGCTCTCCACCATGTAAGTCCCCCTTGTAGATGGTTTCAAGACGAACTTGCACCCCAGACAAAGACCCAGAAATGGAGCTCTGCCTTCATTTTGACCCTGTCACAGACCCCCAAATTCCGTATATCTGACATCATAATCAAGCGCTGATTGGTTGAAGGTTTAAACCCCGACTCAAACAATGAAATTTGTATTTTTTTGAGATCCAGTATTCTCCTAGAACTCGCACAATCTAGAAACTCATACGCCTCCCTCATTCTACCCACTATGTAGATGCACTCGGTGTCTCACATATGAAAAACTTTTTGTAGCTAATCATGGTGCTAAAATTATTATTTTAATATCATACATCATCGAGGCTACCCTAATGTTAAGTTTATATAGCTATGACAAATGACAATTATCCCGTAAAATTCAGTTAGTGTTTGTCCCCAAAATGACACTACCACACGACTGACGATTCCCTGCGAGCAACAGAGATTCCTCGACTAACCATCTCGCCTAGCCTCCTAAGAAGCAAGACCTCATTGACTCTTCAGAAAGTGTGTATAGTAAGACTCTATTTATCATCTACCTAACTGCGATTGGTCGAAACCTAATCGCAGCAATATGAGCAATTAGTTATTTTGTTTTCTTTATAAAGAAATGCAATTTATATATACTTTTAATGATCTGTAAATGCATATTTAATAAAACTAATATTGAGACAGTTAAAGTTTATTTCTATCAAAAGAAAATTCACCTTTTAAACTGCTGAACTCAATTAAATCAGCCTCGACAAAAAAAAACGTTCGACGATGTTGCTGGTGGCGATGGATCATGGGGGATAGAAGAGAAAGTTTTTGGAAGTTCTTTTAAGTGTCCAAACTTATTATTTTTAATCCTGTTTGCATAAAACATTGAAAGTTTATTTTTGTAGGTGCTTTTTTAACAATCTATGTTGTGGGTTGTCAAGAAAATCAAGTAACAATGTAATCATATGCAGTTTGAAAAGGTCGACCGCAGTTAGGGAGAGGTTAGATGGAGTTTTACTATATGTATAAATCTTTTTTCCCAGCCATGATAAGCGTTTTCCTTTTGACAAATTCTCATTGTTTACATTCTATTAAATAGCTTGGTTTAGTTTTTTTTTTGTTATTGTTAATCTTAAAATCACTTCCCTGGGCACATGCCTGTAATAGATGAATAGACATATAAGGTTTCGGTGTTAGGTTAAGTTAAGATTTCTGATGTTATTCGGTGTTGGTTAATGATAGTAATTTGGGGTGCAGTCATTAAACATAAAGTCAATAAATATGGTATTTAAGATGAAGTAATCCAGACCCTTACATGTCCATGAAAGATAAAGTTTTCAATTAGAACTCCAGAGATAGGCTTGTTAGATATCTTCAGAAATATCCCAAAATCATCCAAAGTATGGTCTCAATTAAAGGTCATCCGATTCCTAGTACCCGATTTAAGATATTAATTGAGGATATTTTGCTGATAAACACGTGAACCACAAAAGAGAGCTCCTGTTGGTCAATGTGAGTTTGCATATACATAAAAGAATCTTAAAATTCTAAATGAATTGATCCCAAACCTGTTATACAGAACAAAGATGCAATGAGGCTGTAGAGTACACCTTTAGCAATAACTGGTCTTTCATTTATGCCCACCCACCGTAAGAAACAACTTTCGTTATTCGACACGTCCTGGTGACATTCCAATAAGAAATTTTAAGAATTTTAATGAAAATTTTATTCCCAATGAAACGAACTCTAATATTCAATTGCTGTGTTAAACTTCTTCATTAAAACTTTAAATTATCATTTTTTGACTCTTCATTTCCAATAAATAATGTCCCCCAAAACCCATTCACCGACACACAAAAAATGTGTATCATTGCATTTCCATTCCAATTTTTATTTAATACAGAATAAAGTTTACATTTAATTCATGAGAGATCAAGAAGAGGTACATTTGTTCTTTCATTTACAAGGGCATGCATCAGTATGTTTGTTGTTCGTTACAGTAAATATACATACTTCACCAACTGGTCATTTAAAACTCGTTCATTTGTATATGTCAGCTTCACGATGGCAACCATTGAATATCCACAAGCTGATAATTTCAGGTAATGCAGGCAGTGATGGCTGCAGGTGTCTGCGAGAGGGCTTTGAACAATTCGTGTGTTGAAAGTCCATTTTACATCTTTCTAATCATGAACCCATGGAATTAGTCTTCAGGAAAATTTCTGAAAAAATTAATCTAGTGGGTGCCTGGCTTGGTGCGGTATTCTCTGGTTTATGCTGGTTTGAAATGCAATATAATTTCTGCTAGATAGATTTCATTTGCATCTCTCTCTCAAGCTCTCAATAACTGCTGCATGTCCATTGAACTTTGAATTACAAGAAACCTTCCAAAAGTTCCTGGAGTTGTAATCTGGTGGTTAGCGCCACATCCTGGGAAAACGCCACTCTGTATTCAGCGCCCTCTACATCTGAAGCACGTGCATGTGTGGTTGCATCGTATTTGGACGTGTCTTTCGGGAGATGTAGTGTGTGCTTGTAAGAGGGTATAACAGATAATGGCGCGATGTCACAGTTTGAGCAGAGAGCAAACATCAAGTTCAAGATGTTTGGTATCCAGGTTTTGACACGGGAGAAAGTGCGTCGGAAACGGCCAAAGAAATTCCGGAATGGTTGGATCCTGCACAACAACGCGCTCTGTCACGCGGCAATTGTGGTACATGAATTCTTGGCACAATGAAAAATCCCACTGCCACCCCACCCCCATACTTCCCAGACCTTGTCCCCTGGAACTTCTGGCTTTTCAACAGATAGAAAATAGGAATACGGGGTCAACGTTTTGTGTCAAAAGAACAGATCAAAGCAAGTGCTACAGCCGGTCTCAAGTCCATTCCAAAGGAAGAGTACGCACGGGCTTTCCAGGAGTGGTAGTCTCGTTGGAATAACTGTGTGCCCATTATTAATACTTTAAAGGGGATTAATGCTGTGTTGTGCATACTGCATCCAGTCACCGGCCAGACTACAATTCCAGGAAATTTTTGATTGTCCCTTGTAATTCGTGAAACCAAAACTAACGACTCTGTGTCAATTCGGCAGACAGGAAGAGTCGACACGATGGTTGGGTCGGGTGGCTTGGCATCATACAGGTAGAAGAGGAGCCTGACATATCATTAGGAAAACTCACCTTCATACTTTGGAATAGGCAGATAAAGAGAGAGAAGGCTGAAGTCGAGAGACTGGCAGATCCATTAAGCTTCGGAATGGAGAACAAACTACATTCCAAAAACAGATGAGTGACTTTGCAACTTAAATTTACTTACCTGTTTATCGTTCTGGCAAACACAGCAATGCTCATCATTTCTCCAAAAACGGAGAATGCTATAGAAACTTTAGTCAAGCCAGCCATGGTAACACGAGGTGCCCATATAAAAGTGTAATCCACAACAATAAAGCCCATGAGTCCAAGAACGATCTTCCCCGATGTCAAGATAAATTGCCAGTGAAGCAACATCCAGCTTTATGTGCAAAACGGCATTCACGTCAAATCCATATTAGAGGAAGCCGGGCTGTTATGTCTCAAAAATGCAAACGCCTTTCCGATTCTTCTTTCCAAACCAGGATTTCATTCCAAGCATTTATCCGAGAAAGTGTTTGGTCAAACTAAATGTATCATATGGGAAGTGCAAATGACTATGTCACAGGTGACGTCATTTGCGCGCTGAAAGGGGCGAGAGCCTAGGAAATGGAATCGCTGGTTCCAAACACTGGAACCACGCAATATACGTACTAGTAACGTTGAAACGGGCAGCCAGTAAAAATGATATCGCTGAAATTATTATGTGAATTTGTGTGATTTGTAATATTATTAAGACATTTAATACCATTATGTAATTTATAAATTAATATTAGAACACTTTTTAATCACTTTTAATCACTTAACAAAAGAATGTCATCACTCGAGGATTTTTCTTTCTTTTGGAAAACGATAAATGTGTAACACTTTGTTTTAGCTCCTTCACGAGCAGTTAGAAACTCAACAGTTTCAGATTTTATAAGTGTTATAAGCACTGGGTTTATACAAAGCGATTTTTTTCTCATCATTACATTTGAACCAATGTTAAATCCCGAAGCGAGAAGACTAGTTTGGAACAAAATCGAGTCACGTAACTGAAGAGCACCCAGAATTGACAGCACACTTTCACTCCCTATAGAACCGACCAGCCTAAAGGTTCAGTGATCCCTCTGGCCAAAGGTTCATTTCGGCTATTATTAACTCACGAAATTCTATCTGCCGATATCACATCCCTACCACCAGTGTCAGCCTGGTTTCCCATGGGACGCCCTAAGGATAATCCACTTTTTGCGAAAGGGAAGTAGTCCAGGCTAGAAATAATTATTCATAGTCTGATTTCCTTTATTCATAATTGCGAGGGCTTCACGGAAAGACTGTAGATGATTTCTTACTAATAAACACAGATTTTTTTATTCAATAGTTCTGTTACCGTGGTCAACTTACCTCTTGAGGTTGCTGTTGTGGCGTATTTTTTGTTTCGCTACAATAATAGTTTAATTTGTTAAATTATTTTATCTTTAGAAATCTATATACAGGGTCTTTATAATAAGAGTTCCATTTTGACATGGCCATAAAACAAAAATTACTGGACCAAAAGCTATAATACTTAGTAATATTATACAAGAGGGCATGGGAAGTTCATACGCACCAAAAAAAATTAGTTCAAAAGGTCACCACCAGCATGGAATGGCGCTCTATGCAATATTCGTATACGAAATTAGACACAGTAATCCGGTGTAACCTGCTTTCAGTAAATGGTGGAGGCCACATTCAACATGTAACTAATTTTAGTAACGATTAAACACTTGTTAACCTGTGTCTTCGTGTCTAATTTCGTATACGAATATTGCATAGAGCGCCATTAAATGCTGGTGGTGACCTTTTGAACTAATTTGTTTTGGTGGGTATGAACTTCCTATGCCCTCTTGTATAATATTACCAAGTATTATAGCTTTTGGTCTAGTGGTTTTTTTTTATGGCCATGTCAAAATGGAACTTTAATTATAAAGACCCTGTATATAATCGGCTAATGTCATCGCTATGTTGCCACGGTTACGTATACATTGTTTATATCAGCATTGTTTGATGGCATTTTTATGTCAGCATTGTTTGAAAGTACATCTGGTATGATGTTTACCGTAAGTCCCACAAAGAGGGAGAAATAGTTCCTCCGAATTCTCCTTCTACATGTTCGAGGAGCCACCTGTTTTGATGATTTAGGAACTCTTAAAGGAAACCCTCTTCCATATTCAACTTTTCAGGAAGCCTGCACTTCAAGGGGCGTAACTGTTGTTGACTCCGAATGGATACTGCGTAAATGAGGCTGCAACTCATGAAATGCCACTACAGCTTAGGCAATTATTTGCATTCATCTGCATCATGTATCAACCATCTGATGAACCAAATTGTTCGATAGATATAAAGACAATCTTATGGAAGAGTATAAGAGACGTTTTCCTGATAGATAGAAAGCTCTCTATATGATATTCCAAGAAATATAATCTGTTTTGCAGACAATAGAAGTCATTGGCAAGTTTTCTGCTCGAGGTTCCACATGGAAATTATGACGAGCATATCAACTCAAACAAATATTTCAACATAGACACCGAAAAAGCTCTATTCCATGAAAAATACGAAATGCTAAATCAAGGACAAGACGGGTTTTCTAAAAAATTAGGGAAACAATTAAAACATTCTTCCCTTTAGCAAAACATTCTTTTCCTTATTGACGGGCCTGCAGGATGTAGTAAAACCTACCTCTACGAAAACAAATACGCTTCATGTTCATAGCAAAGGCGATTTGGTTTTGCAATGTGCATTTAAGGGCATAGCAGCGACATTGGTTGAAGGAGGCAAAACTTCTCACAGCCACTTCAAGCTCCCTATCCCAATTAACGAAACATGCACCTGTAATGTTTGAAAATGGAAGTGATACAGCAAAAGAACTGAAGAAGGCAAAAATCATCATTTGGGGTGAAGAACCCATCGCCGTAAATCATGGTGTAAATGCCATTAACATACTGTACAGGGAACTTTTCGCTGAAGGCACTCAAGTCCCTTCCAGTATACCATTTGACAATGCCGTATTTCTTTTTGGTGGAGACTTTAGAAAAATTCTCTTTGTTGTTTCCACATGGGAGTAGAACTGAGATAATTTCGTCATGCATGAAGAATAGTAAATGTTGGAAAGATGTTCAGATCCTGAATTTGGACCAAAATTAGCATACCAATGACAAAAATATACCTTATGAACACCGCGGGTTCTCCGATTGGCTTTTAAAACTTGGAGATAGACAACTTCAAGAGCTTGAATTAGAAGAAGGATACTTCGAAATTCCTCCAGTATGCGTTGAAAATACAGAGTGATTCAGTCAATTTCTGAACATTTCACTCGAATGACGTGCATTAGGGATAAACAGTTGAAAGAATATGAGCGCCATATCAAATTTCTAAATGGATGGAGTTTGTATTGTTGCAACGGCGCTCCATGACAATCGTATTGTTGAAAAATGGCGCCCGCTTTATCAACAGAGCAGAAATGCCAGCTTGTCGAATGGTATTTCGAGACTACATCACCTGTAACCATGCAAAGAAAGTTCTGGAAGGAGTATAAGTGTCGAGACGCACCAGGCTGGCAAGCAATCATGGATTTTGTCAAGCAATTTCGTGCCACTGGATGTGTTAAAGGCAAGAAAAAAGGCGGGAGCAAAGCTCGTGTTCGAACGGCCGAAGTTGTCGAAAATGTTCGCTCAAGGTTGGTCGATTCCCATACCAAAAAATCTGTTCGCCGCTTATCCATTGAAGAAGGGCTGTCGTATTCCACGACGCGGCGAACTTTGAAAAAGAATTTACACCTGTTCTCGTATAAGATTCATGTTTATCAGGAGTTAACAGACACTGGAAGACAGAAGCGACAACCATTTGCGATGGAGTTTGGAGCAGAAATGGAAGCTAATCAGGACATTGTGGACAACCTGTGGGTGTCAGATGAGGCCTTCTTCAATCTGTCAGGTGACGTTAATAAACACAACGTTCGTTTTTGGGGTTCCAAGCACCCTCATGTGATCCATAAGTTACCTCTTCATCAACGAAAGGTTATGGCTTGGTGCGCGATTTCCAAAACAAGCATCATTGGTCCGTTCTTTTCTGAGGGCACTGTAACGTCATAGCCTTACCTTAACCTGTTGGAAACCTTCTTCATCCCCAAGCTGCGATGGAGGCGTATACCGCTACAACATCAATGGTTTCAACAAGGTGGGGCTAGGCTTCACACCACTAATGAAGTGCTAGACTTTCTCTATCAGAAATTAGGAAATCGTGTCATTTCAAACAGGTTTCCAGATCGATTCGGGGGTGGCTTCTTTGGCCCCCTATGAGTCCTGACCTAAACCCATGTGATTTTTATCTCTAGGGGTTTCTTAAAGACAGTGTGTTCACTACAGCACTAAGAACCCTAGACCAGCTGCGACAAAGCATCGTCGACTGCTGCACCCTTGTGGATGCAGAAATCCTGGATAGAGTTATGTACAACTTCGCCATTCGGCTGCGAGCAGTTCAAAACTTTTGTGGTGGTCACATTGAGAATATCATCGCGGGAATAAAAACTCCAAACTGACTAAAATATCATACTGAAATGCTAAGATTGTAAACATTAATGGGATGATGGTGCGGATGATGGTAGGAAAGTAGAGTCCCAGGCATGTAAGAGTGGATTGTTGGCTGCGTGCGGGGCGGGACTTCAGCCATGTGAACGGGCGATGGCGGTGGCTCTGGCCCGGAAGCTCGCCACCAGCTAGGTTTTGGGGGTGGTGGATTGTTTTGCCTTATGAGTTTGGTTTGTTAGTGAGTTTTTATTTTGAGGTTCAATAAGGGGAAATGGGTTCAACATAAATTTTGTTAGGAATTATGTTTTAATCTTCCGTCGGGCGTTTGTTACATTCCATGTCAGTTTGTGACACATAGTCCCGCGAGAGATGTGCATAACTTCCTTACTATGTATTGTATGGTTTTCATATGGTTAATCAGTGAGTTTTATTGTATTATGGTTATATTTCTTATTAAAACGGCGTGTCTTTTATAGCTGCGTTCATGCTTTGGTATTTTCATTGTTTTTTTTGTTTAAAATGATTGCTGTTGCGAGGAACTTTTCGTTGCAAGAGAGATCGCGTTTGTGGAAGCTGGCCTTGTTTTCTTGGAGATTCTCTTTTTCTCAGTGGCTGTATTCCTACGTAGTATTGTTTTATTATTTGTTTTCTGGTTACGGAGGAATTTTCTGTTGTTGAAGAGAGTGCCGTTCCATGCCGAGCAAAGCCGAAGCGAGAGTTGTTTTGAAAAAAGGAACATCGATAGCGGCTGGCTTAAGCAATGAGTTATCTTGATTTTTAAATCCGTGATAAGTCCCAGTTAAAATTTAGTTTTAGAAGCATCATGTTAAATTTATTGTTAAGTTTTTTTAATAGTTCCTTTTGCTGAGTTTATTCTCGTTTTGGTACTCGTGTCCAACGCCACTGCGTCGACGTGATTATGAAAGGTGATACGGCTCAGCCGCCGAACGCTCGAGGTAAGCTCCTTAGAGGCTAACGGACGGTGAAATGCCAGAGCCAAAGATGACAACAGATGGTGAGTGGTTTTATACTTATTTCTGACGTGACAAAAGGGTGTATCAACGATAGACAACTGAACGTTGAAGTGTTTAGACCGATGGCCAGGAGAACTCACTTTTTAAGTGTTCAGCGCCTGTGTAAACTGGTCTAATTCCATGCGCGTGTAGGGCCTCTTAGAGCAGACTCTCACAAGTTTCATTTTTATGCCTCTGAAATGTTGTTTTCCTGAGAAGATTCAATGTAGTTTAATTTTGTAGACGTTAAGCTAAGTAGAGATTGCTTGGTTGGGTTGCCCATAAAGAGGGACAGACGAGTTTTATCGGGGTGCTGTGTGGAGGCTGTGAAACGCTGGTAGATCTGTATAGGCTGGCACTTGGTGGTGAATTTATTGAAATCCTATCAACAGAAATGGCCTCTAATAATCATGCCACCACCATATTCGTCGACTTTTCTATGACCTTTGATTTTGTCCCTGTTAAATTTTTATTGATTAAATTAAATAAACAATTTGGTATTCGTGGTACCCCGTTACGTTGGTTGCAGAATTATTTTCTGATTGATCTTATTTTTTACATTTGTTTGGCAATTTTTCCTCTACAATTAACCGTGACGTTGGAATGCTCCAAGGATCTCTTCTCTCACCTCTATTATTTTGTTTATGTATTAACGATCTTCCATTATCTGTTAGCTCCAACTCATCTTTGAAAATTATCCTGTATGCCGATGACGTTGCGTTTTTAGCGCCATGAAAAGACCCGTTAGAGGAAAAATCCTTGCTTAACATTACTCTCAATGGTTTATATACATAGTCTAAAAATACTGATTATCAATACAAAATCTAAAAATACGGAAAAAATTAGGTTCATGATTTTTTATCAACGTAATAAACGCAATATCCCCAGTTCTCTTTCTCTTTATTATGATGATATTCGGCTATTATACTCTATCCAAGGAAATTAAAACTGGGCGTGTCCAGTTAAATTTCCAATTTCAATTGTTAGCGATTGTTATTTTTACTTAGCCAGAATGTCTAACAATTGAAATCAGAAATTTAATTAGATATGCCCAAATTTTCTTTCATTGGACAGAATATCTCGTCTTTTGTTTATTATGGGATTTTAATCTCCATTGATCTTTCCTGGGAGCTACATATCGATTCCCTTTTTTTTAAGTTAAATCAAAAGCAAGGCATCATTTCTGTTTGCGTTACCTTCTTGGTAAGATTATTCTCCAACTCTACTATTCTTGGATTCAATCTGCTTAATGTTTTAATATAATCCCTTGGGGATCGTCTACCTCGCGTAATCTCTCCAGAACTTTTAAATTGCAAAAATGGTTTCTCAGAACATTCATCTCTAACACCTCTCTTTTCAGAATAAAATAATCTGACAGTTTATCAATTATTCTTTATGCATGTTTGCACCTTTGTTTATAAACCTTCTAACTCTTTACTATGTGCCTCACCTCCTAAAATTATTATGACTAATAATAGCTGTGATCAGCTTTACCATACTCGTTCTTGAGGACTATTAATTCCTCTTTTTACTAATCGTAATTACCGTCGCCATTGTCTGACCTTTATAAGTGTAAAATTTTGGTCTTTTCTTCCGTCTGAGCTGCGCTCATTAACTGATTTTCGAGTTTTTTACGTTTCATTTAAAATCATTTCAAACGTTTCATTTAAAATCAGGTTTCAGTATAATTGATTACTTTTATCCTTTGTTTATCCTACTTGTTTCTTACTACAGTTTTTATTAAGTTGTTACCCATTGGGTTGTAATTTACCTGGCTTACACATCTTCTTTGCATAATTTTATAGACATCATTTATTGGTCATATTTCCGTTCTTATTTTTTTGTTTTTTGTTTATTAGATATCTTATTTTTGGTTTCTTTCCGTTTCTCTTTATTTTGTTTAATTATTTTTTGTTTTTTGTTTTACTGTTTATAATGTTGTTTCTTTAGTTGTTGTTATTGTAATCGTATTTTTTTCTTTATATTTTTGTGGCTCCCTGTGACCTTCCACTTTACTGTACTAATTATTAAATAAAAAAATAAATAAAAAAATAAATAAATGTTTAGACCCTTAACATTTCAGCTTTGAACATTTTACATAAGAAACTTTAACTTTGTCATCATGCAAGGGATCGCGCTTATATATTTACTAGAAGAGGTACCCGGCGTTGCCCGGGATTATTACACTTGGGATGTAAACAGAACAATCTCAAAAATTAAAATAAATTTTGCAATATCTTAAAAATAAACACATGAAAATGCTTAGAATTAATACAGTAAAAATTCTTAATGAAAATTCGAAAAAAATCTTTTTAAAGGCTCAAAATGGATGGACTGCTCCAATAATTTCTTACTCAGATAATCTTACTTCAGATCTACACTTGATGTTGTTGCAATTTCCACTCTTCTCTCGCTGTGTTGAAGCAAAATTTGGCCTTTCATCACTTTGGGTAGTCTAGCGGTCGCCAATTCTTCTATTTACTTGCTTCCCATTTGCTCAATACAGCACGGAGCTAAAGGTTTGCTTTCTCTGTCGTCTTTCCACTCTTTCTCAATAGTCTGCTAACTCTTCATTATCTCCAGCTACTGATCATTTTTAAAGATTTTCAAGAAATTGTTAAGTACTAAGAACTCTCTTTTCTAAGAAAAACCTGAATAACAGGAATTCTATGCATTGTTACAAATTGAAACTTATCCATATTGCATCATCATTTTATGTTCATTGTTATAATTCTTGGAAAGGATTGCTTTATCATTGCATCATCATTTTGAGCTCATTGTTATTGGTGAATTGCGTGTTGAAACCATTGTTGATACCTATTGTTGCACAAACTTTTATTTGCATTGTTGGTCATGAGATATATATTGTTGGTCCGTGCAGAGTGTTTGTGAATTGCGTGTTGATATCATTGTTGCAAAAACTTTGTCTTGCATTGTTGGTCATGCGATATTTCTCATTAATATGCCCTGCCATAACCATGAATATCGATTTTTTATCAATAATTATTATTTTTTCGAAATCTGAAGTAGACAGTGACCTTCCTCGTGCTTTGAAGGTCATGTATGCGAAATTTCATCAAGATCGGAATAAAACTGTAGATTTGTATAAAAAACGTACACACAGACCCACAGACAAACATCCTTCTTTATATATATAGAAGATTGTCCTTCCATTAAGAAACACCTTGTATATGGAATAAAAATTCTAACATTGCCATGCCAAATATATCCGGATACCCCTATGTTCGTGATGTCCGTGTGGTTTCATCGTGTAGGATGCATATTAAAGACAAGACAACAACTTGTCGACAGCCTTCCTCGTTGTGTTGCAGCAGTAATTGAACCAAAAGGGTGACCCACTGCGTTACTGACGACAGCATTTTCAAAGAGGGCACGTGAAGCGGGGTATCCGGATACTTTTGGTAAGGCAGTGTATAAATCTGATATAAATAATCTAAATCTAGGTAACCAATTAAGTTAGAATAAATATCCCTTTGAATAAATATAGTGAATTTTTCACAATAACATTTGCTATGATTAAAGCACAAAACTAAGGTGATGATATCGCTTATTTCAAGGTGTAAATGGTTAAAAAAAATTTCTAAACACTGCTCAGTACTTAACTAGAAATTTTTCTCTAGTGAGAATATCTGCCTCCGTTCTCTAAGGCTTTCAATTTACCAGAACAAAAAGAAATGTCATAAATATTTTTATAAGAAATAAAATTATATTATATCTCTTTTTATATCATCTAGATATGCTAATTATTATTGTTTGCTTTTATATATTAAACAGGCACGCCGGTCATCAGAGTATATAATGGATTACATATCAGAGGTAATGTTGCAAAATTAATCACATTTCCTTATACGCAAAACATGTTTCAGTAGCAGTTTAAAAACATCCTTTCAAAGTTTATATTCTCCAGCAATTAAAATTATGACTTATTTGGGTTTTAGCATCACATGTGAAACCCTATTAACGATGGTACGGATATATGTATGTGTGTATGTCCACGCCATAACTTTTGACAGGATTAACCTAGAGGCTTGAAATTTTGTACACACTTAGGCCCTATACAGAGGATGGTGCGAAAAATATAGCGAATTGACCGAATTGGCACGGGGCCTCTCAGGGAAAGCTATACTATTTGGCCGGAATTGACCTAGAGGCCGCTTCTGCTCATAACATTTTGATTCTAAAACCCTTATATCGTTGGATAACGATGCCTTAACTCATATCTTGAAATCACTTCTTTTTCAGGCCGACTACAAATCAACTGTCAATTTTCATTTGCTTATGTTTTCTCAACGGCTAAACCAGAGCAATATTGGAATATCTGTTGGCAATTTCGCCATAATTAACACAAACTTTTTATTAACCGTAGGTAGTGATGTAATCGGGTCGTTCAAAAAATACGTCACGCCGTTTTTGGCGTTTTCAAACCGCCCCCCCCCCCCCCGTCCCCCCAAGTGATATTGTGTCACATTTTCCAAACCCCCTCCCCTTTACAGACGTCACGCTATACAAGTTAACACCCTCTTCCTACAAACAATAAGAATAATTTTAGATTAAATCCAAATACAATAATCCTGTTTGAAAAAAAGATATAATTGCTGATTATGTGAAAAGTCTCATGGACTTATATAACAAAATTTCAGGTTTTTGATTACGTGTTAACAATTGCGATTTTTGGAATTTGAAAATTTAACTATCAAATAAAACATTCTAAAAAGGCGCTTTAATCGTGGCGCAGAAGTACAATTATTAATGTACCATGAGCAATTAAGCCTCGACTAGGCGATCATTGCATATACCTGCTCACATCAACAATGCTTGAAAGATAACGTGACAATTTATTCATTGTTGACTCCTCATTACGAATCGATTGTTGCATGACATGCCATATTCTTTAAGGTCTCTGTTATATAGGAGGTCCACGAAAAAGCTTGAAAAGTTGATATTAGCAGAAACAAGACCTTAATGATAATATTGTCGAAAATATAATTTGAAAAAGTAGGATGTAGGATGATTTTGTCACATGCATTCATATAAGTAGGTTTTAGCTAAACCTCCTAATAAGCAAATATTATTATCTTGTCCATTATTAGGATTGAGTTGCAAACAATTTGAAAACAGTAACTGTTTTGGTTTTTACGTATAATAATTAAGACAAACATTAATGTGGAACTGAGAATTTTAATTAGTGTAAATTTTTTATTGATATAATAAACCACAGATAGCAATGGTATTTTTTTTAATTTTTAAAAAATGTAGCGTCTCTTCATCGATAACACTGTTTTGACATTTGAGAAATTAAGCCATATAAGGGAACTAAAATCATAGTTTCATCACCATAGTATAATTAATCAAATAGAACAAATACTTATCTGAAAAGCCAAATGGAAGAGAAGTATGTGAAGACCAAGTGATTTTTTTACGAGGGATAAAGTTACAACCCCTGTATTAGACGAGTAATATTTTTTAGTGCTTAAGTTGGCTATACTGGATTTAACTGTTAACCTTCCAATTCCCTCTAGCGGCTGTTCCTCATTGCTACGTGGAGTCTAGTTCGAGTAACATGTGTTTACAATGGCTGTATCGACTCAGAATCCCGCCAAGTGTGACGTGCGCATACCTTTTTTCGTAGGTGGCTGAGAGGGCTAGATCGCAGGCTTTCTAGTTCTCGAGTCTACCTGGTCGTAGGTTCCAATCTCGCCGCGGGCATGGATGTTTGTGTTTGTCCCGGGCTGCGCACAGATATAACTTGTGTGATTAGCACAAAATGACCGTAGTAGTCGACGTCAAAAATTCTAATAAACCAACCAACCTTTTTTCCCAAACACAAGTTAAGTGTCCAGCGGATATTCACAAAGGACTTGCGGAAAGTCTTTTATGGAAACATTACAAGTCGACAACATGTAACGAAGTGGTGTACTGAGTTCTCTGGTGGTAGGACTGATGTTCGTGACAAACACAGGAGCGGTAGGCCGTCTGTGGCCTCTGGTGAACTTCTGCACTTGTTTCTTAGCCTGAGAAAAATCTTGCTGGATAACGCTTCCACGACGATGAAGAGATCAAGCACGAGGTTGAAATGCAGTTCCAGCATCAGGCGCCAGAATACAAGTCGACTGTGAGATACAGAAGCTAGTTTTTACTGTTAGACTTAATAAGTGTTTGGACGATGGCAGCAATGTGTCGAAAAATACCCCTGTATCACTTAAATATGTTGTAGTGCACATTTTGTCAAATATACATTTTTTGAAAAAATTCTAGCTGTTGTAACCTTACTTTACGTACACGTTTCATATTTAACAGAAGAAATGCATAACAAATATAAAACTGGATGAGAAAATGACATGTTATTCAATATCCTTCTCCTCTCCTGGCGTGCAAGCTATACCCAGGCATTTTCAATTAGATTGAAGTCTGGTAAAAATGCTGGCCAGCTAACACATGATGGGGTGTTCTTTGTTAATATGGGAATTCTTCACATTTAGGCACTGTAATAAATCTTGCACTGTAATTAAAAAATCGAGACATAAAAGATGTTCACTAGAAATATACAAACTTTGATAGTCTATATTTACCAAACTGCACAACTCAGATTTAACCAATGCATCTTTCTGAAGAGTATATACTGAAGCTTATTTTGGATATCCACATTATCACAAATATTCAATGTGACTTAAACAATAAAAGCCAGAAACTGTGGGCACCAGTATACTAATTAAAGGAACACTGAAAACACTAATCCACATGATAATGTACATCTGAGTGAATAAAAATTATCATGTGGATTAGTGTTTTCAGTGTTTTTTAAATTAATATTCGAAAAGCTCGAACGATGTACACTAAAGAGTTTGCATTAGCTGCAATCTGTAAAGTTTCATAACAAACTGCTCTCTCAACACTTTCCACAAGGTCGTAAGAGGGAATTTGGAGTTTCCACTCGGCTCGGTGAAAGTTTGGAGTTCCTCGGACTGCGAATGAAAGTTTGCTGAATGTGTTGAACATTCTTTTCCGACACTCATGGCCTTCCAGAATTTTGCCTTTGCAATGGCACCGTTTGTCAGTGAACCGACGAAACCAATGTAGGATGATATTCCATCTTTTTGGAAGATTGGTTCCATATATGTCACCGAATTAATTTTTTAGAATTCAAGTACTTAGCAACGTCTCTTGACAATGAAACAATATTTCAGAATGTTCTCCGCATGTTACCTGCCTCCACAGAGTAGATAAACCAGCTGCTGGTATTTCAATTTTAACTGCGGAAATCCCATAAACGGTTCGTTATCCAAACCATGTTTATATGAAGTTTTCTTTTCATCTCGCTGTAGGGAATTGCTACTAGAAGTTTGCAACAGGGGTTTAGATACACCCTGTATTCTTTTGTGAATCCCCTGTATTTGCCACTATGAAAAATAAAAATGGCAGCGTCTTTTTGCTTCATGCTGTTTTTTAGCTTGGACGGAAGCATGAGAAATCCATCCACCCACCAGGAACATTAAGAGTGAAAGCGTTTCTTTTATCCCAGCAAATTTCTTCATGTTGTTATTTAGCTTGGACGGAAGCATGAAAGAATCCACATATTTGCAGCATATTCCTGTTAGGTGGCCTTTAAGGCTGGGACAACATAAATTTAGGCGACTTTTTTAAATGAACAAACTTCTATTGTGAGAATAACAGTGAGCATTACAAAGATAGTTTCACAATAGAGTCAGAAGGATTTCTGATTTTTCACTTTAAAGGAATATAATAACATAATGTAAAATAATGAAAAAAATTGAATTTTTGAAGGTGTTTGCTGTGACGTCGCACTTTACTAAAGTCCCCCATAACCCCATGTCACCGTGTGTCACACTTTTTATATCCCCTCTCCCTGCCCCCCCCCCTAAGAGCGTGACGTATTTCTTGAACATCCCCAATCTCATCCACAATGAAATATGTTCACATAAACTCCATTTTATATCCGTAAAAAATAAATGATTGTGTTAAATTTTCGTTTCAGATATTTGGAACCATTTTAACTTACTCGATCATTTTATTTCAATCATCTTGAAATGTCTCAGTTAACGGATTAAACTATGATGAAAAAGATCGGTGAACTTGTAACAACTGCAGTATCACTTATCATACGAAGAGCATCGAAAAACTGCTAGTTATATTTTTTTGATATCAATTCATATCATGATTGCCAAGTGTTAAAAAAATTTTTGGAAGACAAAGTTCATTCATTGTTATCTGAGCCTTTGTTGATGAAAAGTTTTAAAATTAAAATCAAGATAATATAATTTAACTCTAATTCTCGTAATTAAAATTTAACTCTTCAGTTTAATGCTGAAATATTCAACAACCGTAATTAAATAACAGGAAAGAATAATGTCGATTGCAGCAATATTGAAAGATTTTATTGTAAATCTCACGCGTTTTGAAAGTACACCATCAACATGAAAATTAAAAAGCAATACAGAGAACAGACCTGTTGTTTTCTCTTATTTTGACGCAATATTAGTTCCAACATGGTTATTATAAATTGAAAAAGAGATATATGAAACTTATTTTTATTTTTAGATTTTTTTTCCCAAAATAAAAATACAAATAAACGACATCAACTAAGCGATGCAGTATTCTAAGAATGTATAGCTTAAATTATACAAGGTGATCCAAATCGTGTGTAAAACAATTTAAGGGGGTATTATATAGGCCAAGGTAAACACAAAACGTCATATTAACACTGGTTCAATTTTTATTTCTTTTCAAGTTACAAGAAAAGTTCAGAATTGCTTTCTTGAGCCTGAATGCAGACATTGCATCGTCGAATAAGTGACTCGTATACGTTTGTCATTACCTCATGATTATGTTTATTTCGTCAGCCGATGCTTTTATTCTGGCCACTAATTTTGCCCGTGTGTCGATCTAGACATCGTACACCATTTGTTTCAAATGTCCCCACAGATAGTAATCCTGTGGGAAAAGGTCCGGTGAGCGAGGTGGCCATGCTATGCGCCCATTTCGCCCAATCCGTTTGTTAGGTAAGTTCATGTTAAGCCATTCAGTAGCAAATCTACCAAAATGAGGAGGGACCCCATCGTACTGGAACCACATCTGTTGACGGATTGCAAGAGATGTATCTTCTAAGAGTTCATGCAGTCTGTTTTCCAGGAAATCGGCATATCCGTGGGCATTCAGACGTTCCTGCAGAAACTCCAGCTCCAGTAGTTGGCCACTGAAAATGTCGCCAACTCATTTATATTAAAACGTTACTGGAAATGTGGTTGTAGGACTGCGGGTGGATTTTGATCAGCCCAAATGTGTTGATTGTGGAATGTATTAATTCCATCTCGGGTGAACGTGGCCTCATCAGTCCATAAAATCTTGCTCATTGTCATTCGCTACTTGCTGCAGTAACCACTGACATAAGCCTACACGAGCAGGATAATCATTTGGTGGCAATGCTTGCACATTTTGATAATGATATGGGTATATTCTCTCTGAATGCAAAGTTCGTTAAACAAACCTGTGTGTCAGGTTAAGTTGTGCTGCAACGCATCGAGTACTCGATGTTGGATCCATGTGAAGAGCATGCAGCACTCTGTTCACACCTTGAACGTTCTGTCGTACATTTGTATCACCAGCTTGAACAACAGTAGGAACCGTTCTAACAATGTCACGAAGTCTTTGGAAGGTACGACCAAAAACACGGTGTGAAGGATGATGACGATCTGGAAATCGTCGCCTGTATTCTCTAAATGCTTGCAAAGCATTTCCATTGCAAAAACCATACACAAAGAGAACATCAGCATACTCTGCGGACGTAATCGATTCAAGAGTGTTATGATAAATTACTTGCACATTATTTCCCTTCAGTAAGTGGAGTTCACCTTGGGTTGATTCATTTCATGAAATGGGTAATGTAAAAGCTACATTTAAGGAAAGTTATCCTATGTAGCACCCAAGATCTAGGTGTAATGATTTTGTAGGGGGATAAAAAATTTTTCTCCACGACGATTGGGCCTAATCATATCTTATCTTTTTGTATGATCCATGTGTTTATTTTCTCTATGACGTGTACAACGGTTCGGGATACCCTTTTTTAAAAAAAACTGATGTAGAGACTGCTTACTGGCAAGGAATCTTACAATGATTGAATAGAAAAGTTTTATTTGTGGAACTAACTTTGGCAAAGTGAAAATTTTAATCATGACGATTTGGAGATACTATTTGATAAATGTTTATTGCGCTCTATTGTTGGGAAGTAACGAAAAAACAATTTGTTGCCTGCTTGCGGGGATTTTTCATCAACATCGTGAAGGAGACAGGACGTATTAGAAGCGAGGAGGAGAGGGGAAAGACGACAAGGTGGCGTCGGGTAGAATAAAGGCAGCCTAATGGAAAAGTCGATGACAGCGATCGGAGGTTCAAGAAGAGGATGCGTTCTTTTCCTCACGTTCTCGACCCAGTGGAATCCCGACCGCCAGGGCTAAGGCGTATTAAACAGGAAGCAAACGCGTGCATTTCTTCGACGATTTGCAAGGAACCTAAGAAAAGAACGAAAGATGAATAATGAGACTGAAGCCAGACACAAAGAAATGCATCGCTAAAAAAAGAAAAATATAAGAGGATAACTGCTAAGAAATCTGGTAAGGTGTGAAGTTTAATGGCCTTACTTAATTGCGGTGAAGAGGAAGCTAACCGTATTTTCTTGCTTTTTCAGGAGTTCAAATCTACGGCTTGTTTTTTTTTTCGAAGACCCAACGAGAAGGTCTGTGCTTATCAAATAGACTCCAACAAAAGAAACTGGTAATGGTGAAAGAGATATAAGATAGTTAAAAATGCTGGCCTTGTTTTCAAATCTGGAACTCGAACGGTTATTAGCATGAAGATGTGAACTCTGAGAATTTAAAAAAATGGTTAACAAATAATTTAATACCAAAACTTTCAGAAAATTCCACCGTTGTTTTAGATAATGCTACATATCACCACATTCATCTTAGTGGTTGCGTGATCGCCTCTGATGCCCGGGTTCGACGATTTTCCCCCGGAAAAATCCTGAGACCACGAACTTTCATCAGAAGGGAAGTAAAGTCATGGATCCCATGTAGTCGTTTGCCGGCTGCACGTTAAGGAACCCTTGCGAGGCAAAATTTGCGGCCCCTATAATGCCATCCTGATATGACCATGGCAGTTGAAAAGGATGTTAACACCAAACAAACAAAACAAACAGCATTCACATTATTAAACCTCCAACTTCATCGACCAAAAAAGCAGAGGAGGAATGTATTCTAAACACATTATTAACTGGTTAGGAGCTACCAACATCCCTTTTTATGATAACCTCCTAAAAGCATAATTATTTTTATTAGTTAAAAGTAATAAACCCTGCAAACAGAGTATTGTGGAAATCTTACTGTCTGAAAATAGTCATTATATTCTTCGGCAATTTCCATATCATACGGTTTTAAATCCTATAGAATTAATTTGGAAAGACAGGTGAAAGATTTTATAAAAGAAAAAAACTTGTCCAGTGTTGGTCAGGCATCGATATTAAACCTCTTGAAACAGCATTTATAACGATAGGAGAATTAACATGGAAATCATGATAATAGAATTGAAAATGAATATTGGGAAAAAGAAGGATTAATAGAGAATAATATTTATTGAAGATACAGTAAAAAACTCGCTATGTATATATCTGACAAGCAGAAGATCTGCTTAAGTGGATTCAATGTTTATGGTTCCGGTTTTCTTTAGTTGATTTCCATACATTTTAAGTCCGCTTAAGTGGATAAATTTCTATGCTAAAATTTATGTAACTCCTGTTAACTGGATAAAATAACTTAAAATGCACTGTCTGTCATTAGCAGACACATTCTCTCTACTGTATCTGGTGATTGGCAGACATTCTGTATAATATGCATACTTCGCTTATAATAACCACAATACCGTCCGTTTCAAAAGTTCCCGAACTTCCCCTTCTGTATGTAGGGAAGCCTAAGCTATGACAGCAAGAGTAATGTTTGGCAACCACTAAAATAAACCATGTGCCGAAATAAATTACATAGTGGCAAAATTTCTCAAATGTATTTATTTTATTTTTACATTCCCAAAGGAAATGGTATTTGAAGTTACACTATTACCTCAAACTGTTCACCGTTCACCTTTTGGCAATACCCTCGTCGGTGCTTAAACGCACTGCAGGCATTGATTAGGATTGCCTGAAGAATATTTCTCATCACCTACCTAATTCTTTCCTTCAGTTCGTTAATGCTTGCATGTCTCGAAGACCCTGTGCTTAACATAGTCCCATAAAAAATCAAGCAGTGAAAGATCCGGGGATCGAGGTGGCCACTCAATGCTCCCCCTTCTGCAATCCAGTGGTCAGGGAATACTTCGTCCAGATACTGGCGTACAGAGACGGCGTAATGGGGAAGAGCCCCAACCTGTTGGAACCAGATGTCGTTTTCGCCTGCTGCCTCGGCAACAGCTGGACCAACCTCGTCTTCTAACAGTTGAAGGTATTTGAGGCCATCCAGTGTTCCGTCAATGAAAAAGGAGGCTATGAGATTAGTGCCTATAATGCCTGCCCAGTAGTCTTTTAACTGTTTATCAGTTGAACTATGCAAGAGTGTTTAACTTTTCTCCATTAGTCACCTACTAATGGTATGTCTTTTGTCTATGTTTATACATTAGACTAACTTTGTTTAAGTATGTGATGGTACTTTATGTACATCCTTTTACTTAAAACCGATTTTCATTTGCCACTTGAGCATATGGTAGTTTCTATTCTTGGATGTCTAGTGTTGTGCATAAGTGTATAATATTGCACCACTTACACATCAATTGTGATTTATTTTGTTTTGGTACAATTTTTGAGTCTTAGCTTTGAGTTTTGCTTTATGCAATTTCCAATTTCAATTATCTGATAAAATAATTACCTAGCTCCCTTTAGTAATGACTCGTTAGTGTATTTATATTATTGATTCATGGAATTGTGTGCCACTGTACATTTTGTATGTGGTTGTCTGAATATTTGTTATTGTATTTATTCTTTGACAAGTATAAAAGTTGTTTTTTTGAAGATCATATAAGGTATGTGATGTTGCAAAAATTATATTATTTTACATCACATGTTTTTATGTTTTAAAACATTAATAAACTTGTAAATTGATAAAACCAGTTTTTAATGAATTATTTTATTTGGCTTGTTGATCTTATTGTAAGGTTATATCCTATATTATATCTGTCTTTTTGAGTAATATTTATATAATATTTCTTGTAATTTGTCGGTTTGGAAGCCCAGTAGATTTTATCAACAATGCTTATGTGATATTTTGATTGTTATCATGACTTTGAGAGTTGTTCTCTCATTTACATAATTACATTCTGTAGTGTGCCTCTGTATTGTTGCTGCGTGCTAGCCATGTGCTTCTGGACTGTTGCCCAAAGAGTATAAATTTATCAGCTTTTGAAAAATTTTTCAGTACTCGCCCAGCTATGATGCTTGTATGAGGCTCCTCCATCTGCTTTAGCCACTGCAGCTCTGAAGTTTATTTTGCGCATTAGCATCCCCTCCCCTTGGTGTCCCCTGGGGGAGGCCTTCTCTTCTTTATTGAATTTTAAACATCATCACCATGGAACGCATGGTGATGATGATTGCCGATGGTCCGTTTACTGCTGGCACATTCATGAAGAGGTTGTATGCACAAACCAGCATACCCCCTGTTCTTCCGTCGGGTTTTCCCGCTGTTTCGATCCTGCAAAAGCTTTCCTCCACTGAGTGGAGGATGCTTTGCAGGAACCGAAATATTGCTGAGAGGATAGTAGAATCTGACCATGTCAAAGTGGCCAGACTACTATCCACTTGTTTCATGCAGATCCCGGTCATCTCACAGTTCATGTCCGGGGTGCCTTGCCGCTGATGATGGAATCTTACATGAAGGACTACATGTCTGACTACGGGGAGGTGGTACGAGTGTTCTATCCAGAACACTCCGACTCCCCCCTGCAGAAAAATGGTGACATTTTGTTGGACATGCGCCTTCAAAAAGACATTCCTGATTTCCTTGTGATGCATGGAGAACGTGTCTTTGTGTACTACAAGGGCCAGAGGCAGTGCTGCTGGTACTGCAAGAAATCCTCCCACGTCCGGAAGGACTGTCCTCACCTGAAAAATTGCGACTTCTGTAAGAAAATCGTGGGCAAATACCATCAGTGCCCGGAGTGGACGGGTGCACCACCAGCAGCCCCAATTCCACCGCCTCGAGAGATGTCGTCCCAGCAGCCAGCAATAATGACTTCATCGGCCCAGTCAACTGAGCCTAGCAGAGTGACTATGCCTCATCCTACACCGAAGATATTGAAGGCGGCCCGCCATCGTCGCGTCCTCCTTCACCAAGGAAATCGAAGACGGCCCCATCATCGTCGCCTCCTCTTTCACCGAGGATATCGAAGGCGGCCCCACCATCGTCACTTCCTCTTTCACCAAGGAAATCGAAGACGGCCCCACCATTGTCGCCTTTTCCTACGACTCCTGGGAAGGAGATGCCGCCTCCCCCTTCTCGGCCTCATATGGTTCAAGAGACTGTTCCTTCTCGTCCATCTTCGCCTGATGTTTCTCCAATGTTGGAGGACTTCACTCTGCAGAAGTCATCTTAGTTGATTCGTTGTGCTCTGAGTCGGTGTTTGCTGCGGAAGAATTCCCATCACTTCCTCCATATGCGCTTTCATCGGCATCGCAGCCTCTGCGAATTGCCTGTGCTCCAGCGCCTGTGAAGATTTCTTCATCTGCTGGGACCTCCAAGCCATCAGCGCCAGCTCAGGGGGATCTTCTTCTTGCGACAACTAAGAGCCCTCGCAAGAAAAAGGCCGACGTCATCGTAGCAAGAGGGACGGGATTCCTGTGTCCTCTTCATCTGAAAGAGACAGCTGCACAGACCGTCATCATCGCAGCCCCTGTTCCTCTTCGGGACGTGCTCACTCCCCTAGACGGAAGACATCTGAGCCTCCTCCCTCGTCCATGAGGCTCAAGTCTCCTTCAGATACAGGTAAGCCCCCGTCAGCTTAAATTCGCAGTGAAGGTCTTTTCCCTAAACGTTCGTTCCTTTGGTTCGTCCTTCAAGCAATCGGTTTTGTCATCATTCATTGCCCTGTACAGGCCAGATGTTCTTCTTGAAGAGGTGAAGCTTGCTGCTTCGCAACACCTTCCTAACCTCCCTGGCCTTCACAGTCAATATCCATCTGCGCAGTTCTTCATCAACTCATCTTCGCCACATGGGCAGGCGGTTGCCTCCATCATCTTCAACCCCTCCACTGTGGTGTCGAACTGCGTCTTTGACTGTAAGTGCAGGGTAATTTCTTTGGACCTTCTGCTATCTGGTCTCAAATTCCGATTGCTTAATGTGTACGCCTCGTGTTTATCAGCAGAGAAACGGACATTCTTTGAAGACCTTGACTTTTACCTTGATCTGTGGGCGTCTTCTTCCCATTCCAACCAAAGTGGATCTACCTTTCACCAAGGGCCCTCTGTGTCTTCAAGGTTGCACCTTTTCCCTGTAGACGCCAATTTTGCCTGTGCCTTTGGTTACATGGAGGTTATTCCATGCTCGTTTTCTGACCACAATGCTATCATGTGGTCTTAGAACCCTCCATTCCCAGCCTCTTCTGCAGATTCTACTTCGAACAATTGGTTCTTGAACGTTTCTCTGCTTGACATCGATAAATACAAGTGAATGTTCGTTCGGTTTGTGGAAAGACATCTTCACAACGGGTCATTTAGTATAGCGCTGGGATATAAATTACTCAGTCAGTGTACAATTTTGATCAATGCTAGCCAACGTATTTCGTTGACCCTCATCGGGAGACATATGGTTGGTTTCATTTGCTGTCTCATCAACGCAAATAGATCTGTCGCTAGTATTGTGGCTTTCTTTTAAATCCAAGATCCGTCGTTCCTTGGGTGTGACCGCCTTCTCAAAGGCAAGAAAGGGATGTCCGAGATGTGCTCCATTCCATCTCGCAGGATGTCCGACAACCTGATTACCATGAAGTGTATTATGGAGGAAGCGTGTGTGCGCCGCCAGACTCTTGCCGTGCTAAGCCTTGACCAGGAAAAGGCCTTCGACAAAGTGAATCATGTGTTTCTTTTATGAGTGTTTCACCATCTTCATCTTCGGAAATTTGCTACGATTATCTCAGCACTGTATGCTTCTGCCTCATCATGCGTGGCGATTAATGGCTCCAATTCGCCTTTCTTCGAACTGTCCAAAGGCGTCAGGCAGGAGTGTCTTATCTCTCCCTTGTTATATATATTCTATTTGGAGCCACTCTTACAAAATCTTAATCACCACCCAGATGTCCGGGGGTGTGATTTGCCAGCTGCTTCCATCAACATCCGTACGCTGGCTTATGCGGACGATGTAGTGCTATTTGCATCTGATCTGTATTCCCTGGGAATCTATAAAGAATCCTTCGATATCTTTAGCACTTCGACGGGAAGTTCCATCATTCTCGTCAAGTCTAAAGGCATCGCTATTGGGAAGTGGACAGTGGACTATCTTCGATCCTTCCCAATAACATGGTGTGAGCAAATTACAGTGCTGGGATATGTTTTCTCTTTTCAAACTAATATGGACTCTCTTCACTGGCAGCTGGTATTTACCAAATGCATCACCCGCCTTGGCAATCACTCTCGTTTTATCATCTCGATGTTTGTCAAGCCAAGGTTCCTCCAGACTCACGTTTTTCCGATCTTGACTTCTAAGTGCTTGTTTGCTTTGCCATCTCTATCTCATTTAAAAAAGGTGCGTAATGCGATATTTGACTGTGTATGGGGTTATTCAGCAGCCCGTCATCCCATCCGTTCGGAGCTGCTGTTTACCCCCTTCGATGGGGGAGGGGTTGGGTTGCCAAACATCCGGCGATACCATCGATGAGGGAGGGGTTGGGGTTGCCAAACATCGTGCCTTCCTCCTTCCTCCCCCTATCTGGGCCAACTTCTTCTTTCTGCAACTGCGCTTCTTCTTGAAAGTGACCATGCTAACTTTTCCGTCCACGCTGCCAGTGGCGATCATTTCATGTTCGCCGGACTAATACAATCTAGTCTAGCGGGATTTTTCACCTTTCCTGTCTGGCCTTCGCAGCGCGACCCGCAGGACTGGGGAAACCTTTGTCTATCTTGGTTCTTCCAGCAGTCTGACCAGGGTACGTCTTCTGACATTGTACGGTAGCACCCTGAATATCCATGGTCAGCCGTCTTGAAGTCCGTCAAGTCTCCTGCCTTTGAGAAGGCGGTCTTCAACTTTTAATGGCGCTTGCTGCACCATGAGTTCTACTCTCTCCAATGCCTACATCGGTGGGGAGTGGTCAGATCTGCTGGTTGCCAGTTTTGCGGGTGGCTTGAGACCGTTTCGCATATTTTCTACGAGTGCCCGTGTGCACAGTCCATTTGGGATCGCCTCTCTCGTCACTATCTTCTGACTGACTTTACTTACCAGTTAGTGCAATTTCTGATGGACTGTTCCACCAGTGCTGCGTACAAGCTGGACCTAGCCACTTCCATTGCCTTTATGAACAGAGAGCTTTGGCTGGTCCATCATCAGCGTTTCTGCAAGGTCATTGGAATGAATAAGGACAACATCTCATATCTTTTTACCTTTCCCCTCGACTTCGATGACCCACCGGTGGGTGAACGGGCCTCTTTTTGAGGCGTTTGAATAGGAGTTGCAGCCCTTGAGGGCTGCCCGTACTTCTACAGCATGTGCGCCTGGGCACCCTGCCTGCTTTAAGAACTAAGGGTGCTCCTCTGGAGCCATAACATCGGCTCTACTTCCAACAGCCCATCTGCTTTAGCCACTGTAGCGTTCAACCTTCAGTCCAATGTTCGTCTAAGTATTTCTACAAAGATGATTCTTTGACTTCACTTTCATCTAAGTTTTCCGGAGATGTAAGCCTTTTCCATTTTCATCTTCTTCGTCCATTTCTGTTGAGATGGACATTACTCTTTATAAACTGTGATTCAGATTGGCTTGGCTTCCCCAGGCAATCTCTTCTCCGGTAGTAGTCTTCATCAACCATTCACCATGTAACGTTAAATTCTTGCCGTCTGTAGTGCGCTAATCAAGCCCCACTGGGACTTAAAATTAAAACTTTATTTTGGACAGTTAAATTTTCTAAATTTTAAAAATTCCCTTTATGTAATTTTTTCTCTTCTTATCTTCATTCACGAACCATAGTGTAATTCTAAATTATCTTTCAACAATTTTTTGAAGGGGGTTTTTATTTTATTTAATTTTGGTCCCATTTTGCATCTAGACAAATGGCTGAGTAGAGTAGTCAATTTTTTCTTGTTACTTTCAAATTTTACTTTCTTTTTTTCCAATTTCTTTATGGAAAAGAGTAAAAGATGTTATAATCCTACTTTTGTTTTTGTCAACTTGACAACTGTAGGTGAATCGCATAACTTATTTACTGTTTTGTCTGGCATTTTTATGCAACTATCTGAGTCCTAGCCTTATTCAGGTTTTAATATACATTCTTTTCCCATTTTATTGTGGTGGTCACACAATTGCTCTCAGAATTTTAGCTGTGCATTTCAATTGCATGTTACTCAAAGTTACTTAGCAATTTTGATATTGCTATATTAAAGTAAAATGGTTTTAACACATTATTTTTTGTTTGTTTCCCTGATTCACATACATTTGTGCCTTCTTCTTGTAACTTACTTTTCTTAATCTTATGAGGGTAAATATTTAAAATATGTTTCTTATGGAGGTTTTTCTTTCAAGATATTGTTGATTAAAAATTTAATTCTTTTACCATGCCTGTTGTCCATGCTTTCTTGTCTGCAAACGCATTTTAACTACATACAGCTTTAATTACTTTAGTTTTATCATAAATAGTTTTTCTTGGCTTTTATGTCTCCTTTTAAAAAAAATATCACAACGCAATGTAAATCTAAATGATGTTTATGTTTTAAAATCCACTATACTCTGTTTGGTGATATCTCTTTCTTAATTTTAATGTCACTCATGTTGTGAGAATACCTGTTTTATTTAGTCGAATTTATAATTCTTGTACTTGAATCAAAAGATTTAGCTGATTTTAGTAGTTTCTTTCCGATGCCTTAAAAATATCAAATTTAAGCTAAAGTTTTAAAGTTATTCTAAAACGTTACAAATTAGACACGCCCAGTTTTTTTTTCGTTGAACAGAATATACATTGAGCAAACTTTGCGTTTAATTGTTGGTCATGAAATATATATTGTTGATCCCTGAATAGTGTTGGTGCATTGCGTGCTGATACCTATTGTTGTACAAACTTTGCCTTGCATTATTGGTCATGAGATATATATTGTTTCCAAAATATACATATTCCCACAGAATATAGTCAAAATGTATTTTTATGAAATGTTTGGCTCTGATGTGCTACCATATAAGCTAGGTGATAACACCGGCGTGGCACGGGCTTTTTTTTGGAATAAATTTTCCAATTTCTTAAAAATAAACACATGGAAACGCTTAGAATTAATACAGCTAAAATTCTCAATGAAAATTCAAAAATAAATTTTTTAAAGGCTCACAATGGATGGAACTTTCCAAATAATTTCTAACTCACGTAATCTTACTTTAGATGTACACTAGATGTTGTTACAATTCCCACTCTTCTCTCGATGTCTTGAATAAAACTTGGCCATTCATCACTTTGTGTAGTCTATTATTGCATCATCATTTTGTGCTCGTTGTTATTGGTGAATTGCGTGTTGATACCATTGTTGATGTGAACACGACGAGCCTATTGTTGCACAAACTTTGCCTTGCATTGTTGGTGATGAGATACCTGTTGCTGGTCCGAGCGTAGTGTGAATAGCGTGTTGACACCATTTTTGATTACCTATTGTTGCAAAAATTTTTCCTTGCATTCTTGCCTCATGAGATACATATTGTTGGTCCATGCCGAGTGTTTCAGCTCCCTATCAAACATCCAGACTACTGGCAAAAATGTTTGTGTCTGGAAAGGAAAGAGAAAGATCGAGTATTGGGCATAGAAACACTGCAACTAAAACAGAAAATGCTATACGGGCATTTGAAACACCTGAACAACGTGAGTTTCGAATTTAGCAAGAGGGTGTAAGAGCTTCTACGCCAAGGGCAAGAAAAACTTGAGTGATGCTCTGCAGTGGTGAGGTAAGTCAAGAAGAGTTTAGATAAAGTCCCGATATATTATCTAGAATTCCTGTTTTTCGTATTTTACGTAGAATGGATAGTCTTTTTGCTCAGTGTTGTATTGATTAAGTTATAATTTAATTGGGAGTTATAATTTAATTTTTTGAGATTGTTCTGTTGACCTACAAGTGTAATTATCCTGGGCAACACCGTGTACCTCTGGTAGCAACACGTATCAATTAAAAAATTTACTCGGAAACCCCAAGGACCAAATATCAGACCATTTAAATTCAGGAATCTACGATATCAGTTGGTCGAATTGTGAAAAACGCTATAAAGGACAAACTTTCAAGAAAATTTTGACCAGATACAAGGAACATATAGCACACAGAAGATTTGGAAGAGCCAGCCAGTCGGCCATTGCCAAACATTCTTTGGACACTGGTCACGATTTCAAATTAGAAAACCTCGCTCTTGTAAAATCTGTTAATAAAAACACCTTCTGGACGAATACGAAAGCATAGCTATCATCCAAACGAATCAGAATAATTTACTTAATTCTGATAAGGGACAGAATGGTGATTCATCACTAATCTACTGGTTGACGACTTTAACCAATCAGGGCTCCTGCATCTCTTTCCGTTAATGTATCTTTACTTATTCTTCTCGGATTGGTTTGTTTATCGTTAATTTTCGCTATAAATACCGTTTTTCCGTCGTTGGTCGTAAGGACACCATTAAAATTAAGTGTCTTGATGAGGACACGCACAAAATTCTAGTATCTGGATTAAAGAATAACGATGTGCTAAAAATCCAGCATCATCAGCTCAAATAAGAAAAGCTGCTGAAATATGTTGTCCGAAATGTTGACACGACGTATGACCTAGAAGACTTTTGTGATGACCTCAGGCAGGCAAATTATTACCCAGAAAAGGCAATCAGGTTGAAAAAGGCAAATGGTTCCGTCGAAATGCCACTGGTGTTGGTTTTACTCCAAAACACTGAGCATAATAAGTCCTTTTTGAGTTTAAAGCGTGTCGGTCCTCTTGCTGTTACTGTAGAATTATTTAGAGGCAACAAAAGGCCCTTACAGTGTTACAACTGTTTACGTTTTGGGCACGTCTCCCAAGGTTGCACCGAATCGCGTAGATGCAACAAGTGCGCAGGTGACCATCAGTCGAGGGACTGTGCTAATGTAAAGGGTAAAGACCCCCCTAAATGTATTCGTTGTGATGGTCAGCATACTTCAAGTTACACCAAGTGTCCGAAATATCCCCAAGTCAAAAGGATCAAAAGCACTAAAGTAATTGATGGCAGAACCTATGCTTCAGTCGCATCCAGCTCTTCTCATTCAGATGCGGTCGATCCAATCCAATTGCATAGCATTTATAGGAGTCTGGGTAACCTTCTTAATCTCTGTAAGGAAAGTGGCAACGTACTGCCACAGGTTGCGTCCCACGAAATCAAGAACTGACCATGGACAGACACCACTACAGAACAATTACCCACGGAAAACTTCGTTGCAATATATGGAACGCCAGGGGAATCTATCGGAAGCGCATCGAATATTACAATTTCATCATTAATTGGAATATTGACATAGCTTTCGTGTGTGAGACGCACCTGAAATCAACTCAAGCTTTTAACTTGCCAGGTTATCATGTTTATCGAAAGGATCGACCTCTGGGTAACAACGCCAGTCAAGCATTTGGTGGAGCAGCTAACATTGTCAAAGATGGCATTGATCATCGTGAGACTGTCACTCCAAATTATGTAGGAATGGAAGCTGTTTCCGTGATAATAAATGACGCCGACGCAGGTGAAATTAAATTCACCTCTCTGTATAATTCTCCTAGGCATAAGCTTGGACCGTGCGAGCTTGACGAGCTGCTGTCTGGGCCCGTTCCAGTGGTTATGGCGGGAGACTTTAACGCTAAGCACCCTGCATGGAATTCAAAATGCTCCAACCAAAATGGCAATATCCTCTATGGATATACTCTAAACGAGATTGACACCTTTGTTGCTGGACCCCTTGATGACACGTATTACTGCGACCATTCTCCTGTCAGCGACGTGCTGGACGTTGTAGTTCTTAAAGGATTCTTTAAGCCCTATAATATTTTCACAGTCGACGACTTATCCTCTGACCACCGTCCAGTGATGCTTATCTTTGAGGGCTTGAACATCGATGTTAAGATTGGGCTTCGCTCCAAACAAGACTGGAAACTCTTCAGGGATATCCTTAGAGAAAACAGCATTCCATATGAGGAGGTTATTGACAACGAGGACATTAATGCAAATATCAGTTCTATTACTCGTGTTATCAATGATGCTACAGCTTCCAGCACTTTCACTACTGATCGAAAGCGTCCTGAACATCTCGACCTCCCTACTTACATCAGGCGTCTCATACTTGAAAGAAATTCCTATAGAAGGTTATGGCAGCGTAAACGACTTCCCTTCTTCAAGACGAAATACAGCAGGCTAGCTCGCAAGGTCCAGGAAGAGGTTAAATCATTACGTAATCTAAGATGGAGCGAAAAGCTAAAGTCCCTGTCAGTCCAGGACAACTCACTCTGGGGTACTGTAAGGGCTCTAAAAGGAAACAGACACATCAACTTACCACCGCTGCTTACCGCAAATGGCAATGATGTCACGGGCGACCAAGATAAAGCTCAACTGATCGCCGAATCCCTGATTAAACAATTTACCACTCCTGGTGAGAACAACCCGGATAATTTCCCAAATATTCGTCTTGTAAACGATGGATGTATCGCATACGAGCTCACTCATCGTATTTCTACCTGTGAGGACACTATTGGTGTTCAGGAAATCTCCAATGTCATCAAGCATCTTAAAAGCAGGAAAGCAGCAGGTATCGAATCCATCACTAATAGCACTCTCAAGAACTTACCTCCTAATGTTGTTGCGACTATTACCAGGGCCATGAATGACTGCTGGAGACATGGTTACTTTCCTGTCAAGTGGAAAGAGTCTGTAATCGTTACCATACCGAAGCCTGGTCTAAACCCTGCTCTCCCTGTCAGCTATAGGCCTATAAGCTTGTTACCTATGCTATCAAAAGTGTTTGAACGCATCATTCTTAAGAGATTTAACGACTTCTGTGTGGCTAACAATCTTGTTCGTGAAGAGCAATTCGGCTTTCGACCAGGTCACTCCTGCCAACTCCAGATCTGGAGGCTTGTTGCAGATTTAAACACTCCTCTTAACTGCGCTAAATATGGTGGTCTTGTGTTTTTGGATGTCCGAAAAGCTTTTGATCAGGTTTGGCACGAAGGCCTAATACACAAAATGATTACTTGTGGATTTCCGGATGATCTTATTGCCTTGATTAGATCCTTTCTGTCGAACAGGATATTTCGAGTAAAGGTTGGCTGCTCCTTGTCAAACCCGTGTGACGTCAAAGCTGGTGTTCCCCAGGGTTCTGTTCTTGGCCCTGCACTCTTCAACTTTTTCATCCATGACTTCCCAACATTTACAAAATGCAAGCTGTATCCGTTCGCTGACGACGCGTCCATCATGACCACTGCTCGCGTTCCCGCTCATGTCATATCTCGATTGCAGAATGCCTTACATAAGTGCGAGAAATGGTTTGCTAAGTGGAGACTCAAACTAAACGTCGACAAGTGCAAAGCTATGTTTATTACCAAGAAACTTCGGAAACCCCCGAAGCTTCTCTTTCTTTCGGGTAGAGAGCTCGAATGGGTGAAGAATTACAAATACCTAGGAGTGGTGATAGATGCTAAGACCACGTCTCCTATGCTATCAGTAAGGCTAAGAAGGCAAAGTTCAGCCTGGTCGCCCTCCTGGGGCGAAACAGCGCTCTTGGAATAGATAGCAAACTTTTGCTATATAAAATGGTAATCCGGACCATTCTGTTATATGGTATGCCTGCCTGGGCCACAATATGTAAGTCCAGATGGAAGGACCTCCAAGCTTTCCAAAACGTTACCTTGAGGACCATTGCTCAACTCGACAGGAGAGTTGCAACAAATACTTCTATTGCCGACGATTTTGAGATACCTCCCATTAGAAATCACGTCCAGGAATTGATGAAAAAGCTGCTTCCGAAGATGAAGGACCATCCCAATCCTCTGGTTGCAGGTATTCTTGAGCACCCGCTTACCTTCAGAAGCCTTCTTAGACATCGCAGGCCACGTCACCTCCTGGACATCAATTTCGACGACATCCAAAAGGTGATATTTCCCGAATATTGGATCTCCTAGCTCCTCGTGTCCCTTGTCCCTCGTCAATCAACAATCAACACTATCGTCCTGATAGGAAAGGACTCCATCTTATCCTCTGGATGACTTAACTAGGTTTCATCTGGCTTCTTGCCTAGTTCAGTGTACTTCCCGTGGTTACTTTCTGGACGAGTATAGCAGTGAAAGCGTTGCTTTCGGACCACTCGTTTCGTTTTACCTGCACTGTTCGATTGTCGATTGATTGTCGTTTGACGTCAGTTCACTTTCACCTGAGTGGATTCACGGAGTCAAGGATTCCTGCCGAAGATGAAAGCAGTGCTTTCGAAATGCGCGTATCCAGGTTGTATTTTTCTGTTATTCGTTGTGGTTAAAGAGTTTTCTTTCATTTACTATAAGGATAACACATACAAAATTAAAATTATAAAAAATTATGAATGATAGGGTGTCTAGCAAAACGGTTTCGTAAAACTCCCTCGGAAAAAAAATTATTCCTGAAAAAAACCCTGACCATTCCCGGTTACACAATTTTTTTGACAAAGCCCGGTCGCTAGTCACCCTGTAAAATAGTATCGCATAATAAAAAAGTTACTAAAAAAAACAAGTACAGGGACGGACACAAAATGAACATAGAAGTAGAAAGATATGACAGAACATTAAAACTGAGACAAGATTAAAAAAAAAATAAAATATAAAGAAAGAAGAAAAAAGGCCCAGAGATCCTGCGGCAAATTAGGAAATAGTTGAAGTTGAAGAGGAATATGGGAAAGGTAATGAGGGAATGGTGCCTTTGCTAAGATTAATGCCATTAGGGGTGAGGGAATTAAATTTCCAAATAAAAAAAGACTCGAATTGCTTTTTTTCTTTTTTGTTATGGAAGTTACTACGAAGAATATAAAGGCTGATGGCCTGTAAAGGGTGACCAGGGGAATTAAAGTGTTTAACGACAGGGGTGTCAGCATTGCTAAGAATATCGAACTTATGCCCAGCAAATCTGGAGCGTATGGTATTGCCTGTCTCTCCAACGTACTGTTTCTGGCATACTTTGCAATTTAACAGGTAAATTAAGTTGTGAGAAGTGCAGGTTAGGTTCTGGTTAATCTTGAAAGTTAAAGGAGGAAGCACTGCTGGAAATAGAGGTAGCAGGATTAAGAAAATGGCAAACGCCACAACGCTTTGCATTGCAAGGAGAACATCCCTTAGTGAAAGTGCGTGGTTTGGTAATAGCAGCATGGACTAGAATATCTTTAAAATTAAATGTCCGTTTAAAAGAAACTTTTGGTGGTTCTGGTAGAATGGAGTGGAGAAGAGGAGAGTTGTCAATAATATGTTGATGTTTCCTTAAAACATTTTTAATACTATTGAGGGTTGGATGATAAGGAAGGACTAATGTAGGTGTTGTCATGGCTGGAGAAGGTTTGGGGTTGTTGTTAGAACGAGAATTGCGATGTTTATAGATAGAGGCGCGTAGGACAGATTTGGAGTAGCCTCTTGCTTTTAGGGAGTGGGTAAGGGCATGAGCATGGAAGTCCTTGTCATACTGATTAGTGCATATTCTATGGATGCGAGTTAACTGACCTAATAAGATGTTATCCTTGCAATGGCGGGGATGGCAGCTGTCATAGTGTAAGTACTGGTGTTGGTCAGTGGGCTTCTTATAGAGATTAGTAGACAATTTATTGTTAGTGATAGAGATAGAGACTTTCAAAAAAGAAACTGTCTTGATAGACTAATTGTGAGAAAACTTGATGGAGGGATGGATGGAGTTGGAATCGGTGATTAAAGATAAGAGTGAGTCTTCGTTGTGTGGCCAGATCAGGAAAATATCATCAATATATCGCTGCCAGACAAACGGCTTCAAGGGAGACGTGGAAAGTAGTTTGGGACCACGCACTTCCACTAAGGGATGTTTTCCTTGCATGCCAGCGGAACTCCACATATTTACGTGATTAGGGTGGGAAACAGCGAAACCTGGCATTAAATTAGTACGCCTGTGGAAATTTGCCATTAACCCTGCTACCTCTATTTCCAGCAGTGCTTCCTCCTTTACTTTCAAGATTAACCAGAACCTGACCTGCACTTCTCACAATTTAATTTACCTGTTACATTGCAAAGTATGCCAAAAACAGTACGTTGGAAAGACAGGCAATACCATACGCTCCAGATATTCCGGGCATAAGTTTGATATTCTTAGCAATGCTGACACCCATGTCGCTAACACTTTAATTCCCCTGGTCACTCTTTACAGGCCATCAGCCTTTATATTCTTCGTAGTAACTTCCATAACAAAAAAGAAAGAAAGCAATTCGAGTCTTTTCTTATTTGGAAATTTAATTTCCTC
>JAHWFO010080325.1:0-11999 GCA_023313115.1 Rhysida immarginata | reverse complement strand
GAATTTTTTTTATTCTTTAATATGAATTTTTACTATATTAATTTTAAGCTATTTTCATGTGTTCATTTTTTATGTACATTCATTCACATCCAAATATTCCTAAACTTCATCAAAAAAGAGCCCGAGCAAGGCCAAGTATATCAGCTAGTGATAATATAATAATGTAATAATATTACATCTGATTACTTGGCAATAATGAATTACTCTAGTTGAATCAAGTGACCTAACCGCTCCCAACAGAAGATCCCCCATACATGCACACTACCTCTCCAGCCTGTTTCCGGCCCGCAATAGCCTCCTGCAGTCTCTTTCATATCGTTCAAGAGACACTCGCCATCACCCGACAATCTTATGGAGCAAAAACCTTGACTCGTCGGAGAAGACGACATTAGCCACTCGTCTGTGGTCGAATGGCGGTGCTCACGTGCAAAGTCTAGGCGTTGTTGACGATGACCCCTGGTCAACAGTGGTGCAGCAACCATGCGTCAACTGTTCAGGCCCATCCGTACATGGTGCGTTCAACGGTAATGTCGGATACACGTCTATTGGCACCACTGTTGAATCTAGTGGTGATTTGATGGACTGTGGCTCTCCTGTCACCTTTTACGAGTCGTCGTAGCACCACTCACCACGTTGGTCGATGGCTCGTGATGGCGCCTTTACAGTGATGGCGTTGGGACGCGATTTCTGTCCCTGCTGTCCACTCTTTGTTCACTTTCACTACAGCGAACCGTGAATAGTTCACAAATCGCGCCGTTTCGGAGATGGTGCCACCCTTGCTGCGATAGCCTATTATCATCTCTTTTTGGATGTCTGTTAAATCCGGACGTTTACCCATGTTGAGGCTCGTACACCTGCCGTTTGATGCACCAACTTTAAAGCTTTCTCAGCCTGTTATGCAAATTTTGCAATGTGTAATCCTTGTTGGGATGAACCATGCGTGTGCCTTGAAGGGGCGCTGGTCATAATTCATTGATATGACAGTGTAGATGGATTCGAATTGAGGACACAATTGAATCAGTCTGGTTGTATAAGATCCGATGCACTCACCAAATATAGTTTAATAAGTTATAGGAAAGCAGGCGGTGTTGCGAACTTCAGAAATATTAACTCTTTAACGGTATGCGAACATACACTGACAGACTGGTCAAACTATAGATGACTGATTGACGCTGGTATCGGTTATATTTGTATGGTTACAGTATGGTAAGATTTATACTAGGCATTGTTTAAAATCATCCTAATGTTCGATATCTGATATGGCAATGTTATTGTTCAGTGCGATGATGAAATATTCACCAGCAACTACACCTATCAAAGACAACATGGAGGTGGATACTGATGTGAAAATTATGATATTTGGAGACTTCAATGTAGATGCTATATTAAACTTACAGTTCTTGGCTTTGTGAAGAAACGTTTCAATTTAGATTACATGCCCATCGAATCGCCTACTACATTGGGGGGCAGTACTACAGATTTGATATTGATTCTAGTCTGTTGACATTTGTATCATCCTTCTCTTATCACACACCACTGATATGTAAGTTGTGAATGACTTATAATTAAGGTTCGGTTAAAAATAACGAGTCTGGTTAAAAAATTATGATATATTGCAAGTATGTTGAACATTTTATGTCAGAAATTAAAATTTTTAAATTGTGTTGTACAAAATGATTTCTTATTCGCCATGTAGCGGCCGTGTCCCAACACAGCTCCGTACATTTTTTTTTACTTTAACTTTTATTTCACTCTTATATTAGCGTATTTGCATTTATGCAAAATAAATAGCGGGATTCTTAACGATTATGCTATTCCAGCATAATTAACTGGCATCCATTAATTGAAAAAAAGAGGTTGAGAGACAGTGGCTCCCGTCTACCAGCCCTTCAGCATACCTGCACAACAGTACGTTATGCAGGGAAAGTCATTTCCTGCATTCGGGAACTTTTGAAATGATATGCCATGAATGAATATATATAAGAAAAGTTATAAAATTTGTAGATTATCGAATTTGAATCACTGGAAACTGTTTTAAGATTTTCAAAAGCAATTCACAAATTTTGGAATTATATTTCAAATAGTTTGTGACGGCAATTAGTTTAGCCTTTCAGTACTTAGTTATGTCATTTCTTAATGGTTTATTAGTATCAGTATTATATCAAAATAAAAATTATACTAACATCCATTAAGCATTGCTCTACACGCAGGCCAAAAATTACATTATTAAAATAAAATATAAACTGTGCAAAATATGACACAACATGGCTTGATGAAAAAGATTATCCGAACATTCCGAACTCTGTAAAAATTATTAGAACAAGTAAAAAAAAATGAGAAATAAAGACACCAAAAACTAAAGTTCAATATTCAGCCTTTATAACAGCTTTGATGCGATCTGGCATTGTTTGAACTTTTCTGTATAATTGCACTTTTAGCTCTTCCTTATTAGTAGTTTTTTTTTTCATTGACCAATTTTTCAACTTCCACCAAATATATTTTCTACCAGGTTGAGATCAGGACTTTGTGCTGGGCAGGCAAATGTTTTAATGTTACGATTTTGAAGATATTTCTTAATTTATGCTGCTCGGTAACAAGATTCATTTGTCATCTTGATAAATTACATTTCCATCACCTAACTGTAATTCCATGGTAGGAATTCAGAAATAGTCCAATATTTCTTCATACATATCAACATTAATTTTTCCATTAATTGATGTCATTTTTCCTGGTCCTTTGAATGAGATACACCTCCAAATAATGACAATGGATGGAAATTTAATTGAATCTCTTAAACACTCTATGTAAAAATTTTCATCACGTCGCTTCCAAACAAATTTACCAGTCTCATCTCCTCCCCCAATGTTTGATACGGCATTCATCAGAGAATATTCCTTTGTTCCAGTCATCAACAGTCCAATTTCTATGCTGTCTAGCCCACTGTTGACATTTTCCTGTGATGCTTTGTCAGCATTGGCTTTATTTTTGGATTTGCAGAATTTAAAACCCATTTCATTTAATCTATTTCTTACAGTTCTATGACTAACGTTAGCATGGCAGTTTTTTCACTTCATGTTTACTTCCTTGGATGTACATTTTCTGCGTTGTTTGCAAATTTTTCTTAGTGATTGATCTTGCCTCTTGCTTCTTGCTCGTTTTCTACTCCTACCAGGAAGATTTTTTGTGGTTCCTGAGTTGTTGAATTTTTTCCATGTTGATAGGGCACATCCAACACAGTTTACAACATCTCTTTGAGTTTTGCCTTCTTTTAGCAAGCGAATTATTTAGTTTCTTGCATCATTGCTTAGCTCTCGTAATTTGGCCATTTAATAATTAATCTAATTTATTACCAATAATAACTGTGCAGTAAACTGTCACTACCTGCATTTATAAAATGTACTTGTTCCACTGAACACTAAAAATTCCAATTTAATTAGGGATAATATAGGGACAATTTAATATTGGGACATGTTCTAATCATTTTTTCCAAAGTTGGAAATGTTGAATAATTTTTTTCTTAAGCAATGTTATTAAATATTTTTGACAGTTTAAATTTTATTTTAACAATGTAATTTTTGCCACATATGTACAACAATGTTAATAAATATTTGTATAATTTTTATTTATATGTAATATGATACTAATAAAACTGGTCGGCATGAAAAAAGCTTCGACTCAATTTTAGCTGATTCTTACATAAAATGACCTCCTGAATCGAATATTACCTCCGTTTTCCCTATCACCCACCGTTTTCGGGGGTTGCCCCCCAACCCAATTTTATTATTTTTTGATATACAGGGTCTTTATAATTAAAGTTCCATTTTGACATGGCCATAAAAAAAACAAAACTACTGGGCCAAAAGCTTGGTAATATTATACAAAAGAGCATGGGAAGTTCATAACCACAAAAAAAAAATTAGTTCAAAAGGTCACCACCAGCATGGAATGGCGCTCTATGCAATATTCGTATACGAAATTAGACACGAAGACGCAGAAGAGCGCCATTCCATACTGGTGGTGACCTTGTGAACTAATTTTTTTTGGTGGGTATGAACTTCCCATGCCCTCTTGTATAATATTACCAAGCATTATAGCTTTTGGTCCAGTAGTTTTTTCTTTATGGCCATCTCAAAATTGAACTTTAATTATAAAGACCCTGTATTTCGATGGATGAAAAGATTTTTTCAGCTTTTATAATTCTTTTGAGGGTCTTGAAGGTTGAATAGTACTAGAAAATGACCATGTATAGTAGAGACATACGTTAGGGGGTGAATTATCTCCTTTAACTGTTTAAAAAATCATTAAAATTTGCTATATTTTCACTAAATGTTTTTCGTTATTTTTCGCTATTTTTTTCTAAAATACGAAAAAAACGGAAAATCAATCAAATTTTAATGATTTTTTAAACAATTAAAGGGGGGTACCCCCTGCCATAAATGTTCATGTTTAGAACTTTTCAGCCCTCTAGCCCTTTAGAAGAATTTTAAAGGCTGAAATAAACCTTTTCAACCCTCTAAATCTATCGAAAAATGATAAAAATGGTTTGGGGGGCATCCCCCGAAAATGGTGGGTGATGGAGGAAAACGAAGGTTATATTCGTATTCAGGAGATCATTTTACACAAGAATCAGCTGAAATAGCGTCGGGGCTCGAAAATTTTTTTAAATTTGCAGACTAGTGTAATTAAAAAAATTATCAAAGATGTTTTGCATGTTCTGTTCGAATAAATTTTGCCAAGGGTTGCAGTTCTTTCGCCCTACCGCGATTTCAACATATTCTCTCATTGGAGTTAGCTGCTTTTTAAAGCTAATTTGAGAATGACGGATCCGTTGATTATTCGCAATATCCACTCCAATTATTGTTGAAATGATCGATTCAGTGTTTCAAACCCTGTTGTATAATTTCGTAAGAATTCCAGTTAACTCTAAGCTGGCCAATGTTTTTCGAAAGCGCGTTGCTATAGGATTGTTTATTCTCTTCCAAAGAAAAAAAGTTTCGCCTCTTTTACTCCAATCCATATCTCGATCCTTACATCATGGTTTAAAATAATGCTCCACTTGACATCTCGCTGTCTTCTTAATTCTCATATCATTTAAATCAGATCTCAATTGAATTAGGGATTCCTTTTTTCCCCTCTAAACTGGATAGAATTTTCTGACAAATCACTAAAAGTTTCAGATCATTACCAGTCAGGTTCTTTCATATAAAATCAATCTGAACACGAGTTAGCGTGTTTTTACAAACGATGTGGAACGTCGTCATTGGTTTCCCATAGTTATTGATTTCCTCATTACGTCTTCATAGTGACTTCAATTGCAGCACCATTTACACCGAAAGGTAAAATGACACTGTAAGAAAACCACAGCTAATTTTAAAAACTTCTCTCCCCCTCTCCTGGAAAATGCTGGTCGAAAGAAAATAAACGCATTCATTAAGTGGTTAATAGAGATTCTTCTTTGTTTGAACAACGAACATTTCCATTAAAAGTCCATGTTCTTTTTAAACTTGCGTAGGGGTTGTTTTCAAATCATAATAGTTTATAATAGTTATTTGTAATTTTTATGTTTATTAATATTTGTTTATGTAAAGTAACAAAATAACAAATTTACATAGTGAACTAAAAAATTTCTACTAATTCAGCAATTACTTACGCTAATTAAGATAAAAATTTGCTTTTTGGCGACATGTGAAAACTTCGACCAAACTTTTGACTTCCTAATGTGCTTTGTTCGTATAACTTTATGAGCAGTCTAATTGCTCAATAAATAATTAAAGCTTGGCTAATTTTTGGAAAATTCAAAGCTGCCGGCTATAATTATCTGAAAGCGCTATTAAATGTCAAGTATTTTTGCATAAGTACAAATTTGAAAGCCGACTTTCCCGTAATAAGCACGACAATCAAATTTCCTGGAAGACCAACTAATGAATCTTTCCGTCTCCTTCGAAATACGATATCAAACTTCCTTCGGATTTTTTTATTTTATTTAATTATAAATACATAAGCTCTTTGGCGATAGTTGATAGAAGAAAATAAATTATAAAACGTGGTTGTATTGTACGAAAGAAAAATGTCACTTCCAGTTAGTGAATAAAAGGTTTTTAATTTCCGATATTGGAAAAGTCGTGATGTTGTAGTTTGTTTTTTTAATTCTATAGAAAATTAAAGATGCCTTATTTATTTTGTTCCCGTTTAACTCCTCTTTCTTCGAGGCCGATAAAATACAAGATATAAATGTGATGAGATTAAGGTTAATGCAAAATCAATGTAACGACAAGGGAATGGGTGTGTCATTTTCCTCGTGTTATGATGATATTGACAAGGAACAGCAATCAACTTAACTTAATCACAGTTCTATTCTTTCTCTCTTTTTTTTCCTAGCTGGCGATAAAAAAATCAAGAATTTAGTATGTTTGCTGTTGGAATTATCACATGATGTTATTTTCATATGGAATGAAAGCCATTATTAGCCGTAGTTAAACGTAAATGTTTCGATTTTCAGAGTCCTTCAAGTGCCATTAGTTGATCATTAAAAGGCAATTTAATTTTATAACGCGATAGGAATCATGAAGCGTTTTTCGAAAAAATTAAACAAATTATGCATATTCGATCTGCAAAGAGAGGCGCGTATAATTACTGCAAAATGACATTAGCCCATGTTTGTTTGTTGTTTAGTGGAGAAAAATGGTAAGATTTTGACGGTAAGACGTTTCATTTAATTATAGAGAAAGTGATTCAACATTTTAAAAAAATAAAAAAAAGAGCTGTTCTCGAATGGATTTTCATAAAATTTTAATCATTTTACAACTAGGATCTGGCTTCGAAACTGATAGGCGGATGAAATAGTTATTTTGAAATGGTGGTAGATATTAATTATTTTTACTTTGTCATGCTTATAAAAATTTTAAAAATTATTCAAAGATAAATTGAACTCAGGTTCTTCAGTAAGTTGGCTTAAGCGCAATTTATATTTAGACTCCTTTTCCTGTATATGATTATATCGAAATTTTTGAACATCTAAGATGTGCCCAAATGAAAAGGAGACTACGGTTATATCTAACGAATATTTTAATTACAGAATATTAGACATACAGTTAAAGTGTAAAATGACGCCGACACATAATTGCCATTGATATTGATGCACTGATCCCAGCGAGTAGGAAGCGATTGGTTGCGTACGTATTCTGTTTTTCCACGGTGGTCTGCACTTCTTTTTTAGAGGTGAATCGATTTTTTCAGAAATTTTTTAAGTGTACAGGAGTCACACGGAGAGATGACAGGACTTCCCATCGAAATGTTTCCAGCATGTGGAGAATCTTCTTGGCCGCATGTAACTTGAGCAGCACTATCCTTTTCGAGAGCTTCACTCTGCGCTTGGTGTTCATGGCCTGTTTCAGCTTCAGCAACATGTTGCAGTACCGTTCAGCGTTAACAGCTTCAGCCCGTTCCAGCCAGTCGATAAGTACGAGCCCGTTCCAGCTCGTATAGGTCTTTCTTCGTCGAAAAAGAAAGTGAGCATCACTTTTCGGCCTTCTTCTGAACGTGGAGAGTGGGGATGGCGCCACAACTGTCGACCCACTTCAATTAGATACAACGGTGTTACAGTAAAAGTCTCCTATTCATTTGGGCACACTTTATAGTTTATTTTGATCTTTTAACTTGTCGTATCTTTTATTTGGCTACCAGAAATCATTAATTTGGATAGTCCTCTCATACACCACCTTGCCAAAAATCATGGGACACCCCTACTGTACAAAAAATTAGGCATGCTCATGCAATTTAAATGTTGTCGTTCATCCCAACACTACACAATAGTGATCGCTTGTATGCTATAGGAATAGGTTGCAGAAAGCAGCTTTCGGATTTCGAGAGGGATAGGGCAAAGTTACCAAATAGTGGGCATAATCGTTAAATTAAAGCGTTATTGAGGAAATTCTATATATGTTTAATATCAATAAATGTTTTAATGTGAATAGTAAACTACGAGAGCGTTTTGAAAAGTAATGCCTTCATGGCTGTAGCTTTTTTATTTGATAACCGATTTTCAAAATTCTTTTTGTACCTGATATTTCCATTTGTCTTCTTTCCATTTGTCTTCTAATGCACTATTCACTTTTCGACATAGTCCCCATTCCTTTCCAAGCATTGCGCCAATGCGTCACTAATTGGGTGAACCCAGAGACAAATGAAAGTAAGAGACTGGCAGTGCCCTATTCATTTTGCTGAGCGCTACTGGTGCCACCGGAAGTGCAGCGATCTCCATTATGGGAATGGCAGAAACGTAAGGTGGCGTATGTTCTCAATGTTATTTCAGCTGTTTTGGTAGATGACTTCAAGAGGTATTAGTAAGCGTAACCTGTTTTCTGATTTTTTTTTAAAAAACTTTATTGCATTAACTAACGATAACGTATACTTTTAATGACTTTCAATAGCTGATTCAATGCCTTACGAATTTTTAAAAGAGCGCCTACAACTCGCAACTCCTATCGTTATTGTAATAATGGAGGCTTAGCCAGAGACAAGTGAAAGCATAGATGAAGAATAAGAGTTTGGCTTCCAATTCTTACGCCTAATAAGATGTATCCACTTTTTACGAAGAATGTCCTCCTTCAGGACCGCTCGTAGTATACGTATATCCTTGATAAAGCAGGGAATAAATGGTGAAACTAGTCGGAAACTCTGTTCTCCCTTTATTGTATTATAACGCCTCTACCAATTTATTAAAAGATTATGGCGGGCGAGTGTTCTTTTCGTCCCCATCAGTGCACGCGTAGACAACAAAGATGGAAGGCGATTATCACGGCCAGCGATGGACAGTTTGATTTTGTGGAAAGAAGGGGTTTCAGGAGGTGATAACCGTCATCGTATGATGTCGGTGTGCGAAGACAAGGCACCATCAAGGTGAAGACATATGTTCTGCGGGTTGGTCAAGCTCAACAGTGGACAGGAAACGGCAACCAAAGATGTGAGCACAGGACGACCTTCAACATTTGCATACAGCAGCAAATGTAGACGCCGTGCCGAATTTGATTATGGCGAAGAGGCGCATAACATTTGATGAACTGCAGAAAGAAACAGGGAAATTGCAGGCTATTGTCCGTAGATGGTGCACGAACACATCCAAGGAATGGTTCGCCACAGTCATCCAGATATCCCCCAGCAAATGGCTGAAGTGCATACACTTGAATGGGGAATATGTCTAACTAACGAAACATACAGTTTTTATTACTGTATTTTTCATCCTGTGACTACACTTGTGTCAATCATTTCTGTACGAACCTAGTTTTTTTTTACCATTTTGTATACGACCAGAATTCTTTTTTTATTCTTACCACAAGGTTGTGAAGAGCTACTTCGATCGATTTACCAGGTTGATATGTAAATTGATTAACATGAATGGGTCTAATATTTCCCACCGTTATCCTAATTTGCTTTCAATTATCTTCTCCAATTCTAGCAATATAATCTAGGGCCAAGCATAGAGTAGGCGAGACTGGATCTGATGTTTGTTGCAGCAGAATAGGCATAATCTCATCCGGTTCAGGGGATATTGATTGCCCATGTAATATTTTGCTGTGTAACCCTTTCCTTGTCAGTAACCCACTTTGCCCTTATTATCCTTCCAATAGGACTAGAAGTGGTCACCAATCACAGTATCTGGAAAAAAAGTTACAACTACAAACTCTATTGTAGATTCTCTAGAACTTCTATGTAATTTTATGTGTATTCACCATTTATTGAAAAATTATTGGTACATTTCTCTTCATTGGGTCTAGTATTTTGAACTGCTTCACAGAACTTCTTCCAAGAATTCCGTTCAGCTGTTTTAGCAACATCATTGTAATCAGCTGGAACTTTTAGCTTTACCCATTGCCACTCATTGGTTCGTTTAGTTTTCCTAATAAATTTCCTTAATTCGCACCCCGGTGATAAATATCATTATTCCACCGCACACTCAGGTTCCTACCTTTCTTTCTCAACCGTGGCCAATTGTTATATGATTGAATAATCACCTGTTGCAATTTATTTGCACGCACTTCCAAGTCAAATGTTCCATGTATGTTATTAGGGAAATTGGGAAGAGAGGAACGTCACCTCTCGAACATGAACCCAGCTCGTCCTTTTTGAGTCCTTGAAAATTATTTCCAATTCATCATTGGTGAACCAAGTATAATGTATGTGTTCTGCCATAGATGATTGTTCATCAACACGCCTTTGTTGATCCATTTACCGAAATTGAGTGCACCAATGGTAATATCAATTACCTGTCCTGTTACCGCAGTAATGAAGATCGGTTTGTTGCCTTGGTTAATTTCCAAGTTATTCTCTAGTCATTCTCTAGAATTTCTAAGTTATTCTCTAGAAAATGGTCAAAAAGTAACATAGCTATTCGGTTTATGTTGGTGCATCTTACACAGTGACGTCTCCAAGTTTCCTCAGATCTTAATGGGTGATTTCTGGTATGGATCCCACACGGTGATCCTCGATTGTTATGTATTCCGAGACTAAAATGCTGTCTTGGTTCTTCCTACCAGTTCTTCCACCAATTTTGGGTTCTTCCAAATCCATAGAAGAAAGTTGGTACATTGACAGTGCTTCGATGTTCTAATAGAGCTGTTGGTTATTCAAAGTTCTGGCATCACACACAAAGATAAGAAAAGTTCTCCAAGCATCCGCCAACCGAACTTCATCCATCTGATTGCCAGAGTGTTAACCGTGATTCATCTATCCATAAGACACGTTTCCACTGTTCCATGCTCCAGTTTCTGCGAGTTTTACAGTAAATGTTGAATTTTAGATTTAGCATTATAGCTAATATTATATTAAATTGATTTGTTTTTTCATCACTTCTGTGTGCTTGTATATAGTAACATTTTGTCATAAACTCATTATCTCCATTGGTTTCTGTTTATGGAGTTATCTGGAAAAGGTGATAAGACGTCATCGAACGGATCAAACATTCTAAATGGCAATGGGCTGGTCACATCGCTAGAAGACAAGACTTGAGATGGACCACAATCATTCTGGATTGGTACCCTCGAGACTTTAAACGCCAAAGAGGAGGGCCCCATGCAAGGTGGCTCGAAGAAATAAGGAAGGTGCCTGCTGAATTATATAAAACTCCGCTGAAGTTGGAGGCCACCAGTTACTTATGCTGAAGGTTCGCCTGAAGGCAACTCAGCATCAGATAGTGTGGCAGTCATTGGCTTCTTGAGAACCTTACCTTGGATCTGGGATAATCTGATCTATAATTTACATCTCCATTTCCTCAGAATCCTCGCGTCCAGTTCCGAGAAAGCCATCACAACGGTTTTACTGTGCTCCTCAATGTTTTAACTATGTTTCTCAATAGTTTTACTCTGGTTTTGGTTCATGAAGCTCCATTGAGTTGGCGTGATGCCTTAACTTTAGATTTCGATCTTTTTGAAGATCTCATTTCCAAAAACTTTTTTGAAAATTGCGGGAAATTTCATTATTATCTTGATGGTTCTGACGAGATTTCTTCCCACGAACTGCTGTTTTGGTTCGTGAAGAGCATGATAAATGCAGCGGACTCCAAAACGGCAGTATTTAAATTTTGGGCCAGTACCCGAAGGTAACTCATGTGATCCAGGAGTATTTCCTGAAAGGCTTCCAATTGCTGCTCAGTGAGTCGCTTGTCTGGATAGCCCTCCAGGATAACTGCCGTTTTAATGGTTATTAATGCATCACTAAAACCGCCCTGCCCATTTCTGGATCTTAACTAGTTCTTTTGGCAGGGGTTTGCACTGCTTTTGCAGGTTGTTTTTATTCAGTTCAGGGATTTGCCTGGGTATTTCAACGCAGATTCACTCAGCTGTTTTCTTTCTCTCTTTGGTTCGGCGTCGTTTCGTTGATCCAGAGAGTTCCGTATACTCTTTCTAATTTTTGAAATAAGTTTATTTATAAAAAGGCTTTATGAAGTCATTGATAAAAACGTCAAAATTCAACTTATGACGACAATTACAAACAAATTTAACCGC
>JAHWFO010080324.1:0-12934 GCA_023313115.1 Rhysida immarginata | reverse complement strand
GCTTCTTTTCTAGCTCAGTGTATTTCCCTTGGAATATGATTATGAAGGGTGAGATTATGGAAGCTATGCTTCAAGTTCCACTTGAATACCGATACACTACACTGTTCGATTGTCGATTGTCGAACCAAATTACTGTACACACAGGAAGAGCAGAGACGATCAAAATAAGGTGTCATGATGAGGAAACGCATAGTAAATTGGTGTCTGGCATTAAGGCTGATAACGTGCTAAAGATTCAGCATCATCAACTTAAATCGGAAAAAGTCCTCAAATACGTTATACGAAATGTAGACGTGATCTATGACCTTAACGATTTTAAGGAAGACCTGAAAAAGGCTAACTACTTTCCTGAGAAAGTGATTAGGCTTAAAAAAGCCAAAGGATCAATAGATATGCCCATGATCCTAGTTCTGTTATCAAACGCTGAACACAATAAGACACTTAAAAGTGTGACCCGCATAGGGCCCTTAGCTGTCAGTGTTGAAATGTTTCGAGGTAATAAGAAACCTTTACAATGTTATAATTGTTTGCGATTTGGCCATGTATCTGTGGGTTGTACGTAATCCCCCCGTTGTAACAAATGCGCTAAAGATCATCAGTCAAAAGACTGCCCAAATGTAAAAGGACAAGATCCCCCAAAATGTATTCGATGTAATGGACAACACACCTCCAGTTACACAAAATGTCCTAAATATCCGCAAGTCAAGAGAGTGCAAAGTGCTAAAGTGTCCCCGGAGATTTCCTATGCCTCAGTGGTCTCCAAACAAGAAAAGAGCATTAACGTGAATGATTTTCAAGTAATGTATAAACAAATTGGCAGTGTATGCAATTTGTTAAACGAACTGGGCAAGAAAATGCCACTGATGAGTGGAATACTTACGAATAAACACTGACAGTATGGCTGATCGATGTTATTCTATTACAAATCGAGGTAAACTTCGTTGCGTAATATGGAACGCCAGGGTGGTCCCCCGGAGGCGTATTGAGTTTTACAACTTCCTAACCCAATGGGATATAGACATAGCTTTTCTATGTGAGACACACTTAAGGCCAGACCGCGACTTCAGGCTTCCTGGTTACTGTGTGTATCGTAAAGACAGAACTCTTCCCACTACAGTAAAGTCCCCGTCAGGTGGGTCAGCAATTATTCTTAAGAAGGCATTCATCATCGGGAGGAACCAACCCGAGACTATATGGGAATGGAAGCTGCCTCTGCTATCATTACTGATGCCACACTGGGAGAAGTGAAACTAGTGGCTCTATATAATGCGCCCAAGCATAAATTCGATGCCAATGAGCTTGACGAGCTGTTTTCCGGGAATATTCCCGTTATTATGGCGGGAGACCTGAACGCTAAACACTCCCACTGGAATTCAAGATGCCATAACCAAAACGGTGTCCTTTTGTATGGCTACGTGCAAAGGCAATCTGATATTATTGCAGTAGGCCCTGTGGATGATACATATTATTGTGATCATTCTCCTTCAAGCGATGTACTTGATATTGTGTTGTTGAAGGGCTTCTACAAATCATTCAGTATCTATACTGTCAATGATCTATCCTCAGACCATAAACCAGTTGCACTAAATTTTGACAACGTAAACATTGACCTCAAAGAAGAACTGAGGCTCAAACAAGACTGGAAGTTTTTTAGAGAAATTTTCAAAAATGATGACGACCCACTAAATAACGTACATAGTACTAGCGACATAGATACCAATGTGAAAAGGCTTACTACACGTATAAATGCAGCTATTGACTCTAGTGCTTCACCCTTAGAGTCGAAGCGAGCTGATCACCTTGATCTCACCCCAGAAATCAAACAATTAATTGAACAAAGGAATAAGGTTAGAAGGCAGTGGTACCGAACTCGTGATTCATGGCTTAAGACCAAATATAATAGGCTCACTAGAAGAGTTCACGAGGAGGTAAAAGCACTTCGTAACGACAGGTGGAACAATAAAGTTAAGAGTCTGTCGACCCACGATAACTCTATTTGGTGCATGGTTCGAACCTTGCAAAACAAGAAAGCCATTAATATCCCACCCCTGTTAGCCCAAAATGGCAAATTCATCACGAATGATGATGATAAAGCGCAGCTTATTGCAAGTTCACTTTCAGAACAGTTTGTCACACCTACTGATGGTCGGCAAATAGGACTTGATATGTCTGAGAAGGTAAAATCCTGCATAACTGGCTTCTATAATATTCACGGCAATGAATTCCCAAAACATGGCATTGATATAAATGAAATCCAAAGCATCATTAAAAATTTAAAAACGAGAAAAGCTCCAGGTAAAGACTCTATTAAGAACAGTGCTTTAAAAAATTTACCTCAAAATACAATTCAAGATATTGCAAAAGTGATTAACGACTGCTGGAAGAACACTTACTTCCCGGATGCTTGGAAGCAATCAGTTGTCTTCAGCATTCCTAAGCCAGGACAATATCCTGCAAATCCTGTTAGTTACAGGCCCATCAGCTTGTTACCATCAATCTCCAAAATCCTGGAAAAAACAATTCTCAAGAGATTCATTGAGTACTGTGATGCCAACGATCTCATCCGCGATGAACAATTTGGCTTTCGCTCAAACCATTCCTGCCAACTCCAAACATGGAGGCTCGCAGCGGACATCAATGAGCCCCTTAATCTCTCTATGTATTGTGGGGTCGTTTTCCTCGATGTACACAAAGCCTTCGACCAAGTCTGGCACGATGGTCTTATTTTTAAAATGATTATGGATGGATTTCCTCAAGACATAATTACTCTGATACACTCGTTTCTCTCCAACCGGTTCTTTCAGGCCAGAGTTGGAGATAGTCTATCTCCTATGTATGAAGTAAAAGCTGGTGTCCCACAGGGTTCATTCCTGGGGCCAGTATTATTCAATTATTTTATGCGAGACTTTCCAAGTCCTTCCAATTGTAAGCTCTTTTTTACGCAGATGACGCTGCTATACTGACCTGTGCTCGTCAACCAGCCGTAGTAGTCTCGCGGCTACAGAAGGCTCTAAAGGAGCGTGAAAGCTGGCTTAGCAAGTGGAGGCTAAAATTGAATGTAGACAAATGCAAGGCGATGTTTGTCTCCAAGAAAAGAAAGAGATCATTAGATTCTCTAACACTATATGGCAAAAAACTGGACTGGGTGGAAACTTATAAATATCTTGGTGTTGTTATTGACTCTAAACTTACCTGGACACCCCACGCAACTTATGGTTGAATAAGGCCAGGAGAGCCAAGTTTAGCTTGATTGCTCTCTGGGCCGGAATAGTGCTCTAAACATTGATAATAAACTCCTACTCTATAAGGTCATTGTTCGGACCATCTTGACGTATGGTATGCCCGTCTGGGCCACAATATGTAAGACTAGGTGGAAAGAACTGCAAACGTTCCAAAACGTTACCCTTAGGACTATTGCGCAAAAAGATCGGAGAATTGTTCGCAATTCCTCCTTTTATAATGACTTCAACATGACTCATATTGGCAAATACGTTCAAGGGCTCATGGAATCCATGCTGCCCAATATAGAAAATCATAGCAACGAGCTAGTCTCGGGCATTTTAAATCATCCTATACATAGAAAGAGATATCGTGATCCAAGGCATATACTTGATATTAATTTTGAAGACATTGATAATGTCATATTTCCAGATTACTGGACTTCATAGGTCGTGTTTTATCTAATACTAGTGGTCTGTTTCTAGTCTAGACAGTCGTCAATCAAATTTTCCTCCACCAAGAGGAGGCAATTTTCTTTCATACTTTGGATGACCTTTGTGGGTACATCAGGCTTCTTTTCTAGTTCAGTGTATTTCCCTTGGAATATGATTATGAAGGGTGAGATTATGGAAGCTATGCTTCAAGTTCCACACGAATACCGATACACTACACTGTTCGATTGTCGATTGTCCCCAGCTAATGAAATGAGGCATCCAATTCTACACACTGACTTCTTGAGGAACCGGCAAAATGTCTGGACTAACATGTCGGCAATAAACACTTACACTACATGATCAAAGGAGTTGGGACACCTGTTGCTCTACCGTAAAGCCGCAAAAAGCTTCAATCAGTAGTGTGTAGGACCACCCGAGCTGCTATCACTGCCTCCACCCTACATGGCATACTGCCCACAAGTTTACTGTATGTGTCCACAGGTACAGACCTCCATTCCTCAAGGAGTGACGTGGTCAGTTCTAGGACAGATGTAGGGCGAACCATCTTGATTCTCACAAGTCGTTCCAATTCGTCCCAAATATGTTCGATGGGGTTGAGATCAGGACTCTGGGCGGGCCGATCCAGTTCTTCAACCCGCATCTCGTCAAACCAGTCGGATATGGATCTTGCTTTGTGGCAAGGCGCATTGTCGTGCTGGAAGAGGAACGGCCCGTCACCGAAGTGTTCCCACAGCGCTGGAAGTGCCCCGTTATCCAGAATGGTCCTGTAGCCATCAGCATTGAGGTGTACGTCCACCTTGATGAGCGGGCCCAGTTTAGTCCCACAATTACGGTAGATGTTCACAGGGGTGTCCCAACTCCTTTGATCATGAAGTGTATGTTACGATGATGATGGGTAAGGGCTACAATTATATATGGTGTGCCCAAATGAAAGAAGACTTTCACTGTAGCGCCGTTGTATCTAAACGAAATTGCTTGTCGATAGATGTAGCGTCATCTTGACTCCCAACGTCCCAAAACAGCTCACTCTGCCATGAAGGCTGCAAAACAGATGCTCAGTTTCTTTTTCGAGGAAGAAGGACCCACACTCTTCGACTGGCTGGAACGGGTTGAAACTGTTAACGCTGAACAGTACTCAACACGTTGCTGAAGCCGAAACGGACTATTGAAAACAAGCGCAGAGAGCAGCTCTCGAAATGGATAGCGCTGCTCCAAGACAACGCTAAGCCACTTGTGCCCAAGAAGACCCTCCCACCTGCTGGAAACATTTCGATGGGAAAACCTCAAACATCTCCCCAAGTGACTTCCATATTTGCGGTCCCTTAGAAAAATCAATGACAGGTCATTGGTTCACCTGCGTCAAAGAAGTGCAAAACACTGTAGAAAGAGGATCCGTATGCAACCCACGAGTTTCAACACTGAAGCCAGCATTCGATTCTTACGCTCTGAGATCAGTGCATTGTTATCAAAGGCAATTATGTGTAGGCGTCATGTTACACGTTAACTGTATGTCAAATATTCTCTACTTTAAATAATCCTTAGATATATCCGTAGTCTACTTTTCATTTGGGCACATCTTAAAGTAACACCCAGTGCACTTCTTGACAACAGAGCTATTTTCGGCCTTGTCTCCTGTGGAATCCACTCATCCCGACTTACTAGACAAGTGCATTAACGCAGCAAGAAGTATGCACAGTCTGCAATTTCCTTCACGTTGTTCTGGCACGATAACATTGTTTAACAACATCGGTCGAGAAGGTCCTATATACCGTGGCCTTTCAAATATTTTCCAGACCTGACCCTACCAGATTTCTTTCATAAAGCCAAAGCGCCGCAGACCTGGGCAATATAAAGAACAAAACCAATGCACCCAAAACATGTTTCTCAAAGCGTAATGTTGAAGATGCTAGAAAATCACGTGGAAAGGAAACAATACTCACCAGATATGAACTTGGGCATCACGCTATACATGATCAAAGTAGTTTATGTTTCCTATTTTAGTGGATACTCAAACTAACACTTACAATAAAAAATTTCACATCCATTTTCGTTTATTACATTGCTTGACAATTGCTAAGGAACAACAACATTTTTGTGAATAAAGACTGTTTACGCCGCAATTCGCTGTAACATTGTTTGCAACGGAGTTCTCAACAATGACTGACGACTATGTCTCGCGTCCTGTTTGTTTAAAAACAATATACTATTGTCATTGTTGTCATGGATCTTGCCCAGGGGCGCGTTCCTCGACATGTAAAACGACGAAGAACGAAGGACGAATCGTCACAAGTGACGTCATTCGTTAAGAATTTTCGTATAAAGACTAAAAAGTCCGTTCCTCGACTGCATCGTGTAATGATAGTTAAACGTCATAATTATGTCTGCTTTGTTGATAGCATTGTTGAATTTGCAAACGAGCGCGTTCCTCGCCATATAAAACGACGAAGGACGAAGGACGAATCGTCATTAATGACGTCATTCATTAGAAATTTTAACATATAGACTAAAAAGTCCGTTCCTTGACTGAAAAGCGTAACGATGGTTAAACGTCATAATTACGTCTGCATCGTTGATAGCATTGTTGAATCTGCCAACGAAAACAGCAGTCGTCCGTTCGTCGTGAAAACGAATTCAAGAATCTTCTAACTGATTTCATCATTTTTTTATTAAGTCAATGCCCTTTACAGGGCCACATTTCTTTTCGAAAGAAATTGTCAAAATAAAAATTTAATTTAAAACATAAAAATGTCAACAGCAATTATTCATTTATGCAGCCTTACAATGTTTAAACTATAGAATTTTTATGGAAGGACAACGTTCAGCGATATAATAGGAATAATTTGTAATAAAGATTTATTAATCTGCACAAAAATTACTTTTTGAATTGTACATATTCATTTAGTAGATAAATTGAAGTTTTTAAATATCTTTCAATTTTTAAGAGTTCATTTGTGGGTTTTTTTTTTGTTCATTCTGCCAGCGTTTAAGTTTTTAGAAACTTTTTGTTGACTTAATAAATATTTGTTACAAATTATTATAAAATATTTAACCAAGCAAATTGTCACAAAGCGAATAAAATTCTTTTACATTTTGCGATTCAATTATTTTAAGAAAGTGTTATGTGTGAAATAAAATAAAAATAAGGCGTTGATGTGTGTTGATATGTGAATTTTATTTAACAAATTTATTTCATCTACACAATACATTTTATTTTGAAAAATGCAACTTACAGAATTAAAAATGCATTTTGCAATATTAAAAATTCATTTCGTAGTATTAAAAATGCAACTTACAGAATTGAAAATGTACTTTGCAGAAATAAAATTCATTTTATCGAATTAAAAATACATTTTGCAGAATCAAATGTAATCTATAAAAAAATAAAAGTGTATATTCCGACATTAAACTTCAGGTTGTAAATTACACATTTTTTCGAATTCTTAAACGGATTCTTCAAAATAAGGAATGCTGTTTGCAAAATTAAAAATACAACTTGTGAAATAAAACATATATTTTGCAAATACAAAATATGTTTTCAAACAAAAAAAAAAAATGTAAATTGCAAAAAAATATTTGCGAAATTAAAAAAAAAAGACAAAGCTTGCCCAATAAAAAATTGTATTTTGCGAAATAATAAAAAAAACTTCTTGTGGAATTTTCAAATTCAATTGAGCGAAAATGAGCTATTAAAAGGGATAAAACGTGGATAGAAAGAATAAAAAGTTGGGAGGGATACTTCTTACCCCATTTTTTTAAAATCCCCACCTTTTGATTTTATTATTCCTCGACTTTTTAAGCTCCATTTTCAGCTTCTACTTCATTCCCTTTTTTATCCCATTTTTTATTCCACTTTAATAGGCGAATTTTTTTAAAGGTGGGGAATAAAATTCTGAATTAAGAAGTAGCAGATAAAAGTAGGGATACAAATGGGAAATAAAATGTGGGATTAATAGTGGGAGATAAAAATTATGATAAAACGCGAGCTTAAAAAGTAGAAGAAAAAATGAGGCCAAAAAGTGGATATTTGCGTTGGGGATAAAAATGAGAATTAAAAGTTGGGATTAAAAGTTAGCGATAAAATTGAAAAAGCAGTAGTTTAAGCTCCATAAAACTAAAACAGCTTGATTGTCACTATTGGTAGCACGTGGAAAAAGCACATGGTGCTTTGGCAGGATTAACAATGATCACCGTGGCATGGCTATTCGATCTTGCGTTACTCAATTGAAACTTCGTTTGAAACAATCTAACGAAGATAGATTACATTGTTCCTTGACTTAATCGTTGCATCGTTGCCAACACAGCCGACGATTAACGAAGAAGAACGACGATCTCTGACGTCAGATCGTTTTGTTTTACGACGAATGTCGAGAAAACAATATGGATGCTGCCATTGTGTATACATTTCTCGATATGCTTGATATAAATGAGGAAAAGAAGATTCGTACTTATCAGGAAAGAGATAATGTGATGAATTCTATGACCGACCGTGAGTTCATCACAACATATAGGCTTTCAAAGGAGGCTGTAGAGTTTGTGTGTCGTCAACTGCAACATGATTTAGAGCCTAACAGAAAAAATACCCGCACCGCATTAACGGTGCAGCAACAGGTACTTATGGCTCTCCGATTTTTCAGTGTGGGGTCCTTTTTAGGAGCGATCGGGAGAGACGAAAGCATTAGGTGAGTTGATTGATGTCGATATCTTTTGTTAATGTATTTGACTTCATGTTGATGTTGTGATGATTGTATTAAAAAAAAATTTCTCGCTTTTCAATTTTCCCTTGCTTTATAATCAGATGTGCCAAAAGCACAGTGAGCCGAACAGTACATCGTGTAAGTCTTGCAATATGCAAGAATTTGGCTCACCTTATTTCTATGCCATTTACGGCTGAAGATAAGATGAAAACTAAAATGGAAATTCACAGCAAGCATGGAATGCCAGGCTGTTTAGGTGAGTCCGGAAAATTACGATTTATTCAGACTTAGATGTTAATTGTGTGTATTAATGAGTAAAACAAAGTATTCATTCCATTTCGTAGGCCTCATTGATGGCACTTTGATTGCTATTCAAGCTCCTATAGCTAATAGCAGATTTTCCGAAGCAAATTATTTTAGCCACAAAGGCTACCATGCCTTGAATACAATGATTGTAAGTCAACATTTACTATTAGTTCAGAAATTTTTATATTAATTTTGAAAAGACTGCTAAGATATTACACCGATATAATAAGTATAAGTCTTGCTTTCTTAGGGTGTGGCAGTTCCGTTTGCATGATTTAATTAATAATATTGATTATTGTTCCAAGTTAATGGGATTTTGTTCATAACCTTGCAATCATTTATTTTGGAAAGAATTTGAAAGTTTTGATTGCATTTAATTAATCTGATAAACCTCTATTTTTCCTAACATTTATATTTTCTCAAATATTTTCGTTCACAAGGTGTGCAATCCGGAATTAAAAATCTGCGCTATTGATGCCACAAATCCGGGGGCGAATCATGACTCTTCTGTTTGGAGTCATTCCAAACTGAAGGGATATGCGTTAAGAGGGTATTTTGATGCAGGAGAATACTTAATCGGTAAGTGTAACTTTCTATTTTCTATTAGATTGTGTTCACTATCGGCATCACCAATCTGAATGCTATCTTTGTTCTCTCTTAATTATTATTAGTTTATTGCTTCTTTCATGTTCGAAAATCAATCCATTTTAAATACCAACATATTAAACCTTAGTTCTTTTGTTGTTTTTTTTACAGGAGATTCCGGCTACCCACAGGAGCCATGGTTAATGACCCCAATAAAAAATACTATTTTAGGAAGTGCTGAGGACAGGTATAACAAGGCACATTCTAAAACAAGGAACATCGTTGAGCATTGCATAGGGCTCTTGAAGATGCGGTTTCGCTGTTTACAGCGTTATCGCACTCTTCACTTTGAGCCTGACAAATGTGGCAATATCATTGTGGCTTGTGCCATACTGCACAATATCTGTTTAGAATATAATGTTCCTCAGAGTTTTGAAGAGGAGACAATTGAAAATGAACTTGAAATTCTTCCTCTGCCGAACGATGAAGAAGAGCCTCCTTCAAATAGTGATTTGCTTGCACAAGCACGGAGAATGCGCCAAAGCCTCGTACGAAGGATCTTTGCAGCATGAATGTTCAAATTGATTCCATTATTTTTCATTATATCAAAGGCCCTTTTCAGGGCTACATTTCTTTTCGAAAGGTTATCAAATAAAAAAGTATCCTAAAATTTTATAAAAATGTGACATTTATTTATTTTCACATTTTATGATAAATATTTTGTAGTTTAAACACTAAAATTTTCATAAATCAATAAAAATATTTTACGTTTAGCCATTTAATTATTTTCAAGAGATAAATTTTGAAAGTGATCTGTCGAATAAAATGAGACGATGCTGATGTGTGTAAGAATTTTATTTAACAAATTTATTACACCTTCGCTTTTATAAATTATAAATTGATGTAATTGGGTTTATAAATTTTTACTTATTATTAAATTAAATTTATAGATATTATATTTTACATTTTTATAAATTATTTTCCGGGCTCTTCTCTACAAAACTACGACAGCTTGATGCAATCGATTCCAATGCCTGAAAAGAGAAAATAAGCTATGAGAATTCAAATGTATCGTCTTATATTAGCTACTTATTTAAAAGCTTTTATAAAACTACTCACCTCTGCCATCCTTCTCTGTGTCTCCAATATTTCCTCCAACAAGATCGCCTGCCTCTGACTAGCAGCTAACAATTCCTGTGCCATTGAATGAGGGATGCGCCGACAACGAACTATATAAAGTACATAACATTTTTCTCTAACCTCGTTGATATATGATACACGTGTAAATTGCAAACTAACCTCTTCTAGCACTTGCTGGTTGGGCGGCAGTAGTTTCTGCTGCATCCGTTGGTTGGGCACCAGTTGGAGTAGAAACAGCTCCATCCATTAGCTGAGCAGATATTGTTGCTCCATTGGGCCCGACAATGGGACTGGTTGGTCCAAAAGTTGGGCTGGGTGGTCCAAAAGTTGGGCTATCGGAAGCTAGTAAACCAGTTGTCTGAAAAATTTTATACGTATTTATTATGTATTTTGTTTAATCAAAATATTAATACTACCGAAAACAATATAATGCACAGAAAATATTTTAAAATACACTTACTGGTATCCCTGATGTAGATGGCATATTCATCTCGGGAACAGGGTCTGGATTAAAGGCTCCAGTTCCCAGGACAGAGTCCCATCCAATGACATCCATCACCCGTTTCTCAAATTCCGTCAGAGGCTTTGGTTTCTTGTGGCCCTCACCTGTTCTATTTTTATTGTTTTCTACTTCCCTAGCCCTTTTTCTGACAGCCCACCTCCTATGTCTCCAGTAATTCCCCCATCCCACTCCATTTTTCTGCTTTGGACCAGTGGCATTCAGTTTCTACGAAAATAAAGGTTTATTCAAAAAAACTTTCAGTGAAATTGAAAGAAAAAGTTATGCTCTTTTAATATTATTAACTGAATTTATCAGGAAATATAAATCATGCTAAATAAACATTAACTAAACTCGATATATATACATTACCTTCGCTATTTCGTTCCATTGTTTTTTTCTGTCCTCACTGGTTTCACCTTGCCTAAGATTTTTGTTATTCGCTAACTGGGGACACATTTCTATTTCTTTTAAGAGCATTTCTTCTTGTCTGATATTTGTGAGATCCATGGTTGTTGCCTTGTTAATTTTATTTATCAATTTCGTTTAAATTTTCGAAGCAAAGGTTATCGCGCGAATAAGTGACGAATTTTAATTTCTTGTTTGTAATATTTTATCGAGAGAATAATTTTTGTCTTATTGTTACTATCTGAAGCTCGTGCGAAAAAGCATATGCGCGCGTGCAATGCCACGATTAACAATGATCTCTTATTAACCGCGACATGATTATTCGATCTTGCTTCACTTTGCTTGAAACAATGCAACAAAGATACGTTCAACGCTGGATACGTTACATTGTTGACTTTATCGTTGCATCGTCGCCAACAGAGCCTGCGAGTAACGAAGACGAACGACGATCTCCGACGTCAGATCGTTTCGTTTTAGGACGAATGTCGAGGAACGCGCCCCTGGACAACAGTTTTGTTTTTTTGTTGATATGTTCTCGCTCTAACGTCAAGACCTCCGCCATCTTGCGTTTTTTTTTTTGCCGCCGTAGCTTCGCCACGGCAGAGGTACCTCTCCGTGGCAAACCATCCTCATGAGATCCAAGCATCGCATCAACTTCACCTATGTATTCCGCAGCTGCTTTGAAGACACATTCACGTCGTCCCGCCCGCTCTGAACTGGATGGTAAGTATTACCATCTTTTTCAACTTTGATACAATAACTGATAAGTCACATTGGCTTTACGCTGCCCGCGGCTCCATAAACTATTGGTCCTTCGAGCCGGATATAGAATTGAATTCGTTTGGAGCCATTTTTAATTTAACATGGCAGAAGCAACCAAACTCAAACTTTTTAAGGCAAGAATCGAACGTATAATGCGTGACCTTGACGAGCTGAACAAACTTGCATGTAATCTACAAGATTCCTCTACCACCGTAGTGACTAGATCCCAGGAAAAATTTCTGTCATTAGCTCCAGATGTCGACACTGGAAAATTCAATTATCGACTCTTCTGGATGAAAGAAATCTTTTAAAGTTAACGTTAGACTCAAACTTTGTTCCAAATTATTCCCAAGAAACCATCGGCAATGAAATGTTCGGTCGAATTAAAAGGATCCAAAAGCGCTTGGAAAGCGTTAATCAACCGCCCATTCCTGCAACTACGGGAGCGCAACCTTCAAGGATGAAGTTGCCAGCCATAGTCATTCCAGAATTTCACGGGAGTTTTGAATCCTGGACGCTTTCCTATGAATCCTTCAAACAAAATATTCGTACTAACTCTCAGCTGACCGATGCGGATAGAATCCACTATTTAGTTGGGAAACTGTCAGGCAAAGCTTTGTCTATTTTTGCGGGCACCATACCAAATGAAACTAACTACAATTCAATTTGGGACGCCCTCGTCGCCAAGTACCAAGATAAGCGTAGCTTAGGAGTTCATTACATTTCCTTGATTTGGGATATTAAATTTATACGTAGTCCAACTTCTCAGACATTGGTTGCAATTATAGAGCGGCACGCGGCAGCTGTTGCAGCTTCAAGGCAACTCCAGTTCGAAGATTTAGCAGACTTTATAGTGCTTTACTCAG
>JAHWFO010080323.1:100932-127138 GCA_023313115.1 Rhysida immarginata | reverse complement strand
CACATTACGTTGATCAGTTCCTTAAAGTCGACGTGTGCAGCTTTTAGTAAAGTTACCTTCTCTGCATAGCGCAAATACACTCCTTATTCTTTAACATGGAGTACAAATATTGAATTGCGATTGTAAATGTAATTATTATTAAAATGAGAAACCAAGCAAAAAGGACCTAGAAATTATTGTGCTCTTTCTATTGATACCAATTAATTTAATGGGCATAAAATAGTTTTTTTTTAATGGTTCCCTTTGGTACAAAAAAACACAGGGAACCGATTTAAAGGAAAACTATTTAACGCACATTGTTTTAATTGGTACCATTAGAAAGTGCAGAATAATTTTCTAGGTCCTTTTTGCTTGTTTTATCATTTACAATCGCAATTCTATTTTTGTACTCCATGTTAAAAAAAAAGAGTGTATTTGCGCTATGTACAGAAGCAAACCTCTAAATGCTTTACTAAAAGCTGAGTACGAGTTGCTAATTATCAATTCGACACTGTAAAAAAAAAACAAAAAAAAAACGAGGCAGTTTACCATATTATTTCCTTCGTTTTAATGTGATAATTTTCTCGATGTCAGGTAGAATTGTCCTACTGACGGACAAGCATATTACATTTTTAAGATTCATGTCTGCTATTATTATTAGCAAAAGAAATAATGCCTCATTTAATGGAATCGTCCCCGGAAGTCAGACAACACTGCGTAGGTAAACTATACCCACTCCCCTCCTGAGTTTTGGACTCTCTCCGCGGCTTTGCCCGTGTGCTTTGCCCGCGAGCATTTTATGTTGCACACGGGCGACGTGCACGATTTGGACGGCCCTGCTTTGACCACCTTCATGCTGACGTCTACGGCTGATGCAATCGAAGTACAAAGTTGAGTCAGAAAATCTGCTCTCTGGCAGAGATTAATTTAGTCTAGCTCCGGCTTCCTTTGTGATAGCATGAAATTTTGTGTCATTTGTTTTATCTTTTTTGCGCTTATAAAATAGCTTAAAAATTAAACCCCAGTATTTAATAGTATCTAAGATATCGGCCTTCGAATTGTGGAAATCTTGCAAAAATTTCAGAATTTCCAAATTTATGTTGAAATTATAGAAAACCTCACAGGTAAACAGATTTAGAGATGGGGAATCCATGAAGACCCAGATGTCCGATGTTGAAGGTCTACGGGCTCAGCAGGAACGACTGAAAGTTGAGTCATGGCGGCGCCAAAGTGAACTATAGCCCGATACGAATGCGCCACTAACTTCCACTGATCAGTTCGACGCAAATAACATATCTGATGATATAAACGCTTCAACACCGAGTGATAAAATCCAACCCATGGAGGTCTATAATGAGCCATAACCGTCAACATTAGCAGCATCTTCATCAAATGCGATTTATGTACGGAGCGATATACAGGGTGAGGCATTTATCTTGAGACAACTGAATAAGTCTCGGAAACTAAGCATTGTATGAGAAAATGTCCAAAATCAAAAGTGAATTATTTCACGGGGGAAATTCATTAGTTAAAAAATTACCCCTCCCCCTTTTGAGGGGGGCTGGGGAGGGGGGTAACTTTGAAATCTTGAATAGGAACCCGTATTTTTAATGGTATATTCAGATTGTACATAATATTCGAGAAATGTTTTATTCTTGGTGTTTTTTCAATTGATCCAACCGTTTAGGAGATAGAGGCCCTCAAAGTGTTGAACCCAATTATATCAATGAAGAAAAAGAGATAGAGAGTGGGTCTTACAGATATTCTTATTCTACTTTTTAATGGTTCTTTTAAGAATCCGAAGTCAGAATTTCAAAAATTCAAAATTTTTCGTGCACAAGTAAACTTTTGGGGGCAGCAGTCCTGTGGAGACAGAGTCAATCGTGTGTATTGAAAAATATCAGATTTTTGAAATTCTGACTTCGGATTCTTAAAGACCATTAAAAAGTGGAATAGGAATGTCAGTAAGACCCAACGAGATTAATATAATAGGGAAGAATTTCGACATCAGAAGACACCAGATGGCAGATTGTACTATCCACCCTAAGGCAGCAGTTTTTTAATGTTAACCTATGGGAGAAACTACAATTTTTTGTTCTGAATTAATAAAAATGGTGATGTTAAAAATATTAAACGTCTCATTATCGTTATTGATATCTATCACTTTTCCACAAGTTCTTATTTTTAATTAAAATGAATTTTTAAAATATATTTGTAATAAAAATTTTAACAGAAGTGAAAATTTAACAATTTACAATAGCTATTGCTTTCTCAAATTAAAAAATGCCAGGCTAAACATTTTTATGGAATTAATAAATTATGTAGCTCAGCAAAATGATGTTTAAAAAAGCGGTATTTTTTATGCGAATTTTCATAAAGAAAATGCATCTGGCACTTAAACAGTTTTTTTTAACAATTTTCATTTATTATTGAGTTTAACCGAAAATCTTTGAAAACCGAATTGTTTTCCCTCCTACTTAAAAAAATTCAATTAAAACCGCCGTTTTCCCCGTAGGTTAACATTAAGAATGGCTGCTTTAGGGTGGTCAGTACAATTCGCCATCTGGTGTTTTGCTTGAGAAATGTTATACAATCTTCCCCATTAGAGTGGAAATTAACTGGTCATCAGCGCCCCCACTATGAAGTCGTGGTAACTAGTGTCAGTCATTACTGTTGAGGTATAAGACGTATGCAAGCTGTAGCTAATAAGATGCATTTCCTTTCTTTGGATTTTATTCTAGCTTATTATTATAATTATTTAGCGATGTAGTTACATTTACGAGGATGGCTTACGCTTCTCGGCATTCAAATGTTCGAATAAGAGTGAAAAACGATCGGATATCACCTTTAACAAGTAATTAGGCCTAGCCCAGATTAATTAGGTAGGCCTTCATATGTTCTTGATAAAAGCTAAGTTTAGCCTATCTTGTTCTATATAGCCTGTATTCTGAGTTCCTGATTAGATTTGCCATTAATACTTACGGAAAATAAAGATAAAACTTAACGACATGTTAAAGTACTAGTACTTTCAATCAGTATAATATCTTATGCAAACTCCGATTCATCATCGCTAAAAAGTTGGTTACCCGAACCGCTACACGTAAATTGACATCTTGGCCAAGTTCTTTCGTGTAGCGGGCTTAAGATGTCCGGATAACGAACGTTTAAGCTACGGATAAATCGGAATTTGCATAAGACATTATATTCAAGGTATGTGGAGCTAGTGCGTTAACATTTCGTTAAGTTTTATTTTCCGTAAGTATTAATGAATCCTCAATCAGTATGAGCTTTGGTATACTAAAGTACACTTATACCAATAGCATTTATACTCTTCCCACCCCGAAAGCAAAATTTCGATTGTACATTCGTTTAAAATGTAAATACTTACTTTGCCACCTTAACTATATCTTAACAAGAAATTAATCCTCCCGAGGAAGGTAGCGGAAACCCTGAGATCATCTATATTTACCTTTTTATTTCACGTTTTAACCCCCTCAATTTTTTATTTTATTTTAATTGATTGTAATCCAATACGTCCATTCAGGGCCTATATGGGTCTCTGGATGGACCTGGATGGACGTATTGGATTACAATCAATTAAAATAAAATAAAAAGTATTCGTTTCTCTGGATTTTTGCTCCAAATCTCTGGATCTTCCTGGATTAACGACAACTGTAAGATGGTCGCAGCAGCCGGGGAGGGAGGGGGGTGAAGATCGTATCTCACTGATGGCCGCCCATCCAGTGACTACTGGTGCCTGATGTTGCTTATCTTCCCTGAAGTTGTGTGTTCAGTGGAAGCTCGCCAGGCCACCGCCTCCCCCGCTTGTAAAATTTTTAAATAGTAAAATTGATTTTCTCGAACATAATATTTAGAAAGTGTAAAAGAGCTCTATCTTCTTTCGTTTCTGATCATTTCCGATCGAATGATACAGTATAAAACATGCCAAATGTTGCCATAGTTCTAAAGACCAACTTTCACCTTCGAAACTTCGATTCCAGTGGGCCAATCAAAGCCAAACTAAATAGTGAAGATGCACATCCCTATAGTAAGTTACATTTCGGATTTCAACCTTCTACCTCAAAAGTGTGGAAATTATGAAGGGGACGGACAGACGGACATTGTCAACCAATAAGTAGCCCCATTCTTCCGCTACTTAGTAATGATGTAAAATAAATAATTCCGAGGGCAGAATGTATATTTCCTTTAGAATCCAAAGGAATAATTATTTGATGAAAAATAGGAAAGAAAATAATTTTTCTTTTTTCATCAGTAATTTGAACAGCTGAGGTATGGCGTAGGATAAAAACCTCACAGACCATTTATGAGTTATTCAATAATTATTTTCTCTTATTTCTGTATATAATAATATTATATAAGATAATAAATGGAATAAATTTCACAGGGAATTATTTTCATTTTATATTATTCATTTCCTGCATACAACACCATGATAAATATGATTGTAATAAAACGAATGTTTATACTTCTTATTATGACTTCACATCATAATATTTCAAATTTTTGCCTCAACTATCATGGCGGACATCGCTTCAATTCGCTTCCAATATGGCGTCATTATTTCCACTCTAATTATATTAATCTCGTTGGTAAGACCCACTCTCTATCTCTTTGTCTTCATCGTTAAAATTGGGTTCAAAACTTTAAAAGTTCAACACTTTCAGGGCCTCTATGTCCTAAACGGTTGGATCAATTGAAAAAACACCAAGAATAAAACATTTTTCAAATATCATGTACAATCTGAATATACCATTAAAAATAGGGGTTCCTATTTAAGATTTCAAAGTTACCCCCTCCCCCCCATCCCCCCTCACAAAAGGTGTGGGGGGGGGGGGGTAATTTTTTAATTAATGAATTTCTCCCGCGAAATAATTCACTTTTGATTTTGGATATTTTTTCGTACAATGCTTAGTTTCCGAGATAGTCAGTTGTCTCAAGATAAATCCCTCACTCTGTATATCCGACAGTTTGGGACACGGAATTCATATTTCCTTCTATATTCATAAACAATGAATTTGGAAATTCGTGTAGCCTAATGTTTGTGATGGATTTTGTTTTGAGAAGGACTTGAAGCACCGAGGTAACAGAAGTGTGATATCTTAGCTTCATCACTTTCATCAGTCCTGTGTGAAAGATTTCATGCTGTGTAGAACAAATTTAAAACTATTCAAAAATATGGTATTATAAGTTATTGGAGAGCAGGCGTTTTTGCAATTTTTGGAAATGTAATTCTTTAACGAATGCGAAGCTATACTGATAGACTGGTCTAACTATAGACGACGGATCGACGCTGATATCAATGATATTTGTATCGTTGAATCTTTGTACAATTGCGTAGTGAGATCTATACTAGGAAGTGTTTACTCTGAGTGGTCAGATTATTATGACCACGTGATGTTTGTAGACAAATTAGCTATGAGTTCGCGCTGAAGTTGCTAAAGAGCCGGACTAGTGTAAATAGGCAAGCAAGTTGTTTACCATGACATTGGAAGTGATTTGTTTCAGAAGATTATATGTAAACGACGCGATTTAGCAGCCTTTGATGATTGTTGGCGCTCGGAGCCATGGAGCTAATATCAGAAAAACGGCTGCATTCGTTAAATTTTCAAGAGCAGCTGCTGTTAAATTGTTACAGACTAGACTGTCTGTCGGAAAACTGGGTCTGAACGTGCCAGCTGTGGCCGTCAACGACTAGTCAATGTTCGGGCAGAAAGGAGAGTGGCATAACTGGTATAAGACAACAGAAGGGCAACAGTACATCAAATTACAGCAAATCTTTATCATGGATCCTCTCAAATGATCTCTGAACGCACTGTTCGCCTTACACAGCATAGTATGGAATATGGGAACCGAAGGCCAGTTCGAACACCTTTGCTGTCTGCAATTAACAAGATAAAATGTCTCCAATTCGCACAGGAACACAAGGATTGGGCAGTTGAGCATCGGAATAAAGCAATGTGGTCTGATGAACCACGTTTCCAGTTGCATCATGCAGATAACAGAATGAAAATTTGACGGTAACTGCATGAAAGCATGGGACCCCACATGCATGATTACAATAGTTCAGGCTCGTAGGGGCAGTCATGGTTTGGGGCATATTTTCCTGGCATAATATGGGTCCTTTAATTTGTGTAGAAAAACGTCTGAATATCAGAACATACCTAAATATCTTTGTTGATCAAGTTCATGCAATCATGTTGATGGTGTATCGCAATGGGGATGGCTTCTTCCAACGCGACAATGCAGCATGCCACGCTACTCGTATTTTGCAGAAATAGTTTCAAGAACAAACAATTCCTGTGCGTTGTTTGCTGCAAAAAAAATTTTTGCTACTGAATGTATGCTTTAAATCCTAAGTTGATTCCACAGTTGAAAATGATAGTAAGGCGAGATTGTTGCGATCGCCACGAACGACGACGAACCTGGTTTAGGTGGCCCCCACAATGACTAAATCTCAATCCAATTGAGAATTTGTGGGAGAAAGTTGAAAGAGCAATCAGACAGGTTCCAAAACAACAAATATCACACAATAGAACAGTGTTATTCATCAGGCAAAGACTGTTATGACAGCCTGTAAGAAGCAGTCAATAAGCTCTTATTCATCTGCCAAGCACAACATTGCCCGAAAGTCGAAGCCCACTGATAGAGACTGAAGGGGTTTGAAGCGGATTGTGGCCAGAAAGCACAAGACAACAGCATTCATGGGGTCAGATTCCTCGCATCACTTTTCAACATCTCGTGGAGTAAATGCGAATCGCCGCAGTATTGAAGGCAGAAGGTGTCCCAACGAATTACTGATGAGATGGTGATAATAATCTGGCCACTCAATGATAGTCATCCTAAAGTGTCGATATCTGATATGGAAATGTTGTTGTTCAGTGCGATAATGAAATATTCACCAACAACTAGACCAGTCAGTGACAATATGGAGGTGGATTCTAAATATTGCTATTATGACAGTTAGCATTATCAATGTAGATGCTACATTAAATTTATACGCTCTTAGATTTATGAAGAAACATTTTAATAGATATCACCTATTACATTGGGTGGCAGTACTATAAATTTGATGTTTGCGCGAAATATTGGTTCTTGTCTGTTGCCATATTTCTAACATACTCCTCTTATCATTCACCAGTGCATCAAATTACTGCAAATCTTTATCAGTAAGTATTTTTTCAATACACAGTCACATATTCTGCCTCCACAGGACTGCTGCCCCCAAGACTTTGCTTGTGCACTAAAAACTTTAAAATTTTTGAAATTCTGACTTCGGATTCTTAAAGACAATCAAAAAGTAGAATAGGAATGCCTGCAAGACCCACTCTTTATCTCTTTGTCTTCATCGATAAAATTGGATTCCAAACTTTAAAAGTTCCACACTTTCAGGGTCTCTATCCCCTAAACAATTGGATCAATTGAAAAAACACCATGAATAAAACATTTTGCGAATATTGTATACAAACTGAATATACCATTAAAAGTAGAATTTCCAATTTAAGATTTCAAAGTTACCCCCCGCCCCCTCCCCTCACAAGTGTGGGAGGGGCTAACTGTTTGGCTAATAAATTTCTCCGGCGAAATAATTCACTTTTGATATTGGACATTTTTTCGTACAATACTGAGTTTCCGAGATACCTGCCGTGTTATCAGACTCTTTGGACACCCTGTATACTTTATTAAGGGTTTTTCATTTATATTCAATTTCAGATATTCCAAAATTTCATCAAACACACAGCCCGAGCAAAACTGGAAATATCAGCTAATTATTTTTAATTTTACTAATATACAGGGTGATTCTGATAAAGTGTGTATAACTGTAAGCAATGACGGAGGTGACTTGAATGACCATTTTTTTTAATACAATGTGGGGTCGCTAATACATTGTTCAGGAGCTATCACGTTTTATGTTTATTGCTTGAATTATCACGTTCCTGTGGACGATTCCACTGTTTATTGCATTGCTACAGTTACTGCACTGAGATCGCTGCTAATCACCAGCGGAAAATGGAACATTACAGTTGGGCAGAACTTGCGGACATGCATATGATTTACGGAGAAGCACGTGGAAGGGATAGTGATACACAAAGACTCTATCAAGAGCGCTTTCCAAATCGCAGGATTCCAGGAAGAGGTATGTTCGCCCGCCTTCATCAGCGGATCACGAGACACTTGGACTTTGGATGATTGTAAGCCTACATCAGGCCGACCTCCATATGTTCGTACAGATGACTTGGGGGAAGATGTGTTGCAGCGTTTTGAAGCCAAGCCATCAACAAGCACTCGAGCAGTTGCCGTTGTTACTGAGACTAGTCAAACGACTGTGTAGAAGATTGTCTGTGGAAGGCTGTTGCACCCTTTCCGGTGTCAAAAGGTGCAAGCTTTGTCCTACAGATTTTCCCACTTGTGTTGCCTTTGCCACATGGTTCCTGCAGCAGGATGCTCGTGATCCTGACTGGTCCAAATACGTACTGTTCACTGATGAAGCTGCTTTCACCCGTGAGGGTGTGTACAACCGACAACCACAACAATTATGTCTGGGCAAACATTAATCCTTATGCAACACGAATTCGTGGTTATCAGCATCGCTTCAATGTGAACGTGTGGGCTGGTGTCATTGAAAATCATCTACTGGGCCCGTACATCATGTCTAACCACTTGACAGGCAAGAATTACAATCGGTTTCTGCAGGAAACTCTCCCGGGCTCTTCGATAACATCCCTCTGGATGTTCGACAAAACATGTGATACATGCATGATGGAGCTCCGACACATTTCGCTTGGACAAGAAGATGGATTGAGCGAGGTGGGCCTGTAGCCTGGCCAGCTCGCTCATTGACCTCAACGCACTTGATTTCTTTGAATGGGGCCATCTTCAGAGCCTAGTGTATGAAACACCTATGGACACAGCGGATGATCTTGTAGCACGAATTGCTGTTACTGCTGGTGCCATTCAAGATATTCGAGACATATTTTACCGGGTGCGAGAATCCTTACGTCGGCGGTGTCAGCCATGTCGCACCACTGGTAGCCGTCACTTTGAACATTCGCTTTGAACTGGCGTCGTTATTGTACGTAATGTTTACAGCTTTTATTATCTCTTTTGGTTGGCGTCTACACCAGAGGACACACTTTTTGTACACGAAACCGTATTATTGTCATTAACATAAAGTGTCTTGCACATAAAACGTGATAGCTCCTGAACAATGTACTGATATTTGCGACCCCACATTGTATTAAAATGTTCATTCTGGTCACCTCTGTCATTGCTTACAGTTATACACACTTTTTCAGAATCACCATGTTTATATAGTCAATTATGTTTTTTTGCAATTTTCATATTATCCCAACTTTTATGGAAATGGGTAAACTTAATTTTATTGCTTCTATTTGGTGGACTGTTTAGATTAAGCAGTATATATTGTGTTTTCATTAAGACATGTAGACCTGCAATGATGAAGCAATAAGACATGACTTTCTATATTTTTTGATTCGTAGTCTCAAATGACAATTCAGACTTCGAAGTTCGCCCGAATTAAGGACTTTGCAGAACTTATGGTTTAAGCTTATTTGGTGCATCTTGTAACAAAAAAAAGATGTTTCTTATTAGTCTCCATTTTATAAGTGCAATAATCTTCCACTGAGCGAGGAGGCTGTAATGTTATCGAGTTAATGTAAAGTAATTCAAAATGAAAATTACCTTATTCGTTCGTGTATTAAATCAATAACGTATTTTCTTGCGTTATTTGTGATATCAATTGTTTACTTTCATCAACTATATGTTGTATTAGATGTATTTTGTTTATTTGTATTTTATTTAAAGCTAGGACGATTAAGTTTCCTAGATTAAAGTTAGTTGCTTTTTATATATTCTTACGTCAGTACTTCTGTTGTTAAGGTAGAATTATTAACACACTTTATTCTACTTGCTTTGCTTGGGTGAAATTTTGTAATTGATATTAAAGTTACTTCCTATTAAGCGATTGACTTGAAATTTTACACACTTACTTACTCCTGATGACAATATATAAATCAATTTAAAAATCCACTTAATAATTAATCAATTAGTAGCACTTAATTAATTTAATTTTTATATGAAGAATATCGTTCAAGACTTTACCAATAGATGGCGTTAAAGTGTGTTTGTTTGTTTTTTTTTTTTAATTATTTAATTTTTTTGTTTTTATCAATTCATTAATTTGTACCTGAATGTCCGTACAAGTCGAAGTTGCTGCTATGAATGCTACAGTCATTTTTTTATTTATAGAAAAAAAATTAGGTACCCGGTCATTTGGCCGACGGACATTTGGCCGAACGGACATTCGACCGAACGGACATTTGGCCGAACGGACATTACACCGAACGGACATTTCACCGACGGACATTTCACCGACGGACATATGACCGAACGGAAATTTAACCGACGGAGAAATGCCTGCGTTTCATCGACATTTGGACATTCGACGTAAGAGATGTTTTCGGCAATATAATTCATTTAATGGGAAAAAAATGTTTTCAGGGGGTTATTTCGTATAACAAATCGTATGAGATAAATCTGTTTAACTCTTTCTACTAAGCAAGCATATTGTATGGACTTATAAAATTATTCTTTTTTGTGTCTTTTTAAATAAATGTTTGTTTTCATAACATTATATAGGTTAAGATGGGAATCGGACAAAATGCAACTCAGGGTCTTGTATTATTAACTAATATCAATTCTTTTCCTGTATGTCTTTTTAAATGAATATTTTACTTTTATAGAAGGAGATACTCATTAGTGATGGGTGATATTTGATACCAGTATCGTGTATTTAAAAATTTATTCATACACCTCAAAAAATTCTGTTCTGCTTAATGAGGGGACATAAAAATTCTTAATCGGATAGTATCAAATATGAAAATCAACTGGTAATGGGTTGAGTATTTCTGACATTTTGCACTGTAGAGTTCATTTTCAGAGTTTTTAATGATATGGACACTCTACCCGAATATCTGACATATATAGCCAATGGTGTAATGGTGTAAATTAAAACATTAACGGGATTTCACTGCCGAAAACGTGGACCGTATAGAAAGCCATCTCTTTACCAACCTAACCTAATGAAACGGATTGGTTTAATAATGGAAACAAAAAAACGCCAGAATGAATCGAAATAATCGAATAAAAAAATCCGATATAGTTACGACTATATCGAATTGGAATTATTCGACTCTTTTAGTTGACTAAGGACCAAAATATCGCGATATCACGTTGGGCGATACTTTCGTATCGCATATTTTAGAGTCATCGATACTGTCAGAATTTTCGCATTTGATACTATCCGATATTAGAATTTTTATGTCTCCTCATAAAGCAGGACAGAAACCTGATGTGTATGGAATAAACTTTTAATACCACGTTACTAATATCAAATATTGCCCATCAGTAATGAGTATCTCATTTTATAGAAGTAAAATATTTATTTAAAAAGACATACAAGAAAAGACTTGATATTATTAAATAATAGAAGACCCTGAGTTCATTTTGTCCGGTTCTCATCTTAACCTATATATTGTTATGAAAACAAACATTTATTTAAAAAGACATACAAAAAAGAATAATTATATAGGTCCATGCAATATGCTTGCTTAGTAGAAAGAATTAAACAGATTTGTCTCATAAGATTTGTTATACGAAATAACCTCCTGAAAATATTTTTTTCCCATTAAATGAATTATATTGCCGAAAACATCTCTTTACGTCGAATGTCCAAATGTCGGTGAAATGCAGGCATTTCTCCGTCGGTTAAATTTCCGTTCGGTCATATGTCCGTTCGGTCGAATGTCCGTTCGGTCAAATGTCCGTTCGGTCAAATGTCCGTCGGCCAAATGACCGGGTACCAGCTTCTTTGCCTACGTCCCTTAGAGGAAGCTTGTACTACTTGAAATCTCTGTCTACACGTTTCAGAAAGCTCATTTGGAAAAGACAGGGCGTCCTAAAAAGAACTGACTGTTTCTGTCATTAAAGTTATTTTTGCAGGAGATTACAGAGGGTTGTTAGGGCTCTCTCGTAATAAATTACAGAGGGCCAGAATAGGTAGAAAACTCCTTTCGCCATCATCAGGTGTGTCAAGCTGCTATTGCCCTGTATCGCAGTTTCCACTGTAGGAGGCTGGAACGCAGAACACCAAGATCAATTTTTAAACACTCTTCTTGACACGCTTTCGATAGACCCTCCACTGTCTTGGTGCAGCCATATATTGTTTACTCTGTACCGTATCAATCGGGGATGTCAAGGGTAATAATGGGGGTTAGTCTGATTGTACATGGCGTTGAACTTTGACCTTTGACTCAACTCTGTGTAAAGTTAACTTTCCGTTGGAGCTATATACCGCCAGGACCATGAAACCTTTTGAAAATGTTTCCTTGCATTTACGGTACCATTTTCTGAAGTCCTTAAAACCCATTGGGTGATAAAAAATGACTCGGCTCTTGTTGCAGTCGCTTAAATAAACATACGTCTCATCTAATGTGACCGCGTATTTCCACTTTTTATCAGCCAGGCATCGTTCATACTGTTTACGGCAGTTGGTCCGTCGCTCTTGAACATGACGCGGCAACAATATTTGAACGTGGCTTTGGTATCGCTTATCTAGTTGTAAATCACGGTTGACAATTGTGTTTACTGTGTACACAGATGCCCCTACCTTCTATGCGATGGCCCGTTGTGTTGGTGGATTGCATCCGGTTACGAGACCCCGAACTTTCCGGACGACGCGAGGCCAACGAAAGACAGGCCTGGGCACACTCGAAAGCCACCTAATCATCGGGTTACAACCAACAATCCAACCTTCACTGTTTTCAACAAACGAAAAAATACTGGTTATTAAGATCCAAGATGGAGACAATGAAGGTTACATTGTTGCTCAGGCCCCGATGGTCAGGCGACTTTTCGTTGCCCTGGCCTGTCTCTCGTTGGCCTCGGGACGACGTTGGGGTACAGCAAGTGGATGGTCTCGGATTGCCCTGCTTTTTACCTGCAGGAATGGCGGCGCTTCTGTTTTTGCTAATGCTATTTAGTACACTTGATATCCCTTTCTTGGAAACTACGAAGCCTCGCTTCTTGCATGTGTATATAGTTTCGGAATAGCCGAATTTGACGTCGGAAAGGGCTGTTATGTAGCCCTCCTAATACCTGTCAATTTTCGGTGCCATAACTCGATGATTTTAGCATGCTATTCGAATACTAAATATTTTAAAACCTACCCTAACAATACTCCACGTGATACCTCACGTGAAATGAACGCCCAAGTGTACCTCGCGCCACCTATAAATATACTAAATATTTGTTACCATATATCCCTAACAATCCTCTGTAAGGTGGGAAATCAGCAACTGTGGAAAGTTTCCTTGTGGTAGTATCAAAATTCACCGACAGGTGGTACCCTTTATATTGTTTCATTTTCAAAGTTTTGCAATGGGTCATTCCACGTCAATTCAGGCAGACATTTTATAGTTTTGGCACTGACCTCTCGGATTTTAATGAAATTTGCTATATACAATTGCCCTAGATAGTTAGTAATGAATGCCAAATATTATTAGTTTTTTTTCCATTTTTATGGAAGTTACGGACATTTAAAAATTGTGAAATTTGAGTGGGGGCCTTATCTATGAAGTACTGTAACTTGGGTTGTATTTCACTTAGAAAGATGTGATTGGTGACATATGAAAGCTCTTTAACTGTAGATTGTATATGAAATTTTTAAAATTATATTACGCATGCGCAAATATTTTAATTTAACAAAAATATTTTATTTATGAAAATTTCTCAAAAGATGGGTAATTTTTTTTCGTTAAAAATTATTAACTTCTTATACATACTTTCATAAAAACAATACAAAAAATTCAAAACTGTGTTTTGCTCCATTTTGAAGATATTAATTTTTAAAGCTCGAGTTCCAAGACACAATACATCCGTTTGTATGTTACAGTTCTTCAGATGGACAAGGCATCCTAAGAAATATGCATTTTGTAGTAATATCCGATTGTCTTAAGCATTCTACAGCTGTTTTTTATTCCTTTCAATCTGAATTCATTGTTTTTAAAAGAAAATTCAATAAATATAGAGAAGATAAGAGGGTTGATGCCTCCATTGCTGTAACTTTTATATTTGTTAACCGATTTTCAAAATTCTTTTGTATCTGATACTTACATTTGTCCTCTATGTAATGCACTATTCACTTTTCGATATTATCCCCATCCCTTTCCACGCACTGTACCAACGTGTGACCACTCGGGTGAACCCGTCGGAGAGGAAGTCCGCGGTTGTTATCGACACAAGGATTGAATGTCAGCTTTCGACCATCTTCTGCAGCACGATAACGCTAGCCCGCAAACATTCGCCACACACTTGAGGTGTTGCAGCGCCTACAGTTCAAAGATGAAAAACTGCAATTCAAGGATGTAAGGTTTTGAGAATTAATTAGCCAGAATTAGAATATTCAGATTATTTATGCAAATGAGCTATTTTATTATTCGCGTTCATGATTGTCTATTTAGATTCAGAAGTTAAGAGTTTAGATAAAGTTTAGAAGAGTTTTATGTAGAGAAAGATTAAATAAAGTATTAATTGTTTTAAATATTTTTTATGCGTGGGTGTTAGGAGTTGTTAATAGAGAGCCAAGTTTTAAGGTTTGTCAGAAGGAAAAAGTAAGAGTCAGTTTACACAGCTTTGTTTTGATCGTTACAATCATATTCAAGGATAGAAGTTGTATGGCCAGAGTAGGACAAGTGAACAGATGAACAGATAGAAAGCAAGAAAGATGAATGTAAGGATTGAACTTTGGATTTTGAAGAGAGAAAAGAGACAGGGAATGATCACGTGGATGCCGAAGTTTGATTGGTTGTCGAAATCGAAATTGTTAGTTCAGTTATGCTAAGTGAAAGATTTTAGTCAGTAGCAATGTAACGATTCCCGTAGCCGAGTGTGTGGCGAACTACTCATAAATTTTTATACTAATTCGGCCTCCATCTGGTAGTCCTCAGATTCCAGATGGGAAGTTTAAAATTTTAGTATTAATCCAGTTTGAGTTGTAGTTTATGAAAAGGTAACCGTCAAGTTGAAATTTAGTTAGCTCGCGTTATTGAGGTGGTTGGAGGAATTTCTATCGAGCTGAGAACCAGCGTCATCAATTACAATAATTTCATGGTTTGCGAGGGATGTTGCAAGAATGTGTACCGAGCCCCGTGGAGTATCCAGATCCAGTACAAGAAGCCAGAGACGATCTTCCTGTGAGCCACTCCGTTGGAAGAGGACGACCCCCCTCCCGCCAAGCTGTGGTAGCAGAGAGGACGATAGAGATCCAAGAGCGGACAGATTGAGAAGACACGGTATAGCCCATTTCCAATTTAATGTCTCAATGGCCAATTCTTTAATTCCTCACATGATTTCATACTTTCTATTTTATATATTACATTCATATTTTGGGAAGGAATTATTCTATCAAACAGTAGGAAGGACAATTATAACGTAACTTAGAACAGTCATATTATACGTAAAGAACCCTAATTAATTTAAATTCTGTAATTTATCCAGTTAATTGTTTAGTTGTATTTATTAAAGTCTTACGTTCAGACCTTTATTCAGTAACAATATAGCAGATTGCTCAGTCAGTAGTTTACATTCATTATTATTTCGGAGCTATTAAAGCCATATTTGTATTTTACATTCCGAGAGAAATAGAACAATTTATAATTAGAGTTCCTGTTGAACATTGTTATCACTGTGTAATTCTAAATTCAGTATAACCCGAATTTCCTTGAGAGATAAATTGTATAATCGAACAATTGAGAATTACATTCATACCTAATTTACATATTACTATTGCTAATGTATCATTATTGTTATATCAAGAATTTCTGATCATTGTCTTATAAGTTTAGTTTAACGAATCCTTAATTGATAGTCTTTCTGTTGTATGTCACACAATTTAATTATTAAGTCGTTATTTGGAATTCTGATTACTCATTGAAACGTATAATTAGTCAAATTGCCACAAGTCATTTCTTAATTACAAATTGTATCATTTTATTTGAATCTTAATTGGAGCTTGACCAAGTTGAAATTCATATCTTAAATTATCATTATCATTTGTATTACCTTCCATACAATATTGTTTTATGTACATTTGTTGAATATTGAATAAACATTATATATTTCTAAATTGTTAAGTCAGTCTAAGTGCCTATTCTTTCCTCTAGGCCGGGCCTGTTTAAACGGAGGTATCTTTTATGTAAGTGGGATAAACCTAAAATATCATAAACTTTGTGAATAGTATAATTCACTGGCGCAGTCTTTTACCTAACATAATTATAATAAGTTACTCGACCGTAAATCTATGAATATTATCCCCTGGAACCCTACAAAGATGAAAGATCTTTCATCTTGCGACTTTCATCACTTCCCAAAGAAGAAAAAAACACCTTAAGAGACATTCAATTCCTGATGAAGAGATAAAAGAGCAGTTGCACGTTGTGAAACACTCTGCTCAGTATGGCTGGTGAGATTTGCTGAACTTCAGTTGTGATTTCCTCTTTCAACTCAGGCAAATTGTGCGGATTGTTTGCATACACTTTAACTTTCAAGGGATCCCAAAGGAAGAAATCGAGAGGTGTGTGGTCCGGCGAGCGTGCAGGCCAGATGCCACGCGAGATGATTCGATCAGCAAAGATGTCCTGCAGAAAGTGCATTGATGTGTGTGCTGTACACGTTTCCATGCACTACTGCACACTAACTTTTAAATCACCCGGTATAATGAAGCCTGCATCAACTTCAGCTGCCTCTGCAATTCATCTCGTCCTTCAGGGTAACTCTGAAGTGACTGACTCTGAGGAAGTGTAAAGTAAATATACTTTCTTTATTACTAACAATTCGACGTTATAATCCAAATTTATATTTTCTTACTAAATTATCTTCTTATTTAACAGGTGCTCAATACTTTTCTGACTTCTGAAAAAAAAACTGAAGTTCTAAGAAACATTTTTCCTGTTGACATAATTATTATTGTAATGCTATTATTGATTTTATTTTTTCGTGTAATTATAATTAATAATACTATTTATATAAATAATAAAACGTAAATAAATGAATGGTCCCTAGGTTACACGCTTTCTCTTCTTTGTTCGAGTAGTCAAGTCCCTACAACCTGACTCCCGATGCTTGGAGCTCAAGCTTTAAAAAATAATATATTCAAAACGGAGCAAAACACAGTTCTGAATTTTTTGTATTGTTTTTATGAAAGTATGTGTAAGATACTAATAATTTTTTAACCATAAAAATATCCACCTCTTGAGAAATTTGCATAAATAAAATATTTTTATTAAATTCAAATATTTGCGCATGCGTAATACAATTTTAAAAATTTCATATTGAATCTACAGTTAAAGAGCTTTCATATGTCACCAATCACATCTTTCTAAGTAAAATACAACCGAAGTCACAGTACTTCATAGATAAGGCCCCCACTCAAATTTCGAAAATTTTAAATGTCCGTAACTTCCATATAAATGAAAAAAAATAATAATATTTGGCATTCATTACCAACTCCCTAGGGCAATTGTATATACCAAATTTCATTAAAATCCGAGAGGTCAATGCCAATGCCTGCCTGAAGTGACGTGGAATGACCCAATATGTAATTTGAAGTGCATATTTTTTATTGTTATACATCCTTTGACGATTTTTAAAAATAATTATTCTTAAAGAAACAAACAGCTAACCTCCAGAAAGTACATGCACAGTAACTGAAAAAAAATCTGATCTTTCTGTAAACTCTGCCACAAAATATAAACAAAATCTGGGTGGGCATCAAAATCCTTCTTAATTCGCCATAATTTCTCACAACCACTCGCTACTAATCTTTCACTTACTTTGGATAACTTCCTCATAGAGAAAACTTATTCTATGCTAGAAAAAAAGCCTTCCATCAGTTTATTGTCTGTAATAAGTATATCCAGATATTTTTATTTATTTGAGTCACGTTAAACATAAAAGTGCTTATTTTGAATCAAAATTAGAAAATTTTTCAAAACAGAAAGTTAACACCACTCATTGTCTATTTTATAAAAAGTGATAATGTATGTTACTGTTAGTTTACTCTGATAGTATTAAAAAAACTATAGTCACCGATATCCGAATGATTTCATGACAGCGTCTACATCTTTTTCGCTTAAATCTTTCCACCATCTAGAAAAATTAAAAAGAAAAAGAAATTCACAGTTACAGTGAACAATGAACAGGTTAACAACGGAGAAGAGAAGAAACCAATATATCACGTAAATTAACAGGTTGCTTTAGGATTAATTGCATTTTCATTCTTTTCCTTTAATTAACATAAATTATAAGAAAATTCTAGCCTATTATAACTAAAATTAACGTTATTTACTACGTGTACACTATTATCAGTGGTTTAGGGACACCCCGTCATAAATCAAGGAATGTGCCAAGTGTCGCATGACAATGATACGTAAATTATTTAAATACCATCATACCTCTCAGAAACATATCTGTCTCGTATCATTAAGACATGGGTCGTTCAAAAGAGCGACTTCCAACGTAGAACCACCATCGGATGCCACTCGTGCAACAAGTCAATCCGTGAGATTTTTACCATTATACATGCACGCCGTCTAACTATAGGCACTGTGGTTGCGAAGTAGAAGGCGCAGGGAGTAACAACAGTACAACCCAAGAAATTGACAGAGATCGTCGAGTGCTTATACGTGTGATCCGGAACAATCGAAGGTCTTCTGCTGAAATGATTGCTATAGAGTTCAGAAATTCTGCTTCCTGTGTTGCTAGCACATTCACCATTCGTCGGGAACTCCATTCCCTGGGTTTCCACGGTCGTGCTGCTGCTCACAAGCCCTACCTCACAGACAACAACTCCAGGCGACGTTTGGAGTGGTGTAAACTCGCAGAAACTGGAGCATGGAACAGTGGAAACGTGTCCTGTGGACTGACCTGACGAATCACTGTACACACTCTGTCAATCAGATAGACAAAGTTGGGCTTGGCGGATGCCTGGAGAACGTTTCCTACCAGAGTATGTGGTGATCATTAATGTTGGAGGAGGTGGCATCATGGTTTGGGGCTCTTTTTCATGGTTCGGACTGGGCCAGCTTGCTTCTGTTAAAGGAACGATGAATGCTGTTGCTTATCGAGATATCTTGGACAACTATGCACTGCCAATACTGTGGGAACAGTTCGGGGATGGGCCTTTTCTGTATCTATATGACAGTACTCCTTGCCATAAAGCAAAGTCTGTACACGACTGGTTTGAAGACAACAGGTTTGAAGAAGTGGATTGGCATGCCCAGAATCCCGATCTCAATCCCAATGAACACCTGTGGGATGAATTGGAACGTCGACTACGAGCCAGATCACGCCGTCCTTCATCCGTGACTGAACTTAATTAGTGGTCTGAGGCAGGAAATTCCAGCTGCTTACCAAAAACTGTTGGAAAGTCTTCCTCGGATCGTAGATGCTGTCATTAGCGCAAAAGAGGATGCCACTGCTTACTAATTCATGTTATCTGAAGCCTGCGATGCAGAAATGCTGGTGTCCCTAAACTTTTGATCACATAGTGTATGTTACAATTGAATACATATTATTATGGTATTAAATTTATAAATAATATGCCATAAACATGTCTAGAACATTTTCATAAATCAGTGGATTGTAATTCAACTGAAGCTTTTCATGTTTATCTGCCCAAAAATCATCTAATCGTCTGATTCGTCTGCCAAAATGAAAGAAAACTTTCCGCAAGGCAACACAGAATAAAGCTTGGTTCCCACATGCGTATAAACAACGGCAAAACCACAAAACTGAAAAATTTCTTGAAGTCACTCCTTGCTTGCATCTTTCTGCCCGACAGAAAACTCCTGTTTTTTCGAGCTGGGTTGAGTCAGCCTACAAAGGTAAGAGGGTTTTCTCTCGGGATGAAAGAGAAAAGTAGGAAGTGACGTCAAAAAATTTTATACGATAGTTTCTGCCGTTGTTTTTACGCATGTGAGAACCACGCTTACCTTCTATCTATATACTACTAACAAGAGGACCCGGCGTTGCCAGGGATAATTACACTTATAGGTAAGCAGAACAATCTCAAGAAGTTAAATTAAAGCTCCAAACTGGTTAAATAATAACTCAATCAATAAAACACACAGCGAAGGGACTATCCATTCTTAGAAAAATCCGAAAAACAGGAATTCTAGGTGATATACCGGGACTTCTTCTTGACCCGTCTCAGATTAAAATGATATCCATCTTCACCACCGGTGAACAACACTGGATACTAGATCCAAGTTTTTCTTGCCCTTGACGTAGAAGTTCTTATATCCTCTTGATCTATTCGAAACTCCCGTTATTCAGATGTTTCCAATGCCCGTATAGCTTTTTCTGTTTTAGCTGCAGAGTTTCTATGACCAATACTCGTTCGTTCTCTTTTCTTTCCAGACACAATTTTTTGCCAGTCGTCTGGAAGTTTGATAAGGAACTCAAGGGAGACACGAGTAACTACTTTTCTTCCTCTATATCCACATTCTTACAGAATATAGTCAAACTGTATTTTTATGAATTGTTTGGATCTGCTAAGCTAAGTGATAACCCCAGCTTGGCTCGGACTCTTTGTTTTTTTTGATTAAATTTTGCAATATCTTAGAAATAAACACATGCAAAAGCTTAGAATTAATACAGTAAACATTCATAATGAAAATTCGAAAAAAATTTTTTTTAAATGCTCACAATTGATGGACCTCTCCATATATGCCACTGCTAGTCTAAATAATTACTTAGTCACGTAATCTTACTTTAGATGTTCCCCTTGATTTTGTTGTAATTCCCTTTCGTCTCTCCATGTCTTGAAGCACAACTTAGCCATTCATCACTTTATGTAGTCTAGCGGTGGCCGATTCCTGTATTTACTTGCTTACCATTTGCTCAATACAGCTAAAGGAGTGTTTCCTCCGTCGTTTTTCCACTCTTTCTCAATAGTCTGCTAACTCTCCATTATCTCCAGTTACTGATCATTTTTAAAGACTTTCAAGAAATTGTTAAGTACTAAGAACTCCTAAGAAAAACCTGAATAACAGGAATTCTATGCATTGTTACAAATTGAAACTTATCTATATTGCACAAGCTTTGCCTTGCATTGTTGGTCATGAGATATTTCTCATTAATGCCTTGCCATAACAATGAATATCAATTTTTTTTCAATATTTATTATTTTTTCGAAATCTGAGGTAGACACTGACCTTCCTCATGCTTTGAAGGTCAAGTATGCAAAATTTCATCAAGATCGGAATAAAACTGTAGATTTGTATAAAAAACAAACAAACCCACAAACAAACGAACCCACAAACGAACATCCTTCTTTATACAGGGTGTTTTTGAATTGAGTGCAGATTTTTTGGGAGATGATAGAAGAGGTCCTTAGAAGTATTTTTTGTCATATGAACATGGGGTCCCCGCAGCTCCGTTTACTTACAATACTGCATTGAACAATCAAATGACACCGAGACGCAGTGTGCGTTGGTAGGCCTAGATTATTTTATTTTTAACAATTAACGCAAGCAATCTACTGTAATAACTCTTAAAGTAATTGTTTCCAAAGGAATTTCAAGGTGCACGTGCTTGTTTGTTGGAAAAGTCTTAGAACAAACTTCGTGGCGGACCAGTTGCTTGGCCACCGAGATCGCCAGATCTCACACGGATGGATTTTTTTATGGAGAAGCATAAAATCAATTGTGTACTCCGAACCCGTAGATACCGAAGAAGAATTGGCGGCTCGTGTTGTCACGGCAGCAGGTGACATCAGCGACCGTGCAAATCAACTGTTTCCACGCGTACATCAATCCATCATAAGGCGTTCCGAATTGTGCTATGAAGCAAATGGCGGTCATTTCGAACAATTACTGTAAAAGTCATACAGTAGATTGCTTGTGTTAAAAGTAAAATAATCTAGGCCTACCAACGCACACTGCGTCCCGGTGTCATTTGATTGTTTAATGCAGTATTGGAAGTAAACGGAGCTGCGGGGACCCCATCTTCATATGACAAAAAATACTTCTAAGGACCTCTTCTATCATCTCCCAAAAAATCTGTACTCAATTCAAAAACATACAAGGTGTCCGGAAATAAATGGTAAAAATTCATACACGTAAGAGAACATGTATAAAGAAGCATTTTTATTCCTATGAACATGGTGTCGCAAGCCAACCCCCACAGAGATAAAGGGGGATAAAAACATGTTGCGCTGCCCGATTGTTGGCTTCCCGTGACTAGGAAATGTGGTGCAGCCCACATTGGAGCCTACAGACCTCAGTACTCACGGGCTCTTATTAACTGCATCAACGATTCCATTTGTGAGGGTTCAGGTAGTAAGCTTATTTGTGAAATAGTCCTGATTTTGTAAATGTATGCAAATCAATACGTGTGCTACGACCTCCAGTGACATTTAAGGTATTAAAGGTTTGTGGAGTGACCTGACAGGGGCAGCCATTCGAGCATACATTGACATCTCTTGACAGATCTGGTTGCACCACCTTGCCTAGTCGCTCGCGGGACGCCAACAATCCGGCAGCGCAACATACATTAATCCCCCTGTATCTCTGTGGGAGTTAGCTTGCGACACCATGTTCATAGGAATAAAAATGCTTCTTTATACATGTTCTCTCACGTGTATGAATATTTACCATTTATTTACGGACACCCTGTATAGAAGAAGATTACTATGATCCAAATTCTGTTTGTTCAGTTCTCTGCCCCTTTAATGACTCGGGACATGTAAAAGACACCCCGAAATCAAACCGAGAATTGGTGGTTTCGGTGTTTCTCTTATATAGCCCGAGTCATTAAAGGGGCAGACAACCGAACAAACAGAATTTGGAATGTTAGGGGATTGAAAACAAAAGCGTGATCATTTTTCTTTAATTTTCTTTGATAATACTTGTTCAACCCTCTTAAATATTAAGGTTAATGTAGATATACACTGAACGACCAATTTATTAGAGACACCCCGCTAATAGCGTGTTGCGCTTCCTTTAGCGACAGAACTTCCTAAATACGTGCTGGCATGGATTCAACAAGTTACTGAAACCGTTGCGGAGAAATAGCACTCCAGGCTGACCTCTCAGCGTTCTGTAGTAATTGGTGCAGGTTGGACGGTAGTGTGGGAAGGCGTCGGATGGTTCTCTCCACTTCATCCTATAAATGCTCGATCAGGTTGAGATCGGGCGACCGAGCTGGCCACTGAAGCAAGTGGAAGTCTGCGTCATGTTCCTCGAACTAGTCCAAGACAATTCGAGCACGGTGACAGGGAGCATTGTCCTGCTGAAACTTTCCATCACCACCAAGGAACACAGTCATCATGAACGGGTGCAACTGATCGGCAACAATGCTCCGGTAGTGAGTCGCATTCAGGGATGTGTCTACGGGTATCAGAGGACCCACTGTGTCCCAAGAGATGACACCCCAGACCAGCACTCCCCCTCCACCCGCCTGTATGGTTGTCTGCTGACAGGATGGGTCCATGGCCTCATGCTGTCTGCGCCAGATGCGCAGTCTGCCGTCCGCATTATGAAGTAGGAACCGCGATTCGTCGGACCAGGCGACCTTCTTTCACTCATCGGACTTTTACCTGTGTTAACGTGGACGATTACGCATGAAACTTATATGGTTGGAAAGTTCCTGTGCTCCAGATGTGCACAATATATTTTATTTGCGTATTTGTTCACGTTAACACAAATAAAAAGCGTTTTAATAAATTTCAAATTTTAGTGTCCAGTGGCGATGCTTGGAACATGCCCATAACAGGCGTGCTTTCCTAATTTGCGGTGACATCGACGGTACCCGTACTGGCTGCCTGTTGATAAACACAGCTCGGTGCAAGGTACGTCGCAGCGTATGCTCCGAAATGGGCTGGGATACTCCCTCTTGAACTGCGCTGTAATTTGTTGGGCTGTTCCCGACCTGTTGCTGTGGATGATTCGTGCCGTTGGCCTTGTTCATCCATGGCCCTGTTTCGTCCGGAGTTGTGTTTGTTGGAGGTTGTTTTTTGGCATAACTGCCATTCACGGAATACCCTTGACACTCTTGCACGGGAAAACCCGAGAAGGTTCGCGGTTTGCGAAATGTTCGACTGCATCCGTCGAGCTCCAACGATTATGCCTCGTTCAAAGTCGGTCAAATCCTTGGATTTATACATACTCAGTCCACTTCTGCTGCTGACAGCAAGTTGTGATCCAATGCATCCCTTTTATACACCGCTTCGGCCTGTTCCATTGTTTGGGTGTCACTGGGAGGCCGATCCATTTTCTGTAAAGGTGTCCCTAATAAATTGGTTGTTCAGTGTATTTTTATACAGGGTGATTCAAATCGTGTGTAAAACAATTTATATAGGTCAAGGTAAACACAAAAAATCCTATTAACTTGGGTCCAATTTTTGTTTCTTTTCAAGTAGTGACTGCATGAACTCTTAGAAGATACACCTCTTGCAATCCGTCAACAGATGTGGTTCCAACACGATGGGGCCTCTCCTCATTTTGGTAGAGTTGCTACTGAATGGCTTAACCTGCACTTCCCTAACATGGCCACATCGCTCACCGGACCTTAAACCACTGGATTACTATCTGTGGGGACATTTGAAACAAATGGTGTACAGTGTCCAGATAGACACACGGGCACAATTACTGGCCAGAATAAGAGCATCAGCTGACGAAATTAGACGTGATCATGAGGTAATTATAAACGTTTACGAGTCACTTATTCGACGATGCAGTGTCTGCATTCAGGCTTAAGGAGGCCACTTTGAACATTTCTTGTAACTTGAAAAGAAATAAAAATTGGACCCATGTTAATAGGACTTTTTGTGTTTACCTTGATCTCTATAACACCTCCTTATAATGTTTTACACACGATTTGAATCAACCTGTATTTCTATGATGATAATTTTTCACTATCTCCAAATGTATTTGGATTTAATAATACTATTCATTTCGCATGTTTTTATTCCAAATTATTTAATAAATTTGGCCATCCTTGTTGTTTTTAGGAGTTTAAATACCCGATCAGACAGTTAGTCCCCATTGTGATTATTGCCACCAATGTGATTATATAGGGTGTCTCCTAAAGTGAATTAATAGCTAACTTCTAAAATAAAATCTGACAGAGTAATTTCAATGGAAGAATTATTGTATTTTTATATGTGAGGTTTTTATGTGTACTGCACTTCCAAAAAACCGATGCCATTTTCGAACATGGAAATCATCTTTGAAATGTGCAACGGAAACCCTTATTTTTAATGGATTTTTTGATTGTTCACAACATTTGAGAAATGTTTAATTCTTGGTGTTTTTTCAATATATCCAACCGTTTAGGAGATAGAGGTAGTAAAAGTGTGGAGTGCTTGGGTTTAAAGAAAAGACAAAAAACAGAAATTACTCATCAATTTATAAGAAAACAAAGGTTGACGGTGCCACATGTTTTGATGGGCCTCTTAATGGAAGGTAGTATGCCATCTTCATCAGGAACACCCTTCCCTTGCTTTTGGAAGACGTGCCTCTTCAAGCACGACTACAAATGTGGTTTCAGCGGAACGGTGACCCACCAGACTACTCCCACATAGCTCGGATCGCCGTTACAAACGCTTTCCATGACAGATTGGTCGAGGAGGACAACTTGAATGGCTCCCTCGATCCCCTGATATAACTCCTCTTGACTTTTTTCTTTGGGGGACGGTTAACGATACAGTTTACAAACGTCAACCAACAACACCTGAGGATACTGCATTCAGGAAGCTGTCTGAAACATCGCTTACAGATGTGTATAGACAAGAAGGACATGTACGAGAGGATATCAGAAAATAACGCCATTTATTTTTTAACGGAGGAAATATAGTCGCTGTGTGTACTAAAAAACATGAATTTTTGAAATTCTGACTTCGGATTCTTAAATACTATATAAATGTATAATATCAATGTCTGTAAGACCCACTGTCACGGACAAACGTGTCCAAGCATTATTGCCGGCCAGGTGGCCGAGAGGGCTAGGGCGTAGGCTTCCTAGTTCTCGAGTCCGTCTGGCCGCAGGTTCGAATCCCGCCGTGGGCATGGATGTTTGTGTTTGTCCCGGGCTGCGTACTGTTATAACTTGTGTAAAAGGCGCAAAATAA
>JAHWFO010080323.1:37591-97741 GCA_023313115.1 Rhysida immarginata | reverse complement strand
CCGAGGACAGAACATTGAGGGACATCGGCCATTACAACATGGGGCGTCGATAGATTTTCACCAACTTTAGCTTGGTAGGACTTGTCGGTGAGAAAGGATTTCACCATCAAAATCAAAATCGGTAGGAAACCCGTCGCTAATCATCTTGTAGACAAGGCGCCCATGCCATACTTGGTCAAAAGCTTTACCGACATCGAGGAATACCACTTCGAAATACCTGGAAAGGTTCAAGAGGGTGCTGAAGTCTTCTATGAGCCTCCATATATGCATCGGACAAGAGTGGGCGGCACGAAAGCCAAACTGATCTTTCTGAAGTAGATCATTGGCGAGACAGTGTTCTTGGAATCTGACGAGGATCATTTTCTCTAAAATTTTAGACATCGAGGGGTGCAGATCAATAGGTCAGTAGCTAGGGAATACTCAATATTTTGTCTCTGCTTGGGGATACTCAAAACAATGGATGCAGGGAAGTAAGAAAATTTCCAGCAGTCGCTAATGATATTGGTGAAATAGTCAATAAAGTTCTTTGGGAGCGTTATTGCTCACCTTGTCTCTTCCTGGAGCCTTCTTCTTTTTCAGTTTACTTATGATGGTGGCGATCTCTCCGGCCTCGATGTTGTTCTTCGTTAAATGCCGCGGGACTTCATCAAAGTTGACAAGACCATCTTCCACACGCTGAGTCATGATTTGGCTCTCGGGATTGTTGTTGATAGGAGTAACAAATTGCATTTCTAGTGAATCTGCAATGACTTGGGCCTTGTCCTGATCAGTTTGCAGCTTGTGAGGTACGGAATGGAGGAAGCGTATCATTCTTCTTTTTCTGTAAAGCATACTCCAAATGGAATTTTTCGCGAGCAGGTCAAAATCATCAGCATATCAATAGATCCTTTCTTTGGCTTTCTTCCGCCAGATTACCTTCTCCGGGAAGTAGTTGGCTCTTTTTAGGTCTTCTTGGAAGTCATCCAGATCATAAGTTACATCAACATTTCGAATGACGAACTTCAGAACCTTCTCCGACTTCAGTTGATGATGCTGAATTTTTAGAATATTTTCAGACCTAATTCCAGAGACTAACCCGTTGATGAGTTTCTTCGTCTTCACATTTAACTTTGACGGTTTCAGCTCTACCCGTATGAACAGTGATCTTTTCCACTGGAACATGCTTCTCGAGCTCAGATAAAATCGTCTTAAACGGGACGCCATGAGTCCGCACGATAATCGGCGGGACATACCTCTTCGTGATCCTATGGTCTTCATTAACCGAGCGACTCTGTCCATTTTTCAGATTTCTCATTCTAGACGCGCTGACGACTTCTTCGTTTACTCTGGAGACGGTCTTTAGGTTATCGATCCTCGTGCCTTTTCTGAATTTTTTATTAGTAACACCAATCCAGGGACCGCCATCCACTTCTTCATCGGTTCCATCAGAGTGACTTCTCTTACAGCCACCGTTTGTCGAGCAGTCACTATTTTCAATTATATCTATCGACTCCACACTTTTAGAACAGGAAATAGTTTTAAAAACATTACTGACCTTACTGTTATCAACCGGTATATCTTCCGTAGAGTTTCCTGCCTTCGGACTCCCGGAGCATTTCCCAAAGGCTTCCTTAAGTTCACTTATCTTGTCAACAACTTCTCTACGAGAGTCTTGAATTTCCTTGTTAATAGCTTCGAACTTCTCAATACTTTTGTGTAGGGATTCGACTTTTTATACTATTTCTCCAGTGCACTATACTTAGCGTTTATTTCATCCCGGAGAGCTTCTATCATTTCGTTGAACACTAGGTCAAAAGCAGCAAACCTAGCATCCAAGCAGGCATCCCAGTAGGCCTTTTCACAAGACACAGTTTTACCGTCCGCCACTAGCAAAGGCTCTTTAGCCGACTTCAACGTGGTGAATTTGGACGAAGCCATCATATTCCTAAAATACAATTATTTTAGGATGTACCTCGCAGAGTACCCTCGCAGCTAGGTGTGTGCTAAAGTTCACTTTGCACGCTCGCCCAAAGAGTAAACTAGAGGAGGGAAGAGAAGCCTGATGAACCTCTTTAGTCCTCCAGAGAAGAAGTGCCCAGAAGGACGAGAGTCAGATTGTAGATCTTCGAATAGTGTCCCCTAAAATCAGCAGGATCTAAAAGATCCAATAGTTGGGGAAGACGACCTTGTTAACGTCATCAAAGCACACATCCAGGATATGGCGGGGTGTTCGAAACCTGAGGGGACCCTTAACAACGAGTGGATGGTCCAGAATATCAGAAACCAGAGTATTTTCATGATTCTCCATCTTGGGTAGCATGTTCTTCATAAGTGTCTGGACAAAGATGCGTATGTGGGTCATCCCCAAATCGTCATAGATAGAGTGGTTGTTGGCAACTCTTCTGTCAAGTTGGGCAATGGATCGGAGAGCAACACCGGCATTAACATCGCAGGATTCAGACAAGGAGTTCCCAACCTTAACACAAAAAGTCCTTTTTAACAGGAAGAAGCGAACCAGAGCAATTAGATCGTCAGGGAACCCGTAGGTAATCATTTTGTAAATGAGCCCATTATGCCAGACTTGGTCAAAGGCCTTTTGAACATCGAGGAAAACGAGACCACCAAACATAGAGAGGTTGACAGGACCGTTTAAATCAGCAACAAGCCTCCATAACTGAAGCTGACAAGAGTGGCCTGGACGAAAGCCAAATTGCTCACTACGAATGAGGTTGTTTGCCTCGCAGTAGTATAGTGCGCTCAAAGACCTTGGAAAGCATAGGCAACAAGCTAATAGGCCTATAATAGCTACCCCACCAGATGCTGGACTTCAAGCTTTTTTTAGGGGGCCTATCTTTTCGGTAAACATAGTACCCTGGTAGATTGAAAGCCTTAATCTGTTTGAGATGGGTTTCGCACAAGAAGGCAACATCGATGTTCCAGCTTGTAAGGAAATCATAAAATTCGAAATTCTTGCGAGGGATGCCCCTCGCATTCCATATAGTGCAACGTAGCTTACCTTGATTTATAACTTATATGTGGTACTATTTTACAGGGTGACTACCGACCGGGAATTGCCAGGGGATTTTTTTTGTAACCGGGAACAGTCAGGGAATCATAAAATCGAAAATTTTGAACAATGTCAATAATATTCTTTCATGATAGCCTTTTTTGTCTGCTGATGATCAGGAAAAATCAAGGAAAATTCCCCGAAACATGATTTACATGATTTCCCGAAACCCGATAATTGTAATCTATATTTTTATGCGGATGATACTGCCATTATGACATGGGAACACCAGCCGGCTCACGTTATCACTTGGCTGCAGTGCGCCTTGAAGCAATTCGAAGACTGGTTTAACTGCTGGAAGTTGAACCTTAACGTCGGAAAGTGCAAGGCTTTGTACCTCAATAGGAAGCTCAAGCGTCCCCCAGATTCTCTTGTTCTGTTCAATAAGAAACTGGATTGGGTGGACAACTACAAGTATCTAAGAGTTATCATTGGCTCAAGACTCTCATGGAACCGGCATATGTCCTATGCTCTGAACAAAGCGAAGAGGGCTAAGTACAGTATCATAGCTCTCTTGGGTCGCAACAGCGTCTTCAGCATTGACAACAAGCTACTTCTGTACAAGTCGATTATCCGGACCATTGTGACATTTCATGTCAGTGTGTGTCACATGGGTCCGACGGGGAACGTGTGGGAGTTTTTTTTTTTGTTATATGTAAATTATGGTGAAAGTATTAATTTGTTTTTTTTAGATAATTTGCTGGAGGTAATAGCTGCTCTCTTTGTTGCTAGATTTGGCGGATTAAATTTTATTATAATATTAATTTTCATCTCGTAGTAAGTTATTGGAGTTATTGTGTTTTAAAATAGAAAAGAAACGGTTTTATAAAATATATTCCCTTTAAGTGTTTGTTGGCAATCACTGTTCATGATGCTGATCGTGCAACAGGGCTTGTCATTGTTGTGGAGGAGAACATTGTTCTAGGAGAATCTCCGAAAAACTGTGTTTTTCTACCAATGTGAGTATTGTTAATTTTTCAATGTTGTTTTGTTTAAAAAATAAATAAAAAAGTTTTTTTTTAACTTTGAGCAACCGCCATGGAAAGTCGAAGAAAAGACATAATGATGGGAATGCTGGAATGTTGGGAAAAGTGTATATTTTTTTGATATACACTTGGCCGTTTGCTGTTTAGTCTGTTGCTGCTGATTCATGAATATAATCGTAGTCAAAGTTTAATTGAAAATAATTTTCTTTGGGCTGCGTTAAAGAAATACATGACGATTTGTTGGCGTTCGAATGGACATCGAAAGTGCAACATATATCTGGAGACTTCATACCAATGTGATGACAAAATGGGTGAGCTCTTTCCATGTTGTGTGCATGGGGAACATTTAGTGCATGTTGAATAAACAGTGCATTGATAATATCACTTAAACAGGAGTAAAAGAAGATTGAATTGAAAAAACGACCTAGTTGTCCGAGTATAGCAACGAGATAGAGTACTGAGTTAGAATGGAACTAAAATAAGAGTTATTTTAGTAGTGTGTCACTAAAATAAGTCTTGTTATCAAGAGTGTATTACGCATGTCATTGATATTATTGCATATTTGTAGAATTGGCCTAGTAGCAAGTTTTATTCGCATTGGAATTATAGGAGGAGGCTTTGCAAAGCGTTGAGACTGACGATCAGAGCTCATTGCAGAATCGCGGGATTGAATCGCTGATCTGATGAATTGTTTTATGATCTGTTCGTGTGGGTGTGCATAAGGCATGCAGTGGGAGCAAGCCTCGTTATAATTACGAATACTGGGGTGTGAGCAAGGTGACACAGCCAGATTACGAACACACTGGGGTGCGATAGGGGTTACTACGGTCCTCCCTTGCATATGTAATTAACTAAAAGGACCGTGCGACACTTAGTGTTGATTGAATAAAATTGAAAGCACTACCTGTGTATGTGTGTGAGTAATAGGTTGTGAACCCTTCGTAATATCCACCTGCATGGCCGAAGCACAACTCTTATAGCCACGCAGTAGCATTAGTTGCAAAGCCTTGCTTGTGATTAAGGTTAATGAATAAGATTATAGTTATTTTGGATATGAATTGATGGAGTAATAATATATATTAGTTAGGTATTTAAGTGCTCTGGATGTGGGGAGGGCCCTCTTCAGCAAGTACCTTACGCCTTACGCAGAGCCTATTAGGTATCCATATATGTTGTTAAGCATAGCAATTCCTGATATGTTGAGTAGTATTTACTTGTGCTTGCGTATATTTTGGGTTTATAGGAATAAAGAGAGTATTGCTTGTTAATTATACACTGTAGTTGTCTATATAATTCGCAAAATTCACACCCTCTAGCATCAGTCTCGAACCCGTGACGCTCAGCCCGCCCAACACTTGTTGTTGTTACATTAATATAGGGAGTGGGGCGTCACACCATACTCCTCTATGGCATGCCTGCGACTATCTGTAAAACCAAATGGAATGAACTACAGTCATTCCAGAATGTTACCTTGAGGACCATTGTCCAGCTGGACAGAAGGACGGTGAAAACCCAATCCATCCACTTGGATTTAAACATGGCCCATATCGGAAAGTTTATACAGGATCTCCTTTTGATTATGATACAGAAGATGAAGACTCACGACAATAAACTTGTGAATGGAATACTGAAGAACTCATTGAATATGAACTGGCATACGAAGTATCGTAAACCGAGGCACGTTCTTGACGTCAATTTTGAAGATATTAGCAACGTCTCTTTCCCGGACTACTGGAACATGTGATAACCTTCTTTCACCTTGTATTTTTTATTTCGTTTGTATTTTGTTTCTGACAATCGTCAATCTTATTTTCTTTTTTGTATAATATGGAAGACCGCTTGGGTTGGTTAGGCTTCTTGACTACCTCAGTGTATTTCATTTGGAATTTATTCTGGTTAGATGAGCTTTGTGAAAGCGCTGCTTTCGTTCCATCCTAACAGATGTATACTTCACTGTTCGATTGTCGATTGTCGACTCCTTTCATCTGCTGCTACTCCACGTCGATTCTATTACTGGACGGACGACGACGTACCTATTGCAGTCTGCTCGACTTCCAGTGCATCGGTGGAATCTCCAAGAGGACTAACAAGGTAGGACTTTTTTAAGTCTTTTAAACTGAGTCGTTCTGAGTAGGTGCGTCCTTCTAAGGACGGTAAAACCCAGCACCACACCTGCTTCATGATGACATCAGGCGCTGCGTCAAAATCTTCATGTACTGTTAAATATGCTGATAGTAAAGTGTTACCTTGTGAACTGGCCTACAAAGATGCGACATTTGACCTTGGCATTTGACATTATTATTAACGAACAACTTGAGGCATTACGTACTGAACTGAACAACAAATATATAGAGTTGGAATCAAGGGTAGAAGCGCTGTCCAAGGAACTTGGTAGTACAGTTGATAATTTAAGAAAGGTTGTTCAAAGCGTTAGTTTGGAGACTGCCAACGGCCTTGCTAACCTTGGCAATATTATCAATTGGCTCTCCCAGTACTTCTGATTCACCCATGATAGTTGTAAATCCTGATCCCATAGATAATGATGAAAATGTTTCTACTTGCCTGGAAGCGGTCAACGAAGGAAACTCGTCACTACGAACTAGCGTCAAAAGAAGGCATGAGAATGATTCTGCTGACAGTGATGGAGGTGTCTGGCGTACTGCGCAGAATAAAAGGAACAAAGGTGGTGTTAGGATAGACAACATTAAGTCCACTGTCAATATCAACGATAGTGTCTCTGTGGCCCTACGAGGTAACAAAGCTAAGCTTAGTTATTCCCAAAGCAATGTCACCCATGAAAAGGAAGCTATTTACGTTCCTCCGATTATTATTCGTCATCATGGAAAACCAATCAAGGAAATTCTAGACGAGATTAAAAATCACGTGGCTCTGGATAAAATTACTGCCCACACGGGTCGTTCAGACACCATTAAGGTCAAATGTCATGACGAAGAAACGCACAAAACTCTAGTTTCTGGAATGAAAAAGAATGATGTTCTTCAAATCAACACCACCAATTAAAATCTGAAAAGCTACTGAAATACGTTGTTCGTAACGTTGACAAAACATACGACCTCGAAGATTTCTGTGAAGACCTCAGAAGTGCCAACTAATTCCCGGACAAAGCAATTAGGCTTAAAAAAAGCAAACTGAACATAATAAGTCAAGATTGGGGCTGTCGAGATGCCAATGGTTCTAGTCCTCCTCCAAAATACTGAACATAATAAGTCCTTCCTAAATCTGAAACGTATCGGTCCACTGGCTGTAGCAGTTGAATTATTTAGGGGTAACAAAAAGCCACTGCAATGTTACAATTGCTGACGTTTTGGGCACATGTCTCAGGGTTGCACCGAGTCACCACGTTGCAACAAGTGCGCAGGCGATCATCAATCAAGGGACTGTACGAGTATAAAAGGTAAAGACCCACCTAAATGTATTCGTTGTGAAGGCCAGCACACAAGCAGCTAAACAAAATGCCCCAAATACCCACAAGTCAATAGGAATAGAAATTCTAAGGTAGTTGAAGGTGGATTTTTCGCTTCCGTTGCCTCTGCTTCAGTTGTAAGGTAGCTGTTGACCACAAAGAACTGGCTAAAATTCAAAGGTTTCTGGGTAACTTAATGAATATGCTGAAAGAAAGTGGCAATGTCACGGAATTTGGATTCCAACAAGAATTCAGGTGGCGTGAGCACTCGTCATTGCTTCTCATCTCGAGTGTTCTACAACTCAAGGAGTGAGATTGTACGTCACAACCAGCGGGTGGAGCATCATAGAGCAGGAGCCAATGGGAAGACAGATGGCGAATTGAGCGCCAAAAAGATAAATTTGACGGGTAAGAGAGGGAGAGAGAGGAGAGTGACCGGAGGAGCCAAAGTGAGCGACCAGGGAAAATGCTGGAGCCGAGCGAGACCGAGTTTTGAGAGCAGAGACGTGTTCTTGGTTGAGAGAAGAGGCGGCGAGCCCTCATGCAGGAATTCCCGGCGGGAGAAGTCGTTTAAAGGCCCGAATACGACGCCGTTACGGGGAAAGCCACGCAGCCAAGCCACGCAGGCGGCGGTTTCGAAAGAAGAGGTCAACGAGCGTGTAAGGAGTGACTTCGAGCAAGCGCTGCCGTGCCCGAGACTTCCCGTCGAATTGAGAAGACCGCTATGCAGCGCATTCCACGCAACTGTGTTTCTTTCTTTGTGGGCTTGGCCGGCAAGGTTGTAAAAACGACCTTCCCTGAGTTGCGGCACCGAGCTTTCCGTTTCCATACAGAAATTAATGTTTTCTGGCCGAGTGGAATGATGGCATATTACGAGGACTCTGTTGGCTTCGTGATAGTTCGCCCGTGTAGAATTGCAGCTTAAGATATAAGCTGATGTTTCCCGTCCTGTCCTATCCATTCAGTGTTCTAATTAATTAATTAATTTTTTGGCGCCAAACGTCTGTGGCGTGTTCAAGAAAAGAATAGCTTCCATAATTGGCGTTCGTTCTTGACATATTCAGATAGCCAGTTTTGAAAGTTTTAATTGTGTCTATTTTCTTATACATTTTTTTTAGGCGCATGTGTGTTGCCTAAGTTGCCTTTCCGTGGTTAATAAAATTAAGACTGAACTGGGACGTTGTTGTGAAACCGCCAGATGTGAAATTTACGATTTAATTAGCGAACAGTGATTTCGGCAAATTAAAAATATCAAACTAATGTGCTTTAAAATTCTAATGAGGTATTTCTGTTACCGACCATTTATAGCATTATCGTATTGAATTTATGAGAAAGTAGTATTGTAGCAATTGGTTTACATTGCTATACATTGTTAGCCTTGGTTATTAAGGTAATGTGTTTTATGGTTCGCTTGTATAGTGTTCCAGCTGTATGAATAATTTTTGTCAGAAGTATATCGCCTAGACGGCCTTTCAACCATTATGTTTTTTTTTTGGTTGTGGAGTTATAGTGGGGCTTTTTGGACTGAATTATGAGACTCTGTTTAGCTTGTTTTTTTTTCCATACCTATACAACAATTTGGAACTTATTTGATAGTGTACTTATTATGTTTTTGAGTTACAATATTGAATGTATGGTTATTTAATTCAGGATGTAATTAAGAATTATTTTGCATTTACATTTCAAATAAGATTTTGTGGCCTACTTGTTTAATTTGTGTTTGGTTAACAGTTAAGTTTCATAAACCTTGGGAGTGATTATTTCAAACATGTATATGCCCGCCTAGGTAAAGCATATTCTGCGTCGGAGCTCCTTATGCTGTAGTTTAAGCATTATTCAAGTTACGGTTTTATTTGTATTGAAGCTTTTTCTGTAGATAAGTTATCTGCTACGCATTACATTTTACTGTATTCAGTATATTTGTCTTTTGGTTATTTTTTTTGCTATTTACTTTTGGTTATAGTAATAAGCTGTATGTGTTAACTTATCATTACTTGTCTTTATTAAATATATTTTTATCAATTTTTCTTGACCTTGCGCTATTACTTGTATATTTTTACACTGCGCAATACTCAATCATATTTATACATGTGACAGGCAACGATTTGCCACAGATTACTCCAGTTCAGAGCAGGAAATAATCATGGTTAGACATCCGTATAAAGTACTAATGCAAGGAAAACTACGATGCACTATCTGGAATGCAAGGGGGACCCCTCGCAAGAGCTCTACGATTTCTACACAAGTTGGAATATCGACGTAGCCTTTTTGTGCGAGACTCACCTCAAGCAAAGCAGATCTTTTACCCTACCAGGGTATTATATTTACAGAAAAGATAGGATACCTAAAAAAGTACTGATCCAGGCTCTGGAGGGGCAGCTATTGTTATCAGAAAAGGTATTGATCATACTAAGATCGTCACTCCAGATTTTGTGAAAATGGAAGCAGTATCCTTTATCCTTAAAGATGTTGACGTTGGTGAGGTCAAGTTTACTTCCCTATATAACCCTCCAGGGCACAAGCTCGACCCTCGCGACTTTGATGAGCTTTTGTCCGGACCCATTCCAGTTGTTATGGCAGGTGATTTAAATGCAAAGCACCCTCACTGGAATTCTAGATGTACAAATCAGAGCGGCTCAATACTCTATAGATACATGTTAGATCAGATTGACACTTCCATCGTCGGCCGCCTTGAAGATACATACTACTGTGACCACTCACCTGTCAGTGATGTGCTTGACATAGCTGTCCTCAAGGGGGTTTTCAAACCATACAACATCTACACAGTGAATGCCTTATCATCTGACCACCTCCCTGTTGCTTTAAATTTCGAGGAGATAAATATCGATCTGAGGGTAAATCTTCGTTACAAGCAGGACTGGAAATTTTTTAGAGAACTTTTAAAAGATAGTAGCATTCCATATCAGGATCCAAACAGCAGCAATGACATCGACGAAAATGTCAAAAATGTCACTCGCACCATCCTCATGGCTTCCGATGCTAGTGCTTCTCCAGTTAATTGCAAGCGACCAGACCACCTTGAACTTCCTCCCAGCATCAGGCAGGCTATTCAAGAAAAAAATACTTACAGAAGACTGTGGCAACGAACCAGGCTCCCGCATTTCAAGACGAAGTACAACAGGCTATCGCGGAAGGTCAGCGAGCAGATCCAGGACTTACGGAATCAAAGGTGGAATGACGAGTTCAAGAGTCTGTCCATCCAGGACAATTATCTTTGGAATACTGTCAGGGCCCTTAAAAGCAACAGGGCCATTGAACTCCCTCCTCTACTTATAGAAAGCGACGATTTTGATAGCAGTGACCAAGACAAGGCTCGACTTATCGCCGACTCATTGAAAAGTCAATTCAATACGCCCAAGGACTGTCTGATTAATATTACCCATGAAGTCAAAGACGTGTGTGACAAGTTTGGCTTCTCTCAACGTGCTCTTACTCATCCTAATATCATTGACACCTCTGAGATTTTGAACATCATTAAACACCTGAAAAATAAAAAAGCAGCCGGCATTGACACCATCACAAACAGTGCTCTGACAAATTTGCCTCTTAATGTTGTTCGCATTATCACCAGGATCATGAATGGCTGCTAGCTAAACGGTCACTTTCCTAGCGCCTGGAAGGACTCAATCATCCTCACTATTCCGAAGCTGGGACTTGATCCTGCTCTTCCCATCAGCTACAGGCCCATTAGCTTACTGCCAATGCTCTCCAAGGTCTTTGAGCGAACTATTCTCAAGAGGTTCAACGACTTCTGCGAGGCAAACAACCTTATTCGTGGAGAGTAATTCGGCTTCCACACAGCTCACTCCTGTCAGCTCCAGGTATGGAGGCTTGTTGCTGATTTGAACGGTCCTCATAATCTTTCTATGTTTTATGGTATCGTCTTTCTTGACGTTCAAAAGGCCTTTGATCAAGTCTGGCATGATGGACTCATGTATAAAATGATTACTTATGGCTTCCCTGATGACCTGATTGCCTTGATTCGCTCCTTCTTGACAAATGGGACCTTCCGTGTTAAGGTTGGTGACTCCTTATCTGTTCCTTGCGATGTTAATGCTGGTGTTCCCCAAGGCTCAGTCTTGGGGCCTGCCTTGTTCAATTTCTTTATCCACGATTTTCCTAAGTTTGCCAAGTGCAATCTTTACTTGTTTGCTGACGACGGGTCCATCATGACTTGGGCACGTAATCCAGTTCATGTCATCAGCCGCCTGCGAAAGCTTTACACCTGTGTGAGAGCTGGTTCTCTAAGAGGCGCTTACAGCTGAATGTCAACAAGTGTAAAGCCATGAACATCACACGCAAACGCAAAAACCCTTCAAGGCCTCTCATCCTACATGGTAGGAAGCTTGAGTGGGTTAAAAATTACAAGTACCTCGGAGTTGTGATTGATACCAAGCTCAAATGGAACGACCATGTCCAATATTCGCTTAACAAGGCGAAGTTTAGTCTCATCGCGCTTCTGGGGCGAAACAGCGCTCTCAGAGTAGACAGCAAACTCCTCTTATACAAGGTAGTGATTCATGCCATCCTACTTCACTGTATGTCTGCTTGGGCTTCCATTTGCAAATCAAGATGGAAAGTTCTTCAGACCTTCCAAAATGTTACCCTCCGGTCCACTGTTCAACTAGACAGAAGAGTTGCCAACAATCTCTCTATCTATGAAGATCTGGGGATGACCCACATCGGTTCCTATGTTCAAACACTTCTCAGGAACATGCTGCCCAAGATGGAACATGAAAATACCCTGGTTGCTGGTATCCTGGATCACGCACTCAGGAACTCCCTCAGGTTTCGAAGACCCCGTCATATCTTGGATGTCAATTTCGAGAACATTAACAAGGCCGAATTCCCCAACTACTAGATCTGCTAGATCCTAGTTTTTCGGATTCGCTATTCGTCAATCCACAATCCGATTCTCGTCCCTACCATGAAGGGACTCCTCCCTGGATGACTTAAGAGGTTCATCAGGCTTCTTTTCTACTTCAGTGTAGCTCATTTGGTTTAGTTTTTTGGCGAGCGTGTAAAGTGAGCTAAAGGCTCCTGGACCACTCGTACTACCTTTTTCACTAGACTGATCGATTGTCGATACCCCTTTCATCAAGGAGGACGATCAGAACGGACTAGCTCTGCAAGGTATCACTCTACTCTCTTTTTAGATAGCATTTCATTACTCTCATTTCACGGTGCGCCCTTTTCAGGGCGATATTCACCTTCTGTTACGTCTTATGTGCTAGTCCTTGGCGTTGGAATTAATACTCCTATAAACTAGTACATCAAGACGCTCATTATCCTTCTGGGTCTCTGGCGTTGGGATTAATTTCCTCGCAAACCTAACTAAGGACTTTTTTCATATCATCTATTTTTATTCTAATCATTCACGAGCGGGTCCCTGGTGTAGAATTAACTTTCTCGCAAACCTGATTTGTTTTCTTTTTTCCTTAAAGCTAGGTGCGTCCTTCTTAGGACGGCTTCTTTAGCACACACCTGGCTGCGAGGTTCCTCTCTCCCCTGGTTCTATACAATTATATTTTAGGAATATGATGGCTTCGTCCAAATTAACCACGTTGAAGTCGGCTAAGGAGCCTTTGCCAGTGGCGGACGGTAAAACTGCGTTTTGTGAAAAGTCCTACCGGGATGCCTGATTGGATGCTAGGTTTGCTGCTTTTGACCTCGTGCTCAACGAAATGATAGAAGTTCTCCGGGATGAAATAAACGCTAAGTATAGTGCACTGGAGGAAAAAGTCGAATCCCTACACAAAAGTATTGAGAAGTTCGAAGGTATTAACAAGGTAATTCAGGACTCTCGTAGAGATGTTATTTACAAGATAAGTAAACTTAAGAAAGCCTTTGGGAAATGCTCCGGGACTCCCGAGGCAGGTAATATACCGGTTGATTACAGCAAGGTAAGTAATGTTTTTAAAACTATTTCCTGTACTAAAAGTGTGAAGTCTATGGATATAATTGAAAATAGTGACTGCTTGACAAACGGTGAAAACACTCTGATGGAACCGATGAAGAAGTGGATGGCAGTCCCTGGATTGGTGTTGCTAATAAAAAATTCAGAAAAGGCACGAGGATCGATAACCTAAAGACCGTCTCAAGAGTAAACGAAGAAGTCCTCAACGCGTCTAGAATGAGGAATTCGAAGAATGGACAGAGTCGCTCGGATAATGAAGACCATAGGATCACGAAGAGGTATGTACCAGCAATTATCGTGCGGACTCATGGCGTCCCGTTTAAGACGATTTTATCTGAGCTCGAGAAGCACATTCCAGTGGAAAAGATCACTGTTCATACGGGCATAGCTGAAACCGTTAAAGTTAAATGTGAATACGAAGAAACTCACAACAGGTTAGATTCTTGAATTAAGTCTGACAACATTCTAAAAATTCAGCATCTTCAACTGAAATCCGAGAAGGTTCAGAAGTTCGCCATTCGAAATGTTGATGTTACCTATGATCTGGATGACTTCCAAGAAGACCTAAAAAGAGCCAACTACTTCCCGGAAAAGGTAATTCGATTGAGGAAAGCCAAAGGATCCATTGATATGCCGATGGTTTTGGTTCCGCTCCCGAAAACCGAACACAACCAGTCACTGAAGAACATCACACGTATTGAGACGCTGGCAATATCAGTGGAGGCCTTGCGAGGAAACAAGAAGCCACTACAATGCTACAACTACCTGCGGACACGTATCCATGGGCTGTACGGAAGATCCTCGTTGTAACAAATGCACAGAGGGGCACCAGTCAGGAGATTGCCCCAAGATTAAAGGACATCACCCCCCAAAGTGCATCATATGTGGTGGACAGCACACTTCAAGCTACACGAAATGTCCAAAATACCCCCAGGTTCAACGAATGCCTAGTTCCAGAGTGACAGCAGACAAATCCTATGCTGCTTCTGTGTTTAAGCCGCAGGATAAAAGCCTGAACATCAACGAGCTACCAGATATGTATAAGCAATTAGGACGTATCTTTTATTTGTTTTCTAATCTACGCAAAATTTACCCACACATGAGTGGGCTCCTTACGACCAAGTAATTTATGCAACGTTATACTCTAATCAACAAAGATGAACTTCGGTGCGTGATATGGAACGCTAGGGGGATTCCCCGAAAGCGTATCGAGTTTCAGAATTTTCTGATAAAGCAGGAAATCGACGTTGCTTACCTCTGTGAAACACACCTCAAACCAAGCCAAGACTTCAAGCTACCTGGCTATTGTGTGTACCGTAAGGATCGAATGGCTTCAAATGTTGCAAGATGTGCTTCTGGGGGCGCTGCGATCATCATTAAGAAGGGAATTCAACATCAAGAATTAGTCTCCAAGTCTTATGCAGCTATGGAATCGGCCTCCATCATTATCAATGACCTCTCCTGTGGTGATGTGTTGTTCGCGGTGCTCTACAATTCACCTAAACATTATCTTGATGTTAGCGAGCTTGATGAACTCTACAGTGGTGACACTCCAGTCCTCCTGGCTGGTGACCTAAATCCCAAACACCCAAGCTGGAATTCCAGAACGCAGAACTACAACGGCATGATTCTCTATAGGTACATACAAAGAAAAGATGACGTCATTGCTGCTGTACCAGTGTAGGACACCTACTACTGCGGCCACTCCCCTACTAGTGACGTTTTGGACATTTCGCTCTTGAAGGGTTTCTTCAAACCATACAATATCTTCACAATTGATGACCTTTCTTCTGACCACAAGCCTGTGGCGTTGAACTTTGACAATGTTCACATAAATTTCCGAGAGGAGCTCATACATCATCAAGACTGGCAGCTCTACAAAGATATTCTTAAGGACTATGGCTGCCATCCCGACGTGACGTACTGTACGGAGAACATCGATCAACATGTTGAAGTCATTACCAGATGTATTAACAGTGCCATAGAAGCTAGTAACCATCCATCAGAGAATAAACCTCCTCATCGAATCAAACTCACTCCTGGAATCCAACGCCTAATTGCTGAAAGAAACAGGACCCATACACTATGGCAACGCGATCGTGAACTTTGGCTCAAAACCTAGTACAACTGTCTAGGTCGAAGAGTCCCAGAGGATATAAAAGAGCTTCGCGACGCCAGATGGAATGACAAACTCAAAAGCTTGCCTGCTCGCGATAATTCCATTTGGAGTATGGCCAGAGCTTTACAGAAGAAGAAGAATGATACGTTTCCTCCACTCCGTACCCCACAAGGTGACTATGTCCAAACTGATAGGAGAAGGCCCAAGTCATTGCATTTTCATTAGAAATGCAATTTGTTACTCCTACCAACAACAATCCCGAGGGCCAAATCATGTCTCAGCGTGTGGAAGATGGTCTTGTTAACTTTGATGAAATCCCGCAGCATTTAACGAAGAACATCATTGAGGCCGGAGAGATCGCCACCATCATAAGTAAACTGAAAAAGAAGAAGGCTCCAGGAAGAGACAAGGTGAGCAATAACGCCCTTATGAATCTCCTAAAGAACTTTATTGACTATTTCACCAATATCATTAGCGACTGCTGGAAATTTTCTTACTTCACTGCATCTTGGAAACAATCCATTGTTTTGAGTATCTCCAAGCAGGGACAAAATCCAGCCATTCCCTCGAGCTACCGACCTATTAGTTTGCTCCCCTCAATGTCTAAAATTTTAGAGAAAACGATCCTCGTCAGATTCCAAGAACACTGTCTCGCCAATGATCTACTTCAGAAAGATCAGTTTGGCTTTCGTGCCGCCCACTCTTGTCCGATGCATATATGGAGGCTCATAGAAGACTTCAGCACCCTCTTGAACCTTTCCTGGTATTTCGAAGTGGTATTCCTCGATGTCGGTAAAGCTTTTGACCAAGTATGGCATGGGCGCCTTGTCTACAAGATGATTAGAGACGGGTTTCCTACCGATTTTGATTTTGATGGTGAAATCCTTTCTCACCAACAGGTCCTACCAAGCTAAAGTTGGTGAAAATCTATCCACGCCCCATGTTGTAATGGCCGATGTCCCTCAATGTTCTGTCCTCGGGCCCGTGGTATTTAATTATTTTGTGCACGATTTCCTAAACCCCAAAAATTGTAATCTATATTTTTTTGCTGACGATACTGCCATTATGACATGGGCACACAAGCCAGCTCACGTTATCACTCGTCTACAGCACGCCTTGAAGATGTTCGAAGACTGGTTTAACTGCTGGAAGCTGAGCCTTAATGTCGGAAAGTGCAAGGCTATGTACTTCAACAGAAAGTTCAAGCGTCCCCCAGATTTTCTTGTTCTATTCAATAAGAAACTGGACTTGATAGACAACTACAAATACCTTGGCGTTATCATCGATTCAAGACTCTCGTGGAATCGTCACGTGACCTACGCTCTGAACAAAGCGAAGAGGGTTAAGTACAGTCTCATAGTTCTCCTGGGTCGCAACAGCACCCTCAGCATCGACCACAAGCTACTTCTTTACAAGTCGATTATTCGGACCATACTCCTCTATGGCATGCCTGCGTGGGCGACTATCTGTAGAAGCAGATGGAGCGAGCTACAGTCATTCTAGAATGTTTCCCTGAGGACCATTACCCAGCTAGAGAGAAGGACTGTGAAAATCCGATCCTGCCACTCAGATCTGGATATGGTCCACATCGGAAAGTTTATACAGGATCTCGTTTTGATTATAGTGCAGAAGATGAAGATTCATGACAATACCTCTTGACCGGAATACTGAAGACCTCTATAGATATGAAGTGGCATATGAAGTATCGAAAACCAAGGCACATTCTTGACATCAACTTTGAAGACATCAGCAACGTCTCTTTCCCGGACTACTGGAAGATGTGAAAATCTTCTTTCACCTTGCATTTTCATTTCGTTTGTATCTTGTTTCTGACAATCGTCAATCTTATTTTCTTTTTTTTTGTATAATATGGAAGACCGCTTGGGTTGGTTATGCTTCTTGACTACCTCAGTGCATTTCATTTGGAATTTTTTCTGGTTCGATGAGCTTGTGAAAGCTCTGCTTTCGTTCCATCTGAAGAAATATACACTGCACTGTTCGATTGTCGATTCTTTTCATAACTTCAGGATAATTCTCTAATATTCTATTTGCTTTTAGAGAATTATCCTTTTTCCTTTGATAAAGGATAATCTCTGTCCGAAACGTCAGCTTTTTATTTTGATTTTGTTTTATCTATTATTTTTTAATTATATTTGTTTATTATATCTTATTTTTTATTCATTTTGTATTTTTAATTAATAACTATTATTTATTTTATTCCAGGGTTCCTTGTGTCTCGCCATTCAATTTTCAGATATAGATAATATTAAACGCTACTGTTTGCGTGATTTTGTGCTTTGTTAAGCCCTGGTTATGTTCAAGTTCTGGTAATTTTCCCGGAGTGCCTCACCGGCGTTGGTAGTGTGTGCCTTGTGGTAGACATATTTAAGGGTCTAGTGTATATACCTACACCAGTGTATAACAGTTATACTTCAATAGAAATTACTAGGAAAAGTGTTTTCACATACTCTGTCTTCTAACTTCCACTGGACATGTTACACCCACCCTCTATCTCTTCATCTTCATCCATAAAATTAATTCACCCTGGATGGGTGACAGTGAACAAAGTAAACAATTGATGTAAATTAAATTAACCGAGATAGAAAAAAGAAAAAGGAAAAAGAAGAAAAGGGAGAGATGGGATGAATTAGGATAAGACGTTGGGTATACAATACTTTAGCTTAGTTTTAAAGGTGGCGATGCTCGGTGAGAGCTGAAGTTTCGGCGGTAAAGTAGACCAAAGTCTGTTCCGGCTATAGTTTTTGAGCTGGTAACTGCGTTTAACGTGGGGGATAGTTAAAGAATCCTTGTGGCGGGTATTATAAAGGTTTATGGACTTGATGATGAATAAGGACTGGGTAAGAGAAGTAATTATATGATTGTTGAGTACTTTATATATAACGATTGCTAGAGTTGAGAAGTAAAGTAAACTGAAATAAAAAGGTGTGAAACAGGAGCGGGCTTGCGAAGCTTCAGAAGTATGCGCACAAACCACTTTTGGAGGCGGAATAAACGAACCCCAAAATTGTAAACAATAAGTAAGTGAGGAGTGGATTAAGGCGAGATATAGCAAAAGGAGAATATGAGAAGAAAGGTAATGCAAATGAGAGAAAAGGCCAAGGCGTTGTTTTAATGTTGAGGCTAAAGCGTTAATATGGTCGCCCAGGATAGATTAGAAAATAAGTATTTGAAAGATTGGATATATTGATATTTTTATTTATTTTTTTATTTATGAATTGGGATCTAATACGCCCATCCAGGCCAGAGGCCGACGAGTTGGGTCCCTGGATGGACCTGGATTCACGACTGCTGTATGATGTTCGCCCATCTAATGACTAGCCGTGCCTGATGTAGCTTAACTTCACAGAATTTTTGTTAAGTGAAAGCCCACCAGACCACAGGAAACTTCTTGAAGGAATTCAATCAAATTTTAACGATATACACAGTTTTATGTACCCTGTTATTCCTCCAAATTTCATTAATCGAGGCTTTACAGAACCTGAGTTATTAACTTGTTGATCTTGATGGCGGCATTTTTATTACTGTTCATATCTCAGTTATCGTTCAAATTTGGACCCATGTTCATAGGACTTTCTGTGTTTACCTTGACCTCTATAATACCCCTTTAAATTGTTTTACACACGATTTAAATCACCTTGTATTTTTAAAACGTATTCACGAACGTGAGCAGACAACAAGTTACTATTTACAACAATAATACTATTGTACAGCAAGAATAAATCATTAAATGCTTAACAAGTAAGATATTACTTAACAATACAACACTAAAAATACCAACACAATTATCAACAATTAATTTAAACTTAGCTAATTATATTTTATGCAAAAACTTATAAATAAGAATAACACACGACGTGACACGTCACAATATATTTCTATTTGATTTTGCTGAGGACATTCTTGTAAAATTGAGCGTAATAGTTGGCTTTGGTGGTCCGAATAACCGAATGGACATGGTTGGAAAATGACCGAAATTTAAGTTTATTTTGATCATTCGGAGAGCGCCTAAATTTTCGATATACATGTAATGTTTTTTTTTTTGGAGATGAAAGACCAAATTTTGGAGTTCATCCGGGGTTTCGTAAACGATGGCTTTGATTAGGAGTAGATGGTGTTATAAAAGAGACCTATCTTGGAAAGCCACAAAAAATTTGGGAGAGAAATTTATCGAAGAGAATATTAATATCGACATGGGCTAATTAATGAATTCCAGTTAATTGTTTCGAGAAAAGAGTTAAAGACTGCAATATTTGAGAGGACAGTTAGATGTAACAAGTTGGTTTTTATGAGGTGGTGATACATGTTGAGGTACGGCGGAAATAGATTGAAAGGTGAAAATGAAAAAATGATCAGGAATAGAGCAGTCTAATGAGGCGCTGTATATGTTCTCGGACAGAGCGGGAAAACTTTGGTCTATTAAAGAATGAGAATTATAGGAATTGGGGTAATGGGTAGCAGAGGAAACTAGAGGTGAGAGGCCGGGTCTGGAGGTCAGATCTAAAATAGAATTAACATTAGGGGAAGGATCAGAGAAATCTAAGTTAAGTTGCCGGAAGGATTTGTTGAAAGTAAAGCTAAGGTCAAAAATCATGGAAGAAAGAAATGTGAAAGAGTGGAAAATTGACCGGACGACGGACGGTAGATTGAAGTAAAGAAAAACTTGTTATATACCAAGATGGTTAATATTTCGTAATCTTCTGTGTAAGATGTGTAATTGTGGATAGGGACATACTGCAGCGAGTTGGTTGCGTAGATGACAATGCGATTTCCCTTTTTGTTAGGTCGATGTATTGCTTCACCTGCAACAATGCGAAACGTGGCCGTTGCCGGTCGCCTTTTCGTTCCAATACACGCGACGAATAAATAGCGGAAAAGACCCCACGAACGTTTCGTCTAAGTTGCAAGGAGTAATCGGGATAGTAGGGGGAACCTCCAGAGAAATTTTAGACCAAGATTCTGTTATGAAATAATATGTGGAGAAGAATGAAAAAGGGAGAAGGAAGCAAGGAAAGATGAAAACTTAGCGTGTAAACTGCGTATATTCTAAGTGAGAAGAAATAAAGAAGAGGTTGAAGAGAGCGAAGGATTGTTTTTTAAAAAAGGAGCCGTTCAAAGAGAGAGGGGGAGGGTTGTAAACGAGAAGAAGAGAGGCAAAACAAACTCACGTGGTCACCATATGCGCAACTACTACACGCAGTAAACCACCTTTTCCTTCAAAACACCTCCTACATCCTCAAAACAATACTTATTGCCAAGAAACACACCAGCGGCGATATCAGTCCCAATCCCCCACCCGCTGCACGGGGACAGCTCACAAAATAGATCATGGATAGAAAATTTTTAGGAAATAATATATATAGCTGAGTTAAACTCATTTAGAGTTATAGGAGGGGAAGGAGTGAGCACACAAATAGTGTGTGTGTGGATCTGGTGAGAAATTGAGGTAGATAGCAAGTAAATTAAAAAAGATTAAAGGAGTGACATTCGTAAATCTGAGTAAATGAAACTAAATCAATAAATTAAAAGAGAAGATGCACATGTTCAAATAGGAACCAAGGGTGAGAAAAAGATAAAAAAGGAGAAGTAATTATAATCTAAGCTAAACCAGGACCATTCTTCCAAAAAATTCTACTTACGTTTCAGAGTATATCATTTCCTTCAAGAGCCAATGAGTTTCATTGTTCTTAATGGTCGCTAAAATCCCTCCTTGTTGTTTGCATTTATGCTCAGATTTGGTATAATTAGCAAAATCTCTAGAAAGTTTATAGCAATTAGGATCAGCAGGATGTTGATCGTCACTGCAACTTCCATCTGCAGAATAAAAGAAAAAAGTGTTAACATAATGCAGGAATTAGCCTCTAATATGAAGTAATATTCTTCTATATATAACTTAAATATTTTTTGACAAATCTCACTATCCAGGTAAGACCCCTTTTAGCGCATCTGATATATCAACTTCAAGATTTTTTTGTAAAAATTGATGTTACATAATGCAAACACTATTAACAAAAGCAAAGGGTAATACGAGGGTTGTTCCGAAAGTAAATTTCGTCATTTTTTTCAAATGGAAACTTTTTTGCCAAAAACAATACAGCCTGGCATCATGAACTATTTTTTGACATAGTCGCCACCGACACTGAGACATTTGTCGTAGCGTGCAATCAGATTGAAGAAAGAGTAGCAGCAGGCAGGCGTGTCCGAGGCTATCTGATCTTGTACGAGTCTTGTTGCGTGTGAACCGTACAACATTATTTTTTTTTATAATTTATTTACTTCATGGATCTTACGGGGCTGGTATACAATATGAAATGAAATTAAACGTAATTAATACAATATTAAAAGTCAGTTCGATGCAAAAAATCGATTCTATTCTTTTGCATAATGATGCTCTTTGGAAATAAAGTTTTTCGTCTCAGATTTCATTATGTGTCGTTTCGTAACAGAGTCTCGTCCTCCCGTACTCTATCCCAGAAACAGTCCGTTTAGGAGTAATGTCACGGAATGACATCGCCTACGGGATATCATACCCAACATTGTATGCTTCCGGTGTTAGGCTCGCTTGGTACGCGGAAGTAGAATAGTGGCATATACGACACCAGGAGTTGGTAAAAAGTTTAAAATGTAATTTTTTCCCGCAAATCTTAGACTTATAAAAATATGCATTTATGTGTTTTTAAAGTGCTTTTATTATTTTGAATGCCGAAAATTCTTAACTATTAAAATTAAAAATAATAATTGTACTTGTTACGATTTAAGACAAATTCAAGAAACGTGAAGATTCTATCATCATTTATTATTTTATTAATACGAGTATTTAGGGCCTGTTTTAATTCTCATAGCACATTAATGGATTGTCGAATAATTAGTTACCAATTAATTAACAGATTAATCATTAGCGGAAGAATGGAGCCACTTATTGGTTTACAATGCCCGTCTGTCTGTCTCCATCATATTTTCTACATTATTTAACAGATTAAAAGCACAACACTCTTTAACCACAACTAAAAAAAGGCGTTAAACAAGAAATAGAGCCTTGTTGTGGAAAAGCGGTGGCGTCTTGTTTTTGCTCAAATCAATATCACACGGACAGCGTCCTCTGTCGCATTTCCACTCTTTCTCAATAGTCTGGTAACTCTCCATTATCTCCAGTTAGTGCTCCTTTTTAAAGATTTTCAAGTAAATGTTAAATTCTGAGAACCATCAATTCTAAGAAAAGCCCGAGCAACAGGAATTCTATGCATTGTTACAAATTTAACCTTATTTATAAAGCACAAACTTTGCCTTGCATCGTTGGTCATGAGATATATATTGCTGGTGCGTGCATTGTATTGGTGAATTGCGTGTTGATACCATTTTTGATACGTATTGTTGCTCACACTTTGAATTGCATTGTTGGTAATGAGATATATATAGTTGGTTCGTGCAGAGTGTTTGTGAACTGCGTATTGATACCATTGCTGACAACTATTGTTGCGTAAAATTTGTATTGCATTGTTGGTCATGAGATATTTCTCATTAATATGCCTTGCCATAAACATGAATATCGATTTTTTATCAATAATTATTATTTCTTCGAAATCTGAGGTAGACAGTGACCTTCCTCATGCTTTGAAGGTCAAATATGCAAAATTTCATCAAGATCGGAATAAAACTGTAGATTTGTATAAAAAACAAACCCACAAAATATCCTTCTTTATATACAAACCCACAAAATCAATTTCGACTAAAAATGACAAATGAATTGTAAAACAAATGCTAAGGTATAGGTTACACGTTAAACCAACTGTACTCTTCAGTGTGCAAAGCATGCATCAAATCGGTTTTTTAAATTGCGGGAGACTGGCTCTGGTGCAGAGCTACTGGTGCGGAATCATTGTTCTTGTAAAAAAGCTTTACAAGCAGAGCGCGGTCCTTCAATGAGACACCCATGGCGAGCTTCTCGGACGCGAAATGAGGAAAAGCCGTGTACCCGGCGTTTTTATAATAAATGAAATGAGTCGTGCGCATGACAGGTATTTTCATTTACATATTCTGACGCTTACAGCGCCATCTGATGCTAAAATTTGGACCTACTTTTTTTTCTTATGCCATAAGCTTTCCCCCTTCTTCAATAACATTCCGTTCCAATTGGACGTCATTCTACTAAGTGGTTCTCTTTTTAGAGCGTTTTGAAACTTAAACTTTAATTATAATCACCCTGTATATAGACAGACTAGCAGAGGACCTGGCGTTGCCCTAGATAATCACACTTGTAGGTAAACAGAACAATCTCAAGAAGTTGGTTAAATAATAACTCAATCAATGCAACATCCATTCTAAGAAAAATCCGAAAAACAGGAATTCTAGGTGATAAACCGGGACTGTATTTGAATTCTTTTTGACATGCCTCAGATTAAAATGTTATCCATCTTCCCCAAAGGGGAACATCACTGGATGCTTTAGACCCAATTTTGTTATGCCCTTGACATAGAAGCTGGTATACCCTCTTGCTCTATTCGAAACTCCCGTTGTCCAGATGTTTCCAATGCCCGTATAGCCTTTTCTGTTTTAGCTGCAGAGTTTCTCTGGCCAATACTCTTTCCTTTCCAAAAACATAAATTTTTTGCCAGTCCTGGACGTTTGATAGGGGGCTGAAGGGAGACATCTTTGCCACCTCTGTCCTGTCACTGCATCATCATTCTAAGTTCATTATTAATAATTCTTGGAAATGAACGTTTAATCATCGCATTATCAGCATCTCAGCTTTCAAAACATTCACATTCACGCAGAATATAGTCAAAATGTATTTTTATGAAATGTTTGGATCTGCTGTGCTACTTAATAAGCTAGGTGAAAGCCCCGGCGTAGCTTCTTTCTTTACCCCTTTATCTGCACTTTTTTACCCCACCCCTCCAAGCTATTTAATCAAAAAAATTGATTTTCTCGAACATAGTATGTAGAAAATGTAAAATAGCGCTATCTTCTTTCCTTTCTCATAATTTTCGATCGAATGACATACGCTGCCTAACCTAACATAAAGACCAAGTGACTGCCACCTCCGCAACTCCGACCCTACTGGAACAATTGGACCTAAACCTCACAGTAATATAATCTTGCCTAGAGGAATCTGGATACTGAATTTCACTCCTCTGGATACTGAATTTCACTCCTTTACTTAGCTAAATTGCCAACAGATCTTTTGTCTTCTCAGACTCCCACCCCCGTAATTCCGACCCCAGTGCACCAATCAAAACCAAACTAAATAATGAAGCTACATACCGAATATCAACCTCCTACCTCAAAAAATGTAGAAATTATGAAGGGGACGGACATTTTAAAACCATTTTTCCGCTACTTAATAATATACAGGTAATTGTAATTTTTTCATTCAATCGAATTTATCGGTTTTAAATATTTTTGGTTAAGGACTGTACGTATCTTCAACTGAATAATAGGATATATTTCTTGAACCTACTCTTATAATTTTTCCTGAAAACATAAATTATAAATAAATATAATGTACAGGGTTAGCAAGAAATAACTACTTTAGAGGGCTCTAGCATGCGTTCTACACGGTGGTGCAAATAAAAGTAACCTCGGTTGGTTTCTCTACAATTCATGCGAGGCTAGTTTTATTTGCACCACTCTGTATTAGTCCAAACGAGATAAAATTTGAATTACAGATAATTCAAATGATGCGCTTGACATTTATTAAATAAAAAATTTTAGTACAAAAATCCAACGATAGGTGGCGTTTTAATACACACGAACCCATTTCATATGCTATATCCATGTGAAATAACATAATAAAGTACGCTTCATACGATGGAATTCCTTTACAGATGCAACGGCGTTCTGCTGGTTTTGCTAGAACAATTTTACCAGTAGCGCTTTTTTCAGGCAACTTATGCTTGATGTGCAGAGCAGTAACTAATGCTCGTGGAGAATCCGCCTCTTTTTATCCGAAGAATAATGCTAATAGGCATGCGCTGTAACGCACATGATGTTTCACATTTTCCATATATGCAAAGAAATACCATTTAGAAATCTATTATAATGCTCCAATACCATTTGTTTTAAGCGCCTTCTATTGGTGAATATTTGAACTAAAATTTTTTATTGAATAAATATCAAGCGCATCATTTGAATTATCTGAAATTCAAATTTAATCTCATTTGAACCAATACAATGCATTCTACAGCCCTTTGAAGTGGGAAAGTTATTTCTTGTAAACCCTGTAGATTATGAGCACTTGCAACACCTAAAAAGAATGCCTGTGCACTGAAATTTCATACATTGTTACATCATTATAAAAAGGCATTGTTAATCGTATTTCTACTAATAATAAGCCCTAAATTATGACTTCTTATGATCATGTAACAATGTAAGCTTTTTCAGTGCACAGGCTTTCTTTCTAGGAGGTGTTGGCACTTAAGCAATCGTGCGTCGACAAAGCGATCGTCGCGGGCGCTAGCTCACGTCAACATTACTTAAAACATAAACAGAAAGCAACAGTGTGTTCATTCTTGACGAATCGATTGTTATATGACATGGTATTCTTTACGGTCACTATTTTAGCACGTGAATTCAACTTGAAGGGGTCCACGAAAAATCCTGAAAAGTTGATACAGCCGAGCTAAGACTTTGATGATCATATTTCTGAAAACAGAATTTGAAAAAGTTAATCCATTTCCAAGTTATCATGCAAATGGCGGACGGCCGGATAAAAATATATACCACGGCCTATAGATATTCATGGTCATCGAGCTTCGGCCATTTTCCATTGTTTCGAGAAGCTAAGGAAAACAGATCGCGCCAGGTACCGCATAGAACGCACTATTCCCTACCGCAACCTGCGATAGAGATTTTCATTGAAACTGAATACGAAAGTAAAGTTTCTGTCTGCTGATAGGGTGGCGCTGCAGGCGCAGTTGGGCAGCAAGGTCACTCTAATAAAGGTCATGACAAGGCCGCCATTTTGCTTCGATCGCAAGAAATACAACTTAAGAAATTTGCTTCGAACTCAAGAAATTTGCTATTTTAAAATATAAATTCGTTTAAAATGACCGATTGCTCAGCTGTAAATCGTTCTGATAGCACAGATATTAGTTTTCGATTGTTTAGTTTGATAGATCGAGCCGCCATTTTGCTTCGAACTAATGCATGATGGGATACCTTGTCATGACCTTTATTAGAGCGGCCTTGTTGGGCAGATTGTACATGCAGCGCCACTTTTCAATAAGTGTTCCCGCCCTACCGGGAGCTAGAAACTTTAGCTTCATTTTAACAATGGAGCTCAATGACCATGAATATCTATAGACCGTAGTATAGACCAAGCGTACATCTATATATACGTGAACCTCGAAATTGGGAACATTTTTGGGGTATTATAAAAGGAGATGAATGATTTAATTTGAACTTATTTAATTCGAAAAGTACTGTGCCATAGAAACGCAGAAAAAAAAACAAGTCTCTGCGACCATAATTAGGCGAGATATTAATTAAAAAAGCTATAACGATGGGATGCTAATTGATACCAATAGATGGCGTCCAATGTCCATCAGTGACAATTCAATTAAATTCGCGTGAGATTCGTTGATTCAATTGCAGTGTTTATATTTCAATCTTGAAAGTAAACGAAAAAAAATTTTTGCATGAAATATATCAAACAGCATGGATTGACGATTAATGAATGAACATAACGTAAAATTAATGATAGTCCAAATTGGTTCAAAGAAGTGGTTTAGAGGAAATATGATGGTCTATTGGAACTTTCAATGCTAGGCTTGGGCATGTATAATATCAAACAGCTTGGACAGCGTAATAGAAATAACTAGATATTCCACCCGCCGCATGACGGGTGTCAACTATATAGGTTGAAGGGTAAAGAACTGAAAGTGGAGAGTCAATGATGTTCAAAATTTATATTCTGCAACGATGTAGGCTAGTGCGAGTATGTGCGATGTTCATCTGCATATAAAATAAATTGGGCTAGTGCGAGTAAGACTCCCGCATCGAGGGTTCCGGGTGTTCTCGATTTCGGCTTTTATAGACATATAATCTATAATAGTTTAAGTGTCGAAATTTATAAAATAAGCACTTTGAACAAAAAGTTTTCAAACATTAAATTAACAGATCACCTGAAAAAAGATTTTTCTATTTGGCGTTGCGCAAGTCCAACTCACACTTGGCCAGTTTTTCATTATTTGTTGTAATACTTTAGAGTTTGAACTTACAATCATGCCAAGTTTGATGCTTGTATGTATAACCGTTTTTACGATAGAACAAAAAAAAAAAAACAAGCAAAAAACAAAAAAAAAAAATTTTTATATTTTTTTATTATTTGTTAGACAATCCGCCATCAGCCATACTAACACATACTCTGTGAAAATTTCAACTGGCTACCTGTTCCCGTTCAAAAGATACTGCACTTAAATGTATAATTTACCACATAACAATTACTGTTTTTTTCAGTTTATTTATTTAATTAAATAACAATGACGGAGTATTGTCTTGCGACAACAATCCCTGGCTTCGGACGGATTGTTGTAACTTTCTTTGTTGGCCTCGGACGGACGGACGGACCGACGGATAAGAGAATCTACACTGATTGGAAGAAAGTAATTGGACACCCATCCACCCGGCAAAAAATGGACTTTTCCGCTACCACACGTGTCACTACTGTATGGAAATGCAAAAATAGTCATCAGGCAACACCATTGACTCTAATGCTGGGTGCCCACTTAGCGCGACGATAGCGCGACGATAGCGCGATTCTATCGCTTTGAGTCATATGCGCATGCGCAACAAACGCCAGGCAATCAATTCGCTTCTCGGTGCCCACTTGGCGCGACGGCCGCGTGACTGAATGCGCATGCGCTATCTACGCGATCATTTCGCTTCCCATTTCAAGATTTCGCATATTACTTGATATCAAATTTTCCATAGCGATATCCGACCATCTCGAAGTAGGTGCTGCCATGATTGCATGTGCCACGTGATTCGAAACTGTTTTCTGATTGGGTGCGATGGAGTCGCGCGATCGAAAAGCTCTAGCATGCAGAGCTTTTCAATCGCCTTAGATGCGCCACAGAATCGCCCTCGTGACGTCACTCTGCGCATGCTTGCTTCACAAAGCGATAGAATCGCGCTATCGTCGCGCTAAGTGGGCACCCAGCATAACTGAAGCATCATGGCGCGACAGGCGGAGCTGACAGAGTTCGAAAAAGGTATCCTGGTTGGAATGTCGCTCCAAGGCGCATCCATACGAGAGATTGCCAGCAGCTGGAACCACCCGAAATCAACAGTGGCGTATGTGCTGAAGAAGTGCAGGACAAATGGACATTCTACGAATGCACCAAGGCCTGGTCGTCCACCCGCATTGACCGACAGGCACCGTCGGGTGCTGCAGCGGGAGATACGGAAGAACCCACGTTCGACGATGACCATCATCGCCGGGGAATTCCAGCAGGCATCTGGATGTCACGTATCCACCAAGACCCTCCGAAAGGAGCCCCAGATGCTGGGCTATTACAGCAGAGCAGCAGCCCACAAGCCGCTAGTCACACCAGCGAACAAAACGAACAGACTGCAATGGGCCAGGGAACGCAAAGATTGGACCGATGTTTCTCTGGAGCGATGAATCCCGCTCTGCAAAACGTGTTCTCTCAAAACGTGATCTCTGCAAAACGTGTTCTCTGCAAAACGTGTTCTCTGGAGCGATGAATCCCGCTTCACATTGTTTCGATCGGATGGCAGAGTTGGGTGTGGCTTTTACCTGGAGAACGGCTCCTTCCTGAGTGTATCATCCCAAAAGTGAAGTTCGGCGGAGGAGGAATTATGGTGTGGGAATGTTTTTCGTGGTATGGCATAGGCCCGGTAGTGAAGGTGGAAGGCACCATGAGGGCTACAGACTACACTACCATCCTGGACAATTCCGTTCTCCCAACCCTTTGGCAAACCTACGGTCTAGAGCCATGCCTGTACCAAGACGACAATGCCAGGCCACATGTTGCAGCTCATACCCTGCAATGGTATGTCATATAATAATGTTGAACGCATGCAGTGGCCAGCCCAGAGCCCCGACCTGAATCCCATCGAACATCTGCGGGATGAAGTCGAGAGTCGGTTGAGGGGTAGTAGCCCACTCCCCAAAACACTACCTGAACTGTGGACGGCTGTACGGGACATTTGGCGGGAGATTCCTGTGGGGGGTCGTACGTACTCTTGTGGAAAGCATGCCCCGGAGAGTGGCCGCCGTGATTGCAGCCAGAGGGGGCCGACAGGATATTAGCTGTTATCAATAAAAGCAAATAAACGCACTGTGCGAGGTGTCCAATTACTTTCTTCCAATCAGTGCATATATATATAAAAATGGATGTATGTATATACACGTATATTTGTGTCTTATACAAATTTATAGTTTTATTCTGATCTTGATGAAATTATGCACACTTTACATGAGATTTCGAAAAAAAAAAAAATTTTATATTATCTTATCTTATTCTTATATATATATATAAAATTCATTTTCTGTTTGTTGTTTGTTTGTTTGCCCACTGACAGTTTATGCCATCGGATGGCGCCAACATCGCACGTCGTTTCGCTAAAATTTACGATCGTTAATGGCGGTACTTCCGGTCAGCTTCGATTTGAAAATGCCTTCAAAACCATAGTATTTCGTGTTATATAATTACCATTTTAAACTACGACGGTATGAATAAGTCTTAGGGTGCAAGTGAACAGCAGATTAGATCTAGATTACCTGTCTGTATTTCATTTTCAATGATCGACAACATAGCCCCCAAAAGGAGAAACGAAACGGAAGTTTTGCGTCTCTGAGGTCTGAGTTCTCCAGCTGAATTTGTTTTTCGCGTTTGTTTTTTCTGCCGTGCCGCGTTTTAACATCAACACTGACTGGAAAACTTTGGTTGTTTTTTTACGGTAGAAGGCTTTCTCTTATCAGTGGGTGCGTTCGCGAAACAGCCACTTTTTCCACTGTTGAATTTCCCCTGAATCGAGTGGAATTGGGTGAATTCACGAAAAGCGAGAAAATCGCGAACGCCTTAGTGAATGATGAAGTAATGGCGATTGTCATTAAAGACCAAAGCCTAAAATCTGGTGGGGCCCCTTAATCCACGAAGGGCTTTGTGAAAGAGTACATGAGTCATTTACTCCTGCTTTGTGAAGACATAAGTAGAAAACTGATAAAACATGAGAAAAGAGTAAACAAGGCGAAGGGAATATTTTAAAACTTGCAAAGGTAAAATGAAAAAAAAAAAATTTGGTAAAATCAAGATAAATTACAAACGTAAATCTCATAAAGAAGCCTATTCTATAATTTTCTTGAGTTTTAAAAGTCTGTACTTTAATTTACTTTGTAAGACTTATTTTTTTAATCGTTTTTAAGCAATTCGTAGTAAACTGTTCTTATTTGCATATTATATTATAATTCGATCTGGTTTAGCAGTGAACCATTAAAAATAAAATAAATAGATACACAAATTTAATGCAAATACATTAACATTAAATTGGTTCTTACATACGGAATATAGTTATACACTGATGTCTATAACTTAATTAATTTAAGTCACGTGGTTTTTTGAGAATAATTATGCAATTTTATGGTTTTTAAATTATTTTGTAATTTTTTAAAAATAAAAATTTATTGGTTAAAATAGTAATTTAAAAAATCAACTTTACAACTGGTTAAGAATGCAATTTTAAAAAAATACAAATTTAATACAAAATTACTCGATCTGATTATAGTTTACTCAATATTTGATTGATCAATTTACTAAAAACTTGATCTGGTTTTAGTTTTCTCATCATACGTCATTTTTCACTTTTTCCACTGGCTTTTTGTGGGTGAGAAAAGTGGCAGGAAGTCGGAGGAAAAAGTGAATTCACTTTGAATTTTCAAACGCCATGAATTCACTGGTGGTGGTTTCTCGAACAAGAAAGTGGAAATAGTAGGAAAAGTGGCTGTTTCGCGCCCATTGCAGGCCATGCACAATGATGTCAACAATGATAAAGACTGGATCGACCAACACCACCTAAAGAAAAAGCCTGAGCGCGGAAACGTCATACATTGTTACATCATGATACGAAATCATAATTTAGGGCTTATTATTGGTAGAAATGCGATTAAAGATGACTTTTTATGATGATGTAACAATGTATGAAATTTTCGCGCTCAGGCTTTGAGTAGAGGTGGTGTTGGATCGACCCATCTATGAGCGCTTCGCTATTCAAACTTGTCTAAGAAAATGATAAGCACCAGGCATTGTTCTCGATGAATACTGTGGACGCACGTGCAAACTAAAGATGTCAACAACAATAAAGAATAATGAAGTCTTTATTGTTGCTGACATCATTGCATTAAATATACATTTAAGATATTTATTTTAATAACTTTCTGTTGAAATTCTACTGCCAAAGAAAGTCCCTAGAATTCCATGAGAATTCCATATTCAGCTTTTTTTAATGTTTAAAATTATTTTCTTATACTTTACTGAATGGCTACCAGACATAGGTGCACGATGATAAGTGTGGACTTTTCCAGGCAATTCTTTAGACATGTGCCTGTGTTATCGCTGGCGAGCACTTGATTCCAAGTCCCTTGATTTAGCATTGAGTTTCCTCCTATGGTATATATCTATCTCTATGTTTAGAAGGTGATGGCTATGCCAACACCACTCTACTCAAAGCCTGAGCGCGAAAACGTCGTAGATTGTTACATCACCTCAACACCTCCTAGAGAGAAGGCCTGCAGACAAAAGTTGTATACATTGTTACATCATCATCAAGCAGCTATTGTTAATCGTATTTCTACCAATAATAAGCTCTAAATTTGGTCCGCAGGCCTTCTCTTTAGGAGGTGTTGCATCACCCACGGTAGGGTATTGTTACTCATGTTTCTACGAATATTAAGCCCGAAATTGTCCCTACCGTAGGTGATGTAACAATGTATGATTTTTCCGTGAGCAGGATTTCTCTGTAGGGTGTATTGGTTAAGACCCTTCTATGGCATGATTTTGGCTACAGTCCAAACTTTTTAACAATCGTACAACGTAACAAATTCTTATAGATCTGACAATGAGAAACCTAAGAGATCTTGGAAAAAATATGGAGCGGCGTCATTTTTCTCGCAGATTTTCGCCAAACAACCCTTCCAATTATTCCACAATGAACATCTGCAGAAGAACTCAGTGCTTGTCTCAGAGTATCCACCATTTGGAAATTGGTCCACACAAAAAAATAATTACTAATATGAGGGTGCGTATTCTTGATGACCACAATCATAAAATTTATAAACAACTACTCAGTTTTGGAGACGAAAAATTACCCACAATTGTGTCAGGTTTAATTTCTCTCTCATCTGATTTCTGTATACTGTTGTCGTCAGTGCGAGAAATAATTATACATAATGTGTTCCCGAACATAGCCACAAAAATTGAGGACCGAGAGTGGCTTTGCGAACGTAAGATTCTTGCACCAAAGAATGAGAATGTAAATAAAAAATGACATCATTTTGCAAGAATAGCCAAGATCTTGCATTACATATAAATCTATCGTCACTATTATGGACCAGGAGCAAGCTGAAAACTAACCCACAGAATTTTTAAATTCATTGGAACCCACATGGAAAGCCACCACCTTAAGTTCAATGTGAAAGTAGGGCCAGTAATAATATTGAGAAATTTGGATTTCCCCAAATTATACAATGGTACTAGACTGTCACTAATTTTATGCCCACTATCACCCAGACAACAATTAAATAGGTTACAGTCTCCTCTGGGATTTGTTTTCGCAATGACGATTAACAAGGGCAATCTCTTTATGATCGTAATGGCCTGACAAAAAATAGTGTATCCAAAGTCATTCGAGTAACATATTCTATGTCAAAATAATGGTCTTTTATGCATAACTAACATTTATTAATTTTTTGTAAATAACTTAATTAGAATTAATTTTAACTTATGGTACCAATATCAATATTTGAACAATTTTAGATTTAATATATTCTGTTATTATGTAATCTTTTAATTTTCTTAAAACAACTTTGCTGATTTTTGTGAAATTTTGTATGTAATCGTATTATTGTTACTATTTAATAGCACGGTTTTTTTTTCCTTTCAATCATAGCGGGCGAAGCCGCGGGTAATCAGCTAGTCATTTATATAAAATTCATTTTCCGTTTGTTAACACATTAACTAGTGTTGCAGTACAAACGTAACACATTTACTGGTGTAGCACTACATAATTAACCAAATTAACCTCTTTTAGGGAAGGGGTTAACGAATTGTAGAGTATGCTTTCCATGAAGCGCGATATCTCTACCATGACCTACCTAAAACCTTCCCAAGCTCCATCGGAATTACCATGAAATATTTCATCAAGATTGGTTTAGCCATTTTGAAATGCATAGCGAACAGATAGGTCCATGTGTGTTTCTATCTTATATAAATCTTTAGTTTAATTCCAATCTTGATGAAATTTGCAAATTTGATCTTCAAAGCAAGAAGAAGGTCACTGTCTACATGAGATTTCGAAAAAATAATATTTATCGATAATAATTCATGGATTTTAATTCAAATTATGGACCAAAAATATATATCTCCTGACGAACAATGCAAGGTAAAATTTGTGCAACAATAGACTGTTTGTTTCAACAGTAGTGAAATGAAAATGAAAAACGTTGAATAACTGTGGAAAGCGACATAATAACAGAAGAAACATCCCTTATCCACAAAATATTTTTACTGGACAAATATGTATTTCGAACCCTTTGGGTTCATTATACAATGTCAAAGGAATAATCGATACAAATCTCAAAACATATATATATCTTGGTTTTGCGGGTAAATATATCTTGGTTTATGTTAGTTTGTTTCCTCAAGAGATGGCGCAAGGGATACGACATTAAAATTTCATCAAACAAACAGACCGAGCAACGCCGGGCATATTACCTAGTAGTTATGTATGTAAGACATGTTCATTAAGACATGTAAGACATGTAAATGATTCTCAAGACTGATCATTTTGTAAACTTCATTAACAAAAATATTTTGAGGACACACGACTTACATGCATAAATCGAGGACCACCCTCTTATAAAATATAATATTCTTCGGCCTTTCTAATTTCCTGACCATAATTTAAAGTTTAGCGTAATGGTCGTCAGCATACAGCTGGAAGGGTCTTCCTCCTCTGAGAATCAGTGAGAAGGCGTCGGAAATTTTAACAATACATATAATTTCTGTCCTTTGTGCTTTTCTTAGAATTGATAGTTATTAGAATTTAACATTTTCTTCAAAAGCTTTAAAAATGAGCAGTAAATGAAAATAATGGAGAGTTAGCAGATTATTGAGAAACAGTGGAAAGGCGGCAGAGAAAGCAGCCCCTTCACTCGGTGCTGTATCGAATTTTCCAGCACACTGCTTCAACTAAATAAATGGTGAGTGACCCTGTGGCCAACGATGCAAATGTGTCAACAGAAGAAACTGCGACTGCCAAATCACACCAAGTGATGAATGCACCAGTTTTGCTTCAAGACCTCGAGAGCAGAGTGTGAATTGCAACAGTTTACCAATTAGAAAAAATGGATGGAAAAATTCCGCGATCTGGATTCGAACCAGGAACCTCGACTGTCATGGTCGACGCCTCTATTAATTGGGCTATCACAGACACTTGAACAGCCATGTTGTCACTAAGTGTCTTAAAGACAACCAAGTTGTCAAGAAGGAAAGCCCAATGGGAGGTGGGCACCCGGTTCACAGATCGTGAATTTCTCCTATCCAAACCATCAGAAAGTTTGATGAACACATAATAAGAAATAAAGAAATTAAACTGGAGCAAACACCAAACATCAGGTAAAGACTACTTGGTTGTCTTTAAGACAGTAGTGACAGCATGGCTGTTCAGGTGTCTGCGATAGCCCAATTCATGATTTCTTAATTGAAGAGGTTGTGACACTCGTAACTGTTCCAATGCTATCGGCGCGAACCAGAAGATGTATCGGAAGTAGATGGCGAAGGAGCAATCTATGCTTCATTTATTAAATTTTTATGAATCATTTATTTAAGATAAAAAGCTTAAAATGTATAACTAGCTGTGCCTTAAAATAAACATCGATAACTTATGCTTTATATGTTGAATTCTATTGTATATCTGATTATTTAAAGCATACTTCGATGTTTCGCCATCTGGTGGACAAAATAATAGCGGGATCGCGTTTAAACGGGAGTGTCATAAGTTATGACTCATAACCCAGGCCCGTAGCCAGGGGGGGGGGGGGCGGGGGGGGGGGCCCCCCCCCCTTTTGGAAAAAAGGCCCTATCTTGGGGGTTTTTTTAAAAACCCCCCCCCCCCCCCCCAAGATAACATCCTGGCTACGACCCTGTAACCTCTTCAATTAAGAAACCATGGCCCAATTAGAAGATCTGTCGACTGTGACAGACCAGGTTCCTTGTTGGAATCCAAGTCGCAGAATTTTTCCATCCATTTTTCTAATTAATATCATTTACCTGATGCTTGCACTTTGCTCCAGTTTAATTTCTTTATTTCCCCTTAGTTTATCAATTGTTGGAATTGCAGTGTACACAGACACAAACGATCATGTATATCCATCGCCATCCAAGAAGAGAATTTTGGAATTGTTGAATTTTTAGATAAACCAATGAATTTTTAAAGTTCAGGTCACATAAATTTTCAGCCAGGGCTGAAAAAACGTCAGATCAAACTATTGTTTCATTTTCATTCTATTTCCTCCCACTTTCGTAGCCATACACATTATTCCACACATTGTTTCTCCGGCAATATGGTAAACTCGCTTAGCTATACACAACATTCCAACACGAACCGGGGAGAACTGTTAGAGGGCCATCCATTAGGAACATTAATAAAAACATTTCGGTTTTTCTATATGAATTTTTACTGTTTTAATGTGTTATTTTTTACTGTATATTCCCATTCAGATATTGCAAACTTTTATCAAAAAAAAGAACCCGAGCAACGCCGGGTATATCAGCTAGTTAGTATATAATAATAGAAATTCCACCCGTCGCACGACGGGTGTCAACCGTACAGGTTGAAGGGTAAAGAAATGAAAGTGGATCATTAATGGGGTTCAAAACTTATATTCTGCAACAATATAGGCTACTGTTCATGTGCTTTTAAAATAAATTGGGCCAGTGCGAGTCGGACTCGCGCATCGAGATTTCCGTACTACCATATAATATATTTACCAAAAGATGCCATGTTCTGGAAGGCGTGGCACTGTGTTCTCGATTTCGGCTTTTATAGACCTATAATCCATAATAGTTTAAGTATCGGAATTTATAAAAGTTTTATAAATTTATAAAAATTTATGATAAGCGCTTTGAACAAAAACGTTTTCAAGTATTAAATTAACAGATCACCTAAAAAAAGATTTTATATGTGGCATAGCGTAAGTCAACTCACACTTAGCCAGTTTTTCATTATTTGTTGTAATACTTTAGAGTTTGAACTGCAATCATGCCAAATTTGACGATTGTATGTAATAACCGTTTTTACGATAGAACAAAAAAAAAACAATAAAAAAAAGAAATAAAAAACTTTCTACATTTTTTATTATTTGTTAGACCATCCGCCATAATAACACATACTCTAAAAATTTCAACTGGTTACCTATTCCCGTTCAAAAGATACTGCCCTTAAGAGTATTATCTTAACACACAACAATTATTATTTTTTCAGTTTATTTATTTAATTAAATAACAATGACGGAGTATAGTCTTGCCACAACAATCCCTGGCTTCGGACAGATTTTTGTAATTTTTTTTGTTGGCTTCGGACGGCCGGACGGACCGACGGATAAGAGAATTAGTATATTAGATGTCGCACAGGTCAAAATCAATAATGATAATTCTACTGTTGTTTTGAGAGATGAATTTCAATAATATTCTACAATTCATCGTTTACACAATTGGTCGCAGACACAATTGGTCGAATTTCGAACACAGGCGATAAGTAGTTTTTTGCTAAAGCTCCTAATAAAGAGATTAAATAGCAAAGGAGAGAGAATAGATCCTTTGCGAGCTCCAATATTTCTTGTTAAAGTTGTCGAGGAGACATTGGAAATTGTCAGAGAATAATGTCTATCGGAAAGAAAACCAATAAACCAGTTAAGAGGAGGGCCGTGGATGTTATAAAATAAAGATAGTTTGAAAACTAAAAGGGAAATAGGGATGGAATCAAATGCTTTAGAGTAATCGAGAAAAACAGAAGCCGCTAGCTTATAATTAGATATGCTTTATTATTAGATATGCTGAAGCTGAGGAACTCATTTAAATCGAAGCCGTTGGTCCCGTGTACTCGTTTGCCGGCTGGACTTTAAAGAACCCTTGCGAAGCAAAATTTGCAGCCCCTATAACGCCGTCCTGAAATGACCATAGCAATTGAAAAGGACGTTAATACCAAACAAACCAAACCAACCAATTAAATCGAACAAAGCAATATCAATGTTCCACTTAGGAGTAAATCCATGTTGCGAGTGAGAGATTAGATCGTTGTCGTTGGTAAAATTCTCTACCTAGGTCCGAAAAAAAGATCCGGATATCCGGATCTTGACATCACTAGTCCTAGCAAATCGCAAACACTTAGGAAAAGATCCAGTGACTAGAGAAGTATTGAATAAATGAATGAGTGGTTTGCTAAGACCAGGATGTAAACCTAATGGAGAGAATGAATAGAGGGCTTCAACACAAGACAGTTCATCAAGAGAAGCAGGATAAGCAATAAACGAGGGTGGAGTGGTTAGAGGGAAAGGAGGGGCAGAGGGTCGGAGGACGAAATAAGGTCCCAATAAATTCGTTCAAAACTGTAGAATTCAATTTAGTAGGGTCAGAAAATGGAGAGGCAGAGGCTGAGGATCGTGAATTTAAGTTGTTAACAGTCGATCATTTAGATTTGCTATTATTAAAAACTTGTATATAGTATTTAGCTTTGATTGTTTTAAAAACGTTACGAACATGATTAGAAAAAGGATCGAAATTTTGATTTAGTGACTTCGCTAGGATTATGACGGAATTTACGGTACACAGAGTTATTATGGGAAACGAGAGACAGAATATGTGCATTCATCCATGGTTTATAAAATGATGGTTGGTTTGGTTTGTTTGGTATTAACGTCTTTTTCAACTGCTATGGTCATTTCAGGACAGCGTTATAGGGGCCGCAAATATTGCCTCTCAAGAGTTCTTTAACGTGCAGCAGGCAAACGACTACTCGGGACCAACGACTTTAATTCCGGTTTATAAAATGATACTCCAGGACTTTTAGTACATGAAGGCTTCATGGAAAAGTAGCGATTATACACAAAAAACATGGGAAAGGAACTTCATAAAAAGAAAATAACCTCTTGTTCACAAAATATTTATTCAAGCGTATACGTATTTCGATCTCTTTGAGATCATTATTCAACGCAATACAAAGGAAAATTCACAAAACAGGCTATTTATAAGTTGAGAAAGGCGACGGTCCTCCCCCACACCAACCAATCAACGAACGAGTTGACCAGCCAATGATAGAGAGTTAACCAAAACACAGTTCAAAAGAACCAATCACCTCGACAAAAAACAGTACAAAGGGAAAAACGTTATATAACACTATATCCGATCAAAATCAAAATTATACAATTCCAAAAAAATTTTTTATACAGTTCCAAAATATTCACAAAATAAATCCAAATAACTACAATTATACAAATTCCAAAAATCTAAATAACGGAAAACATTATACAATTCTCAAACTCTTATTTAACCAATTATACACAACTAACCAAACAAAATTAAACAGAAACACAATTTTCTTCTTAATAAAAATCTAGAGAATATTTACAAAATGTGGGAGAGTTTTAATAAAGTTGAATCGCCCAGGGAACCAGAATCGTTGTTCAATAACTGCTCAGGCTTCTTTTTACCTATTTCTATCGTCTTATAGGCATCCAATAGAAGTTTGTTTTTCACTGGTTTAAGTAGACGGCAATCCTTCAACATGTGCTTCGCGATCGCCGATTTTTCCGGACGGCCGAACCTGTCATGGGCTGTGTGCTCTTTGAATCTCATCAACATGTTGCGACACGTTTTGGTTAACTCACTCTCATTGGCTGGTCAACTCGTTCGTTGATTGGTTGGTTTGGGGGAGGACCGTCACCCTTCTCAACTTATAAATAGCCTGTTTTGTAAATTTTCCTTTGTATTGCGTTGAATAATGATCTCAAAGAGATCGAAATACGTATACGCTTGAATAAATATTTTGTGGACAAGAGGTTGTTTTCTTTTTATGAAGATGTCGTTATCCACAGTACTATCCTATTGCTCATGGGAAAGGAAGTTTTCAAAGAGGGTATCAATTTCATCGCTATCACCGAGAATCTCTAACCAATTAGTAAGATCTGAGAAAGATTGAAATATTGCTAGGCGATTGTGAGTAACAAGTCTCTTAAGAGTAGGAGGGAGGGTCAGGGATTAAAAGAAGATGGAAATGTATAAAAGAGAAAAATAGGGAAATGATCGGAAATAGAAAATTCAAGGGCACCTTTAAAAAGATTCAAGTGAAAATTACGCATTTACATTAGCTTTAAAAAGCTTTCCTTATCTTTAAATCTGCATTAAAAAATTAAGTAATTAAAATTTCAGAAAATAAAACAATTACATTCTGTACTTTCTACGTATATTAAGGTTCTTAATTTTATAGAAAGTGCAAAGGAAATTTTGCTGAGAGAGCAAAGGCAATGAAGGGCACCCTTATTGGAAATTGGTGTACCAATGTGGCAAAGTTGTTCCTCCCTCTCCCCATCCTTTCTCCCTGGTGTAACTAATTAAAATTTCTTCCATCAGCTTCTTCATATCAGAAATCGTAGATCTTAAGCCTCTTACTATATTCTGATTGAGAATGGTTTAAGACCCAAACACGTCTCCCTAATAAATTCCTACTGTTGCAAGGTAGAACCTTTTTTCCTTAATTAACATAAATTTTTTCATAGAACACATGAAAAAAGTCATCTTACAGAATAAAACTAAAATAAAGATCGCCCAATAAGAGAGTATAACTCAAACAGAAGATAATAAAGAAACTGAAGAAACTTCTTCAAACATATCACAATAACAGAGTATGTCATATCTAATAAGAAAAGCGATGAATAAAGACAAATTTTAACTTTCTTCTATTAAAATCTTATTGCAAACAAGTTTTTAGTACTTACTTTTTAATTGACAGATAAATAGGCTTTTGTATGGGCAGAATGTTTCCCTCCATAGAAAATTTGAGCTGCTTGTCATCTGCACACAGCGTTCCAGTCTCCGAGAATTGTCAGGCTGGCCTGGTGCCCATTTGTTGAAATCTCCAAGCGGTTTCCCATCTGCGTATATGAAGTTCCCTTCTCTCTGCTGATCATTTAAACCAATCCAGTAATTGAGTAAACTATTTTAAACATAAATAAAAAAAAAATTAATGATTATTTTTAAATGAAGTTTTAGATTATTAAGAAAGTATTTTAATTCCTATAATGTAACGTGGATATAATGCAATTTGGGATTGATATGTAGGCACAAGTCAACTGATAAAATTTACTGCAAAGATATAAAAAAAACCTTATTTGAAATAAACTGATCTCTCGAACGTCTTTAAAATCATACATAAAGAAAGGAGAATGTAAAGGATAAGGATTGTATAAATTTAAGATATAGAAGCAGAATTATGGTGCGTAGAAAAGATGTAAAACCACTCAAATATATTTCATGACATGCTTTTAAAAATGCAAAAATAATAATTAGAAAAAAATAAACTGAAAAAATAAAATTTTCACTGTCCATAAATAGTAAAACCCATAACTTAATATCCAATAAAGTTCCCTTGGGCTTCCAGGACCTTTATAAGCCGGCTTGGCATTGTCTCAACAAATCCTTTTAAGAATGTATCTTACAATTTTTCCCATTCTTCGCAACAGAACTCTTCAAATCTTCCACATTTGAATAGTGCTGTCCTCATTTGCAAACTTCTCGAACCAGCATACTCCAAGCATAATATCTCTATTGGATTTAGATCTGGAGATATTGGTTGCCAGTTCATTACATTCACTCCTTTTAGTAAAACTATTCCTGGATATACTCTTTGCATTGTGGACGGTGGCGTTGTTTTGTTGGAACTCGCAGTTGCGACCTCCCATTGTCTCTCCTAATGACAACAAGTACTGTTCTAGCATTTGCTGATATTTCACTGCATTCATTCGTCCATTGATGAAAGCTGATTTCGACCTACCATATAATCCAAATGCACCCCATACTATTAGACTTGTTGCTGTTTTGGGTAGACTTGTTCATCTTTGCGGATATCATGCCAGTAGAACTGAAACTAGTCTGGCCCGTCGAGATTGAACTTCCACCGGCTTTTCATAGTTCTACACCACATTCCTAAACATTTTCCTCCTTTGACCTTTTTCTCTTGCCCACACCGGTCACTTATCCTTATGGCAAGATTTCAGAAGAGGTCGTTGCTTCCTCTACAGCTTCTTCAATAAGTTTAGACGTAGGAGATAAGCAGAGAAGGGATAAAGAGTTGCCTAGAATCACAGGTGAAGAGAGAGGATCTTGGAGCAATCGACAATAAAGGAAAAGAAGTACTTTTGTGGGAAGTGCTCGATTAACTCAAGCTAGTATTAGCAAGAAATGAGGAAATTGAAGAAGGCAATTTGGAGAAAAGTAGTGGATCCTCGCATCTTACGACGAAAGTTCATCCTAAGCAACAAAGAACTCAAGAGGATAACTTGAGTTATGGTTCAGAGGAACTTCGGGTAATAGGCCGTATTTCGCAAAGCAAACCCAAAGTACAGAAGAATACAGGGTGTTTCATAATTGGTGTCCCGTCTTTAGGTCCAAATAACGACTCAAGGGGAATAGATTGGGGGAAAATGAATATTGATTATTTGGTTTTAATGTCCCCTAATTCAGAATAAAAACATTTCGCGTCCCTGGGGGTGAAGGGGTAAATTTTGAAAATTTTAATTTTATAGTGGTAGGGGTTAGACCCCATGTTTTATTTAGAAAGTTGTAGAGCATCATGTAAAATGTGGGTTTAGCAAAAAACCCGGTGAAAAAATCTCATCCCCTGCCCCCTTTATCTAGTGGGTAAAGTGAAAGGTATGGCTAGTCTATATGGACAAAAACCATACTTATTAGAAAACAAGTATTCCTACATTTGGAAAATTAATGACAATGAATGAGTCGTTACCCTGAAAAGCTAATAAACACGACCGGGCTTTCCCCCCGGGAAAAACATTATGAAATTTGAAAACTGTACATGGGAAATGGGAAATGTAAGTTTCTAATGAGTTTTTCTGTTTTTGTCTACATTAGCTATCCATACCTTTCACTTTACCCGCTCGATAAAGAGCAGGGGATGAGATTTTTTCATCGGGTTTTTTGCTAAACCCACATTTTACATGATGCTCTACAACTTTCTAAATAACACATGGGGTCTAATCCCTACCCCTACAAAATTAAAATTTTCAAAATTTACCCCTTCACCACAAGGGACGCGAAATGTTTTTATTCTGAATTAGGGGACATTAAAACCAAATAATCAATATTCATTTTCCCCCAATATGTTCCCCTTGAGTCGTTATTTGAACCTAAAGACGGGACACCAATTATGAAACACCCTGTATATCTATGAAGAATGGGGGTCCAAGCACAAGAGAAAGAAGTAAAGTAACAAGGAGAAAATTCAATGCCTATTATAATTTCAGATCACGAGGGATGAAGGAAAAAGAAAACAGTTATTTTAATAGACATAAATGTAACAGAAGTAAACATGAACCTACTGAAAGAAAATATCATGAAAAACAATTACAGTTTTAGTCTAAGCATGGATCTAATAAGAAATTTGTTTTATTTCAGAACAAGCATCAAGGAGACACTAAGAGATTCAGCAAATATATGCCGCCTCTCAACAGCAAAACGGAAGTGGAAAGACAGCGTTCTAATAAGGAAACTAAACCGAATAGATGCACACCGAGGACGAGGAGAAGACAGATTACTTACTTACTTTTCAAACCCGCTTATCCGTTAGGGTCGCGGGGGCAGCAGCCCTATGGAGGATCTCCAGCGATCGCGATCTTCCGCCATCAGGCGCATGTCCTCCCTGGTAATATCCAAGCGACTCGAACCCAGATTCTCCATGTAGTCTAGCCACCTGGTTCTAGGCCGACCCCTTGGTCTCTTACCCACCGGCTTGGAAAATAACAACTGCCTAGGAAGACTAGTTTGCGGCCTCCGTATCACGTGGCCATACCAGCGCAACTGAGATCTCTCAATGCGGAGAAGTAGCGGCTCAACACCTAAAGATTCCCTTATTGTGCTGCTGTACACTCTATCTAGAAGGGTAACACCTGCCACACCTCTCAGAAATCTCATTTCGGCCGCTTGTACCCGCGATCGCACTCTTTCGGTCATTACCCAAGCCACATGACCATAGGTGACAATGGGAACAAAGATAGATTTGACGACGGAGAACTTGGCTTTGTTACCCAGCTCTCGTTTCGTTACCACGGATCGCCACAGTTCACGTCTGACACAGCTTGCTGCACCGATCCGAGCATCCAATTCTTTCTCCTGCCGTCCATCACTCGTGAATGCAATCCCGAGATACTTGAACTTCTCCACCTGTCTCAATGAGGCTCCCCTATCTCATGATGTTGAAGACAGATTACCCAAAAGATAATGCAGTCTCAAGATGGTAAGAGGCAAAATACTGACATAGGCATAAATCCTTCTCAGAAAGACAGTCAATTCAAAAAGAAGTCTAGGAGCAGTTAAAAAGAAGTCAAAGGAGACTTAGAAGAAAGCCAAGATGGACTCAGAAAAATAGATAAAGCTCTGTCAAGAAATTATAAGAGTAATTTTAAAGGCTCGCGTACGAGAAGTACGGATTATCGTCCGAGTTTCACGGCGGGATGGTGGCACGTCATCAAATACAGCAGGAGGAAAAATCACATGGAGTTGATGACAAGAACAATAAAAAAAAAAAAACATCGTTCGGCTTAGAAAGGAGATTTGGCCGCAAGCCAGTATTCTCGGATAGGAACCCCTCATGAAAGTGTAAGACTAATCAGAAGGAAGAAACTGAGAGACTCCTCGGGATTAGATAATAAGGATGAAGTAGGTGAGAAATTGAAAATTTGTAAAAAAAAAAATAAAAAAAAAGAAAGAAAAGTTAGAAGGGAACGAAACACGAGAGTTGGTATAGCAAACGAGAGGGAAGGAAGGAAAAGGGCCAAGGTATGCCAGAGGAGATATAAAGGGAGGGAGTTCCATTGTGTAACAGCTGCCACAGTTTTAACGAATGGCAACGAACAGATATGTGGCAATGGTGATAAAAGGAGAAACATGCCAACTAGGAGAGGACCTCAGCGACATTCAAATATCTTGGAGCAAACGCACAGCTAAGGTAGGGGAACAACCCAAAAGTTTCCTTCTTTTATTGGATATATTTCACGAGTGCTTGCAGCCTGTTACTAATCACGAACACTATACAATCGCAATAGTAACTTTGCTAAAGGGAGCTCCAAGATTCATATCGGAATTGAGTCAGATAGCTCTTGTAAATAAAAGAGGCGTGGGCACCCTACACGATCAGCTTCACGACAACGTAATTACTCGTTGTTCATGAGCAGAGCACAAGAGTCAATGACGCTGGGAAACGACGCCGACAGCACGAATTGGTGGGTCCAGGAGGACCTCGACTAACAGAAAGACTTTTCCAAGACGCTGGTTATTCCAGAGCAATTCCGTTGTGGGAGTCAGGAGCCATCCTTGCAAATACCCCGTTCTTTCACCCTAGGAGCGGAGCTATTTGGAAAGTGATGCCATTGGCTAAGCGCGCTTCGCTGGGAGGTGCCTGTTATCATTGTCGTGTAAAGCATTCGTCGTGTCTCTTAAGCAAGTACCATAATTTACTGAAAGCTTTATTCCGTTACCCTTAACAGCGTAATGTTTGGAGGTGAGCTGGAGTTGTTGGTGAAAAATTAACTAATATGTTATTGTATTTTGTTCTTTTTCTCGCCATAGATGTCCATCTCCCAGTTGACAAACCTTCATGGTCGCTGTGCTCCGAAGTTACGGTTCTCAAAATCTATTTGAGATGTCATTAGTAAATCCACGACGAAGTCAGCTATGTGTCAAATCTAGCGGATGATATTGTCCAATACTGCCAGTTAATTCTAAATTCTAAGTTTAATTAGACCCAAGAAGGTTCTTGTTAAACAAACAGATACTTTCCTGTTATTTATTAATCCGAAGAAGTCTTAAATTTCTATGAATATTTAAAACGAAAAAGAAATTTATGTAGAGAGTTATATTGATGCTTGCTAGCATTAGTGTAAATACAGCCTTTGCAAATAATTTATTCCTACAAGAATACAAATCTATTAAAATTACGTCTCCTCCCTCTCACTCTGTCCGAATTGTTTCAACTCACAGGTAAAAGATCGTGAATACATTGCTTCTAATTTAAAGAAAGTTATTATTCAAAGCATTCAGAAACAGTATAATATGTTACAGCGAAATAAACCTCGCTGTAACAAAAATAAGCCTTCTTGTCAACAGAGGGCGCCACCGGTGAAGGAGGAGAAACAGAAGGCGGGATGTTCAAATAAGAAAAATAGAGGAGCGCCGTTGAAAAGGAAGAGAGCGGAAGGCGACGGGACACGTGGTCTGGAGAGGAAAAAGAGGAGTAGTTGGCGAGCGACAGGAGACGAGGTTGCAGATTGGAATCAAGGAGGCTTCTTATGGAGAAGGGCTGCATATCGTGATAGCCGAAGTAATGGGACTTCGAAAACGACGAGCGCCGAGAGGGCTAAGGCAGCACGGAATGTGGACGCATTCGTTCACGGGGAAAGGAAGCCGATAACGGAGAACGACCGACCACGCCGGCATAACCTAACAGAGAGGTTGCTTAATGAGCGGCAGGAGATTCCGCATCAGCCTACAGCGAGACTTCCTTTGAATTGCTTAACCAGACTGGAGCTAAAATTTTGGAAGGAACATGGTGCCACATCCGGGAATTCACAAGTGGTCGTATTACAGCACGAACGTTGGGTAGGAGCCTTCCCACGAGGACTAAACGCCTTCGCAGAAGAGAGGGTCGGCGTCCTACGAATAAGCAACTAAGGAGGCGTCAATTGAATTTGTGAGTACTGTATTTTATTACTAATCTGCAGCAGGAGTGCTAAGCCACGCACGATAAGTTTATTCCGTACGAACGGAATTATGTATTTGTCACTACTAGTCGCCATGTTGTATGTCTCAAGGCAGACTTTTATTTAAGACTTGTTTAAGGCGTATTTCGGAAGCTATTAATCTTTACCCTATTTATTAAAAGCTGAATTAAACGTAAGAGAGAGAGATAATGCTTTATTGCAAACTTGGGTTGTGTGTTGTATGTGTATGAACATAAGAAGGGTTAAAGTCGTTCCGACCCCCGTTCAGGGATTATTGTTTCAATTTAACATTACGCCAAAATTATCATAGTTGGTGCTCGGAAATGGGTGTAGAGTGGCTTAATCTAATGGTGCCTGACGATAATAATTAATTAAGTGCAACTGTGTCAGTTATAACTCTTTTCTGTTATTGCTGTTTGTTTATGTTTTATGAACTGCTGGAGTCTTGAAATGGATTACGGACTTTGAGTGTGTTTGTGTTATTATGCAGTTTATTTTATAAGACGTACTTGTGTTATTGTAAAAGCAAATTACATCAGGGTTGTAGTTAAAATCCGAAGCAGGTTACCTTTTATTTATTTATGGACTGTGGACATTATGAATTAATTCTAGCTAATTCAAGCGTAGGAATGTAGCCTGATTTCATTAGTGTTATCTAGCATGATTGATGCAAATGAGTTGTTGATATATCAATTTATCACCTAAGCATATTATTCAATGTAATATGACTATGTTAAGAGCTATGATTTGGCTTTGTTTGTATTGATTTAAAACATTTCCCACTTTGAGATTAAGTGATTTTATGGAATCTTTTTACGTTAAGATTTGGTTTTGATAATTTAGACAAGCTAGTCCGAGAGCTCATTAATATTGTATTTATTCAATTTTTACTATTATTACTATTTTGGTTGATATTTATTAAAATTTGCAATTTTGATTGGTTCCCTGACTAAATTGTAGGTCTGTCTTTGTTTTACTCTGCTCACGTTTGCTATTTCCACTGCGTTCGTAATTGGAACGTGACATAATATCTTCGTTTGTTTACAAATGTAAAAAGTAAACGGTCGTGATAGTTAGTTCGTCTGATGCTTTATTTTTATTACAGGAGTTAATGAAAACAGTGTTATTTAAAACTATGCAGGTGAATATAGAAGATAAGTTTGGCATTTTACGAGGTTCATTCAAGAGAAATGCAGCACAAGCTATTTCTAAAAGAAGATTTGATTTCATCATCATCATCTCCATCATCATCATCATCATCATCATATTGAATGTTTATCTATCCACTGCCAGATGTAGGTCTCCTGTGCTCTGTCCTGGCCTTTGCTTTTCCAATTGACACCCACAAGTTTCCCGATATCGGCGCTCCAATAAGTATAGGGACGTTGTCGTGGGTCTTCTGACATTTCTTGGGTACAAATCGAAGATGGCTATAGTTCATCCGTTGTCTTATCTTCTGGGAATATGTAGGATAGAGGCACCAGTAGTTGACAGTGTACCAGTAATTAACAATCCACGATGTAAAGGCTTTTAATAAAGTAACACGGGAAGAAAAGGGACCGGGGTTGCCACCTCGTATTAAACATTGTATTAGGCTTCCGAGAAAAGCAAAAATATAGGAATTTTGCTCCTTATTATGGTAGCAAACACATGTTGATTGTTCAATGCCTTATCGAGTCGAAAAAAACCTTGTAATGAACCACGACGCGAGGGTTTGATTACTTGAATTTATTTCATGAATGTTATGCAATATTATGTTATTATTATTATGTTATTAATTTTACGTGAACCTTGTTGTGTGATCGATGGACAATACTTCTGGTAGTAACAGAATAGCTGATGACTAATTTGTTAACTGTTTTAATCCACCGTCAACTACTAGAACCCAGATATGTAGTGTCACTAGTAATTGACATAACCAGTCAATTATTGATAATTTCTGTGTTTAAAAAACGGACATTCGCAAATGTGACTTAGAATGTAGGGTAATAATAATGAAACATGATGGTTTTAAGTGTAACTTCTTGATTTCCAGTAATTGATCTAGCTGTGTCAATTATAGAAACTTGACTGTCAATTTCTAGATCACCCACTTTGATAAAAATATTCTAGGCCCTATTTGCCGATTCCTTTTGTTGTACTGAATCTTGTCACAGAGACGATCAACAGATAGCCCAGGACAAATTATCTTCAAGGAAGAAAACTACTATTCCATTTACAATGATAAGAAGTAGCATAAGAACTTTGCAAGTAGGAGAACAAGTGTCAAAAATCAAGTTTTCTACGAACACTTTGTTGGCCAAGATCTGATGATATTGCACTACTGGAAACATCTTCATTTTTTATGGTCTTTGCACTCCACACGAGAGTGGACTGATTTTATTTATTATTTCAAAGGAAAAAAAGATAAATGATCTATATGAACAAATGAAGATTTAAAAAGCACAATTTTAGTTAATGTTAAATACTTTACACATTCTAAAAATGCTTCATTTCCTCAGCTACTTTTGAATGTTATCAGTTTTTTTGTAAAAATACAAGGTCTTTATAATTAAAGTTCCATTTTGGCATGGCCATAAAAAAAAAACCACTGAACCAAAAGCTATAATACTTAGTAGTATTATACAAGAGGGCACGGGAAGTTCATACCCACCAAAAAAAAAAAATTAGTTCAAAAGGTCACCACCAGCATGGAATAGGGCTCTATGGAATATTCGTTTACGAAATTAGACACGAAGACACAGGTTAACAAGTCTTTAATCGTTACTAAAATTAGTTACATGTTGAATGTGGCCTCCACCATTTACTGAAAGCAGTTTACACCTTATTACTGCATTCTCAACTGTAGCTCGTAGCATATCAGGAGGAATGTTGCGCACCTGTCGGCGTATCACATCTTTCAGTTCCGCCAAATTCCTGACGTTATCACCATAAACAGTGGCTTTGAGGTAACCCCAGAGCCAGAAGTCACAGGGGTTGATATCTGGTGACCGGGGTGGCCAAGAAAGGGGGAAGTTTCGGCCTATAATCCGTTCATCTGTGATATGTTGCTGAAGTAACTGTTTGACAAATGTACCAATATGAGGTGGAGCCCCATCTTGCATAAAAATCGTTGTGTCAAAAATGCCACGCTACTGAAGATCTGGTATCACAAAACTTCTTAGCATTGACACCATGCGAGCAGCAGTCACAGTACATGTCACGAGTCCATCTCTCGACTGCTCTTCAAAAAAATACGGTCCAATTATGACATTTGCTGTCATACCACACTACACGGTAACTTTAGGAGAATGCAATGGATTTTGGTGGAGAACATGAGGGGGACTGGTGACCCAAATCCTGCAGTTATGGGTGTTGACATCCCCATTCAGGTAAAAATGGTCCTCGTCCGTCCACAAAATGTTTCATGGCCAATGCTCGTCCACCTCCATCCGTGCAAGGAATTCCAATGCGAAGGTTTCTCTACGAGGAAGATCGTTATGTACGAGTGGTTGGACAAGGTGGATTTATATGGGTAGTACTGCAGCACTTAACGTACGATCTTGTACACCGTACTCAGTGGTTAGTCCATTCGACGTTCAACAGCACTTATGCTGCACGCCCCTTGTGAGGTTTCCATTTTTGCTTCCTCTACTGGCTGGTACCCTGATCCAGTATTAGAAGCAAGAGATGGCCCACCTACGAGTACATCGTGGGTGAGATGAGACGACCTCCCCCTCCAGCCAGACGGATGTAACAGAGAGAACGAGTACGACATCCAAGAGTGGACAGATTGAGAAGGCATGGTAAAGCCCATTTCCAATTAATGCCTCAATGGCCATTCTATTCATTCTCTTTTTATTACAATTTCTATTCACTTAAATGGGAACGGAACATTTACTCATATATTCCTAGTGGGAAAGACCGATACACGTTAAGCAAGGTTCTATTTCAATGCATACAAAAATCTAAGTTCCTTAAGTTCCAATTGGAACCAGTTTGATCATTTTGATATATTACATTAAATCTCACAATTAATTAGAAGTGTTACAAAGTATTGAGTACTCAATTTCAGTCTATTCCAACGAGAACAGTTCTTTATTGTTAAGTCAGTTATATACAGAATTCACGAAACTGTTGATTACATATCTGTATACTTCAAGTTTAGTTCCTAGATCAAATTTAATATACAGGGTGTTTCATAATTATGTACAATAAATTTAGTGACATATTCTGCAGGTCAAAAGAAGACGAAAATGTTCTATAGCACTTTGTCTGGAAACGATTTATTTACGCGATACAGCCAACTAAACCCGTGGCTCCAAGTTACAGGAATTGTTCAAAGTGCCCGCCACCAGCTCGCACGCACGCTTCGGCTCGTTGCATGAGCGACCGTCTGATGTCATGGAAGAGTTCGTCGCCAGCATTACGAACGGTTTGACATGCATTTTCAATTCGTTGTCGCAGATCCATAATGTTAGAAACTTCTGTGCTGTAGACGATCGTTTTCACATGACCCCACAGAAAAAGGTCCAAGGGATTAAGGTCGGGTGATCTTGCAGGCCAGGCTACCGGTCCACCTCGACCTATCCACCGATTCGTGTATGCAGCATTAAGGTGTGCTCGCACAACATGGCTGAAATGTGCTGGAGCGCCATCATGCATGAACCACATGTTAGATCTTATCAAAAGAGGAACATCTTCCAGTAATTCTGGCAATGCATTCTGCAGAAACAAAAGATACGTTCGCCCAGTCAATCGTGGCGGCAACACATAAGGGCCAATTAAGTTATTTCCGACAATTCCACACAAAATGTTCACGGAGAAACGCTCTTGAAGCGCTCGAGCTCTGGTAACGTGCGGGTTAGCATCTGCCCAATGGTGGTGGTTGTGAGAATTTACGATTCCTGTCCGGGTGAAGGTTGCTTCGTCCGTGAAAAGTATCTGGCTGAGACAACTAGGGTCTGCAGCATGACGACGTTGTATCCATTGGCAAAATCGTTGGCGGTGTGGATAGTCCGTTGGGTTCAGTGCCTGAACCAGTTGCAGGTGGTATGGATGCAAAAGCTGACGGTGAAGAATGCGCCAGACAGATGAGTACGGAATGTGTACCATGGAAGAAATACGACGGGTGCTTGTCTGTGGTTCATCATGTATGATGTCAATTATCACATCCTCCTCATCCGGAGAATGTGCTACAGGCCGCCCTTGTCCTGTTTGACGGCCAAAGGAACCACGCTCCCTCAAATGTCTGTCGACAGATACAAATGTTCGGTTATTTGGCAAACGTCTATCCGGAAAGCGTTCTTGGTAGAGTCTTCTTGCTTCCACAGCATTTCCGTCCGCAAGACCTTACATTAGGTGCATGTCAGTGTATTCTGCACTGGAATATGTGTATATGACTTTTTTTACGTAAATCGTAATGCGTATGTCAAAGCACGCAAACGTTCTGAAATTGATATTCCTAGTGGATGTACAGTAGTGAAACTACAGTAATGGAAACAACCGTACACAACTAATGGAACAACCCTAAAGTAGGTTTAAATGGAACAAACCACTCAACCTAGTGTTGGTTCGAAACGCTGGAACTGCTAAAATATCGTCCGCTAACTACCGTGCTTCCCTACTGTATGATATTGGATTACTCGCAAACAAATCGTTTCCAGACAAAGTGCTATAGAACATTTTCGTCTTCTTTTGACCTGAAGAATATGTCACTAAATTTATTGTACATAATTTTGAAACACCCTGTATTATAAGTCAACCTGAGAATTTTATCAATTCTACGCATTATTATTATGTGATTATCACCTGTTTATTCTTGTCATAGAATAATTTCTAATATACATTCTTTATAATTGTCATAAATCAATTTCCAACTATTTTCACTTAATCTGAATTATAAACAATTTGATGGATGCAGTATAATACAAAGTCTTTCTTGTTACAACTGAAATCATTCTAAAGTTTGAACAGATTAAAAGCACAACACTTTTTAACCACAACTAAAAAAGGCGTTAAACAAGAAATAAAACAAGAAGAATGAAAAAAACAATACAACCTGTAAACGTCTTTCGAAAGCTTTGCTTTCATCTTCAGCAGACAAGGAGAACCTCAAGAATCTGACTTGTTTATTGAATTAGCAAGGTATATATAGTGAACAATAACCAATAGAAATAAAAAACCCCCGAAAACGTGATCACCGTTTTGGTAACTGGGCTACCCATTGGATCAAACTAGATTCACCAATGGGGCCCTTGTCCGAATTTAACAGTAACTGCTTATCAGTTTTATTTATAGCTAAGCTTTCGTAAGAATCTAACAAGTATTTTTTATTGACCGATTTTATTAATTTCACACTATTCATATGGAATTCGTGGCCCGTATCCAGGGAATGCTTCGCGATGGCTGACTGGTTGCTTCTGCCAAATCTTGTGTGGTTTAAATGCTCCTTAAATCTTGTTTCTATGCTTCGGAACGTCTGCCATATGAATAGTGTGAAATTAAACCAGCCTTCTTGATATTCTCGATTCCGAACCAACCTTTTACAATTCCATGTTTGCATCCTATTTGATATAAACCATTTTTTTCAGTGGTCACAACACCTACGAGATTTTGTGGATCGACTGGCTTCCTGTCAACCTTTGGAATTGCTAAAAGTATACAATCCCTGTCCAGACAGATACTGTAATTCTACCTAATTACAATATGAGTCCAATTACGCTATGTGTCTGCGACATATACAATTTTTAAAACAAAGTTATAACATTTGATATATAAAGGAAACTCTTTTCATGAAGCTTCTTACATCCAGAGCTTACTTTACATTGAGATTGTTTTTTGTGTTCTTCCATAATAATAATAATAATAATAATAATAATAATAATCACAAACATTGAACAAATCTAAGTACAATCTTCTATCTATATATATAAAGAAGGATGTTTGTGGGTCTGTGCGTCTGTGGGTCTGTGGGTCTGTCTGTGGGTCTGTTTTTTATACAAATCTACAGTTTTATTCCGATCTTGATAAAATTTCGCATACATGACCTTCAAAGCATGAGGAAGGTCACTGTCTACTTCAGATTTCGAAAAAATAATAATTATTGATAAAAAATCGATATTCATGGTTATGGCAGGGCATATTAATGAGAAATATCGCATGACCAACAATGCAAGACAAAGTTTTTGCAACAATGGTATCAACACGCAATGCACAAACATTCTGCACGGACCAACAATATATATCTCATGACCAACAATGAAAGGAAAAGTTTGTGCAAGTGTAATTATCCCGGGCAACGCCGGGTACCTCTTCTAGTTGTTAATATTATTGTCCGAATTAATTAATAACCAATATTATTTAATTATTTTAACTGTATACACGGTTATCATTTCTTACGCATTTAATATAAAAGTACGTTATGGAAGGACAATTTCTTTTTATTCATTTAAGATTTCTTTCGACATTTTGGCGCAAAATTTAAACTAAAAAAACTGGCTTCGTTTGACAGGCTTCCTTTGAAGATTTTTCAGCATCAGAAGCATTTTCAAGTGCAACAGTAGCCTCCTTTTTCTTCGTCGAGTAATCTCTCGCGCCATTGAGCTAGAAAAGAAATGAGCTATGTGCAGAAAGCATGCAGTTATCGCCGAATTGAGCGTTCTCGCAGCAGCGTGCCAGAAGTGAGAGAAACAACAGAACTTTTCTCGCGGCGGCAGCGAGACTTTTTCTCGCGTAAACAGGTCTTTCTCGCGTATATATGAATGCGCCTTTAGTGCCAGCTTCAGGGACGTCTCCAAAATGTCACAGTAGTAGAATGCATTTATGATTTGAAGTTCTTCTAGAAAATCGACATGAATAAATGTCTCAGAATGTCCCAGAATACTTCTCCATCATTTTCGTTGCCGACGGTGTCATCTTGAATTTCTTGGCTCGTGGTGAGTCGGTGTGTCGCCACTCCATGCTCGCACGCTTGCTTTCATGGATGAATCCATGTCTCGTCGGTGGTTACAACACGCCTTAGTAAGCTGTGACCTTCCCTGTCATATCGCTGCAGCAGCATGGAACAGATTTCCACCCGGATGGTTTTGTTATCCTCGGAGAGTTGATTAGGAACCCATCTGGCACAGATCTTGTTGAATTTCAGCTTATCGTGGATGATGGTCTCCACACAGCCAGTGCTGATGTTCAGTATTGAAGCCCAATTTTCGGACATGAATCCGCCTGTTATCCTTTATCAGCTTATTTGTTCGTGCGATGATGTCATCATTGATGCTGGCCTTGGCCTTATGAGGTTAATTGCCGGTGGATTCTCACCCTGCTTCAAAATTTGGCACCAAGCAAAGACGGATGGTCGAGAAAACATGACTCGGCGGACCGTCTTTGAAGTTTCTGATGAATTTCAGATGCTTTCACACTTTCGTTACGGAGAAACTTGATAAATATTCGTTGTTCCGCTTTGGTCGACACATCGCTGTCCGCCATTTTGTTTAAACAAACAATCGGTTGTCATGGCAACCGGATGAGTGGTGCTGCACTTGCATGACAGGCGGTAGTTGCAACACCTCCTATAAAGAAAGCCTGTACACTGAAAATTCATACATTGTTACATCATCATAAAAAGGCAATGTTAATCGTATTTCTACCAATAATAAGCCATAAATTATGACTTCTTACGATCATGTAGCAATGTATGAATTTTCAGTGCACAGGCTTTCTTTTTCTTTTTTTTTTTGATTTTATATTTTTAGTTTTATTTTTAATTTTTTTTTTAATTATTAATTATTTTTTTTATTTATTTAATAACTATTATTTAAAAGTATAGGTGGTTATTAATATTCCAGGGTTTTTGTGTCACGTCCTTTTCTCTTATAAATATCGTTCATGGTTATTAATATAAAATTTGCATTATCTCTCAGACAGATCATTTAAAAATAAGAAATATTGAAAAGATCATATTACTATGTCTTTATAAGTAGCCGCTGGATGAAGTAGTGAGTTTCCTTATCCTTAATTGGAGCTAAAATTCCTCCTCTGCTTACACATGTCTGGGAAGCTTTCACATAATTATCCTTCAGAGTTTCAATTTCATAGCAGAAATTCCGAAATTTGTATGCATTTTTGGGACAACCAACATCTATTAAAGAAGATATTATAAAATAAATAAAAGAAAATTTTTATTTTAAGATAAATAAAAATAACATAAATTCTTAATGAGTAAAAATTATGAGTTTAAGGAGACTCAGGTGACCTCTATTGATACTAGTTCAAACGTATAATTGAACTGATACCGAGATTGGTGATAATATGAGGATTTGGTCCGCCCGCGGATGATTATCATCGAGTTCAAAATAACTTTACTTGTGAAATATGCTTCAACAATGAATAACGCATTTATATGCATCCTTGTCAAGATTTTTAAGATAAGTATTGTTTTGCTTTGTATCTCGTCGAAGATTATAATGATTTCCTCTCGGGACTCGCCATTTTTATTAGTGCAATACCGCTTTATAAACCTTTTTTATGGTAAAATAATTTATGTTTACCCTGAATATCAAAATACTGTTGATTATATTGTGATTTTTTCTTAGGCCATTATCCCGTTCTCCCCTACCTTCAGGATTTGATACACTATTCACAAGCATATCCTTATTCATGCACATCCTCTAGCACATCTTTCAAACATCCTCATACAATATCAGTCACTGACTCATTCTATTGAATACATTTACCCATTCATAACGTTCACATTTAACTCCCATCAAAAACATTTCATGTAAAAAATGTAGCCAAGTCTCACGACTCTTTATCCGTCAAAAGTTGAGACCTCATTTAGAGCCAAGTCTACTGCTATTATTAACTCTGACACTTTCATTTACACTCCAAATCATTACATCTTTAGTTAAAGAATATTTTGTGACTTGGCAATTACGCAGCACGAGAATGTAAGTTTCACTGAACTCTTAAGCTTTGCCACCACTGTAATCGTCAATATTAATTTTTTACCTAACAGCTTCTGAAGCTGTCATTTTAATATTCACGTTTATATAATTCACTGGGCTGCGTAATTGCCAAGTCACAAAATGTTCTTTAACCAAAGATGTAATGATTTGGAGTGCTTTGTAAATGAAAGTGTCAGAGTAAATAAGAGCATTAGAATTGGCTCTACATGAGATCTCAGAACTCTTTATGGCTAAAGAGTCGCGAGACTTGGCTACATTTCTTACATGAAATGTATTTGATGGGATTTCACTATTTTTCGTATCTGGTCCTCCTTTCCCTGACATCCTTTTTTTTGATATCAGCCACCGGTTTTAGCATAGCACACTCCCTGTCCTTATTGGCCCTTCTCAGTGGCTTAGAATGATTAATTTTTGGCAAATCTGCGCGGTACGTCCATTCGAGTCGATTATCCTCGTTATGGCGGAATCTTGAACTTTGGCACTACTGTAATAATCAATATTAATTATATGCAAGCTGCACAGGCTTTTTACTCTTGATAATTCTAAGTAAGCTTGACCGCACACGAGAATACCGAAGAGCCTATAAGTGCGCTGTTCAAACTAAGGCCTTGACTTTTATGTTATACGAGTTATAGCAAACGCCACACATATAGAGTGTTGTTTGCGCTGAACATATACCCTATTAATTATTTCAAATTTAATCCTAACTGAAGCGAGTTTATGAGTAAGTCCGTTAATGAATTGTATTACTCTCTGTATAAAATAAATAAAGAAACTACTATTTCCACAACATTTTTTAATGTCCGTTTGCGCATTTCGACGACGACGTCGACTTCTTCTTAATCTAGTTTTTTGCTGAAGAAGACGACGTTGTCGTCGAGATGCGCATACGGACATTAAATAATATTATGGAAATAGTGGTTTCCTTATTTTGTTTTATACAGTTTACTGTTTTTCACAATTTCTTGCAATTTACTTATTTGGATTTGTATTACTATTCTTTTAACTTTTTTCTTATCCTCAGGATCGAGTTCCAAACCTTGTACAACACCGATAGAACCAATTACTAAGCCCAAACTTACATCAATGTCCCTTTTCAATATCACATTTGCTTCTACTTTAATCACTATTGTCTCATTTAATCCTGCTGTCATGGAATCGTCGTCTTCAGACTTATACACTTATACATCGTATACACTTAGAGCCCTTTGTGAGTAACTTTAAGATATCTGGTGTAATCTACAGGATGAGTGACTGGACATACCTGTATTTTGGAAACGGGGTGTAAAATAAACGATGTGATCATGCCAGCAGGAAATTGGATAGGTGCTCTATCTTTTGAGACAGCTTTGGAGTTTGGGCGCCATCTTGAATGATGCCAGTTTGGTTCAAAGTTCATTTTTGAATATCAGATAACACCATTTTTTTCTCAGGAGTTCATTCCTGCAATCGAATTTCAGTTATCTGTTGTGGTTCACACATATCGAAACTGGGCTGCAGCAGCTATAGGATATTTCAATGTGTTGTCCCTGCTGCTGGAGAGAGAGCTCAAGGTGCTTTAACCATTCATTATGCACGCGCACAAGAAAGTCGGGGGTAATGCCGTCACAGACCTGTAAGATGCATTGCTGAAGGTCACGTTTGCTTTGGATTTTCACAGCATACACAAGTTATTTCAAGTGGCCCCGCAGGTAAAAATCTTGCGGTGTGAGGTCTCGGGAATGTGGTGGCCATTCCACAGGACCCCGCTGGTCAATTCAATGACCAGCTAAATGCCCATACAGTCGTTGACAAATATGAAGTCCGTAATGTGTTGGGGCACCATCCTGCTGGGAAAAACTTGGGAAACAGTGACGGGAAACAGTGTTCTGTAGCATTTGTTGGTACTCATCAGCATTCATGGTACCGTCTATGAAAATGGTCCAATGAAACGGGTGTCCCATATACCATACAACACCATAACTTTGCTATCACCAACGACTTTGGATGGATCTGTCCAATGAGAGTTCGTATCCCTCTAATATTTCATGTTCTCATGGTTTACCTCACCATAGACATAAAAATTTGCCTCATCACTGAACACAATGTTATGTATAAATGAAGGATCCAAACGTCTATTTTCCCAGAGCCCATGTACAGAACTCCTCAGGTCTGCCCGAATCTTCCTCGGAAAGTTTTTGTTGCATCTGAACTTTGAATGGATGCCACTTGTTGGTATGCAAAATCCGTGCTATGGATGACTGGCTGAGACCACACTCAACCTTAAGACATCTTGTGCTGCGTTAAGGAATCTTTTCAAATGTTGCCAACATCACTGTTGTGGTTGCCTGAAATGTGCTATCACACATGCGAAGGTACAGTGCGTGATTGGTTCGGGGTGCCGGGCGTTGAAATCAGCAACAATGTAAGGTAGTGGCGTTCCCTGGCTCAATCCTCTCCTCCTGCAACAAACAATTGTCAGTGTCAATGTTTTTGTTAATGACTTGTGAACCACAATAGATAACTGAAATCCGAATACAGGAATGAACTCCTGAGAAAAAACAGGATTATTTGATCATTATTAAGTTTAACTAACATCCCCTGGAGATGTAAATCAGGTTGTTTACACTCTACAAAGTTAACTCGTTCAAAATCGTCCATAGCGTTCATAGCTTCTAAGGCTTCCATGTCTAAAGGGTTTGCTGGGCCCTCATACTCTTCTTCATTTCCTGTCTTCATTAATTTCAGTTATTTTACCCTCTACTATTTTGAGTGTTTTTTGTAAATTATAGTGTAATTCTGTTCGTAAATTGCCATATGTTAGGCCTTCCTTTAGTTCATCTTTTGTCGAGTTTAAGGCTTTCATGTATGTTTCGCACCCTATCTGCAGTTCTCCCTAAGGTTCGACAAGGTTTGAACATAAGAAGTAACGAAAAGAAGTATTTTTCAGGCACTTCCACAACGTCATAGAAATAATGGTTTGAGATATGGTCAGTCTCTTTTTTCTGATACTTCTTAAAGTCTTCTAACACCATATCTGACTTTCGTTGAAATTTGTTGCAATTTCACTATATCACTAATTTTTTGCGAAATTGAACAAATTGATAAGTTCCAAATCTTTTGGCCTGTTAGGATAATAATCATCAAGCCATGACTCATAATAAATATCAGTAAAATCGGGTTCAACTATCATCATATCCTCTGTAGACTTAACTCTACGGTTCCGATAGATACTGACATCAAGCCATCTTATTGTTGTTTGAGGATCAATCCCGTACAGTGGAATGCTAAGCAAAGTGTTTATTTATTTATTTATTTATTTATTTATTTATTTAAAATTGTAAGCAACAGGCTGAGTGCCCAATAACAGCTTACAGCTGAACAATTAAATTGAAAGAAAAAATTAAAATACAATAAATTTGTAGATAATAAAAAAATGAAAATTGTAGATAATAA
>JAHWFO010080323.1:0-35586 GCA_023313115.1 Rhysida immarginata | reverse complement strand
TACATCATCATAGTAGTGCATATTCAGGGCTTATTATTGGTAGAAATACGAATAACAATGCACTACTATGATGATGTAACAATATATGACGTTTCCGTGCAGAGGCTTTCTCTTTAGGAGGTGTTTACTAAAGGCCGCTTCACATTACCACCTTTGCGAACGAAAATCGGACGAAAAAATATAGGCCGAATTTCGGACGGCAGAAATCTCATTGGCACACGACAACGGTCTGCGAATCAGGCGTCCGAAATTCGCAGGTTGCTTTCACATTGTCAGCGCTGTCGGCATGTACAAATAAATGCGCAAAGACATGTCTGCCATGTCTGTCGGGTATCGTGATTATCGATCATCATCATCATCATTATCATAAAACAGCTATCCTGAATTATGTAGCAACATACACCACAAAAGCTTCGGTGGTCACGGCACAGGTTTTCTTTTTAGGAGGTGTTGATAATAGCCATTCCGTTGCAGGTTAATTGATGTTTGGCATTGAACTTTAAAATTAACACTTTCATATTTTTAATTTTTTTAAGTATCCTAAACACTATCTTTATGCCAAATTTCAAGTTTTTAGGGCTGTTGAAAGTACCTCAGATTTTTGATGATCGGTCAGTGTCTAAATAAAGAAAAATTTTGAGTTCATGTATCTTATGAACTAGAAAAGATAGAAACGTAATATTTGAAGGTTCAGTTTCATTTACAAAGTACTCTATATATAAAAAGTTTTAGGTTTCTATGAAACTATGGCACAAAGATATGTAGAGTCAAAAGTACGCCGAGTTGCCTTCTGAAATGGATGTTACGGCTGTGCCTGCTCTAGATTACCACAATTTTTTTCAGTTCTTTTTTTGGTAATGATAGCCTGCTTATTCTCAAGTGGCTGTATTAAACGTTTGGCTATATTTTTTTAGCATTATGCAGAGTGTCCCAAATTGATGTACACACTCTTTGAAACGTTATAGCTCAGCAACAAAATGAGATAAAAATATAAGGTTTATTGTGTAAGATCCAGAAGGCGCTGGAAAAGCATAGCAATACGTTCATTGTTGTTCATTTGTTTATAAACCAAAATGGCGGTGAGACTTTCATTCACCTCAATCGTCAGAGCAGGTCCTCGACTCGAAAATCGGTAATCCTACCTACCCTTAAAACATCAAATAAGTTGATGAAATTTGTGGCTTCATGAAGAATGCTGAATGCCCGCACCACTTCAGAAATGGAATGTCCTATACGTCTAGGTCTAACTATCATTCCGCATTCAAACTCTGATAATTCTCGTCGTGTAGCCATAATCACCTTACAAGACGTTTTAGGCGACAGCTATTAGTCGAATTGACAGCACAGATATCGCTCTGCTTATTTATGAAACTTTTACGCGATGCAACCGACACCTGAAAATAATCATATGACGCTCTCATGACTTTTGGCATTTCAGTGTATATTTTGGAACATAGAGAATGCTCAATTTAAAGACTTTCCACCAACCTCAATGCGGCAATTTTTGTAAGGGGGTATTTAAACCCTACATCAGCAGAATCGATGCAAGCGACATTTACTTTGGTGTATAGCACAAAGAAACTGGATCATGGTACAATGGAAATATGTTTTATGGAGCGACGAATCTCGATATACACTCTGGTCGAATCAAGTGGTCAAGTTTGGGTCTGACGGAATGACAGGGAATGCTTCATGCCAGGCGGCGTGGTGCTTGTTGTGAAGTTCCGAAGAGACAGTGTCATGGGATGGGCTAATTTTGATGGTTTGGATTCGGCCAACTTGTTCGAGTTGTAATCAACTTTGATATTTTGGACAATTCTGCGCAGCCAACATTGTCGTAACAGTTTCGGATCGAACTATTCTTGTATGAACATGACAATGCGCCTTATTACAAAGCAAGAACTGGTTTGTTACAACAGCTAAAGAAATGGACTATCGTGCATAGAGCCACGATAGAAATCCCATTGCACACCTCGGGAATAAATTAGAGCGAAAACTACGGGCTAGGCCACGTCGCCAAACATTTATGACTGAACTAATCAACATTTGCAAGAGGAAAAGTTCTTAAATATAACTAGAAAATGGATCTCGGAGGACTTTTTCACTCCATACCTCCGGATAGGAATAATTATGTATAAAAAAATTGTTACAGGATCCGACCAGGGCCAGTATTGCTCAAGGCCGATATGTTAGGTCCCTGGTGGATTATGCAATAATTACACATAGGTGAATTAAACAGAACTAGAGTAGTGGGTTAATAGGGGAATTCGAGAGATATTTCTTTAGACTATTTTTAAAAGTAGTCAAGGAAGACAAAGAACGGATTTCATTAGGAAGGTTATTCCAAAGTCTAATGCCAGAATTGCTAACACTTTTAGACTGATAGGTGTATTTGGTCAAAGGGATTGTTAATGTGTCCTTGTTGCGGAGATTATATGGACCGGGTGGTTTGGGATTAAAAGAATTTTGGGGAAGCAAAGAGATAAGTTTATTATTTAAAGCTTTAAAAATAAAAAGAGCGAGATGAAAAGAATGCAAATATAAATGGAAGTAATGCCTGATATGGGGAAAAGATGCGAAACTGGATCGGATTTTTAAATTTGAATAGAATGCGGACAAACCATTTCTGGATAAGCGCTTTAAATTAGTTTTAGTGGTAGCGCCCCAAAATTGAATTCTGTACATAAGGGGAGATTGAATAAGGGCAAAGTAAAGAAGAAGCAAAACGTTTTTTGGTAAATAATGAAGCCGTGAGAAAAGGCGGTAATTTAAGGTAGAGGCCAAAAAATTAATGTGGGCGTACCAAGATAAGTTATATGAAAAGAAAGTCCCCAGGAATTTTAAAACTTTAACAGGGGCAAGTACTATAGTGTGGATTACTAAAGAAAAAATTAAGAAGTTCGATCTTCTTGTTCTTTTGATGGAAGATAATGTATTTCGTTTTCTCCAATGGAGGTTTAAATGAAGATGGTTTTGTGTATTCCAACTTCGTAACTTACTAAGTGCAATGTTAAGAGAATATTGAATCGTAGAAAGAGAATAGTCACAGCAAAGTAACGTTTCATCATCAGCGTAAAGAATCATGGTTAGTGGAAAAAGTGATAAAGGAAGGTCATTAATAAATAGATTGAAGAGCAGGGGGGATAGGATGGAACCCTGAGGGACCCCCTATATTACGAATTAACGAAGTTTGAAGTTTGGTTACAGATAATAAGAGTGTATTGTCTATCTTTCAAGAAGTTGGAAATCCATTGAAGAGGTGGGCCTCGAATCTTATGGAAATTGGTTAGTTTAAATAATAAAAGATCATGAGGAATCGATCAAAAGCCTTAGAGTAATCTAGAAAAATTGCTGCAGTGATTTTGTCCTTGGTCATGTTAGAAATAATATGTTCGATTACTCGAAACAAGCCGTGGTGGTGTTACATTTACGTGAAAACCCATGTTGAATCGGGGAAAGATAATCGTTAGTAAATATATATGAGGAAAGCCAAGAATTAAAAAGTGTTTCAAAAGTTTTTCAAAAAGTGGAAGAGTGGAAATGTGGCGATATGATAAAAGTATAAACTCCTGGGGAAACCAGAAATAAATATACAAATGGGAAGAAAATGTGGATATGATAAATAAAGACAAAGTAAATAACAACTCTTTAACCACAACAAAAATTAAGTAAAAAGAAAAATACAACCTAATCCTAAACTGAAGCGCTTTTCGAGGGCGAAGCTCTCATCATTCAGCAGGTGGAAAAGAAGGGAGTAACACACCAGATGATACTGAGTGTGAAAAAGAACAAGACCGATATTTATAGTCTGACAGCACCAATGACAGAAAGAGTGATAAACCCCACTAAGGGGGCTAGATCAGTGATTGGTCCGTTTGGACCAATAGTTAATCAGTTTGGAATCTCCAATGGGTCCCTTGTCGGAGTTTAGTAAATTTTTGCTGTTGGCTGATGAGATTTCTAAACTTTCAAAGGCATCCAGAAGGCGATTATTTTTTATTGCTTTAACAAGTACAAGATCGTTGAATGATATTCTATGTCCCGTATCCAACGAGTGTTTCGCCACAGCGGACAGGTTTCTTCTTCCATACTTCAAGTGGGCCAAATGTTCCTTAAATCGAATGGTAGGATTGCGGGCCGTCTGTCCAAAATAAACTTTGGGGCACTGAGGACACTTAACCTTGTAGATTCCAGTCTGCAGGAGTGGGGGGACCTTATCCTTTGGGTTACCCAGCAATAGGTTGTATTTTTCTTTTTACTTAATTTTTGTTGTGGTTAAAGAGTTGTTATTTACTTTGTCTTTATGTGGCGATAGTTAGAAAAATCCGTGCAATTACCATTTTTAAAAATGGATATGACTTTAGCAGATCGGAGGCGTTCTGGATATAAGCCTTGTGAAATAGAAACATTGAATAGAATTGTGAGCGGAACGGAAAACCCATAACAGGCGCCGATCAGAATGACTGGGTAGATGCCAAGAATATCTGGACAGAAAGAGGATTTAAAACCGAGGATAATGTTGGAAACCTCCTATTCGTCAGTGGGCTTAATAAACAGACAACTGGGTTTTGGTTGAACGTATAGTGAATACCCCGAATTAGAAGGAGAGGTAGCAGGGGGTTGAGGCAGAACGTTTAGAAAAGAAGTTAAGTAGGCTGAGCGAAAAGAATGCTTAGTTTGATTATTAGGCGTGCATCTAATGTCTTGCAGAGTGAATTTTTGTGCTTAATCAGTGATAGAATGGTCGGAGTGATCCAAGGTTTCGTGGATTGGGTTTTAAGAGTGACCATGGAGGCCGGCTTGGGCGGGAAATAACGATCCTTGCCCACCTGAAGATGGGCGAGAAAGACACCGAAAAAGCTAATGATATTGGTCTCGGGATTAAGTATGTTGTACCAATCAGCTAATTCAAGAAATGAGTTAATAATAAGAATTCGTTTAAAAGATATCGTAATTAATGAAGGGGGAGGAGAAACGGAAAAAGTACAGAGTCGAGTCACATTATTATGGCCACCAGCTAATATCCCGAAGAACCGCCTTGAGCGGCACGGACAGCAGCTAGTCGGCGTGGGAGTGAGTCTATATGATTCTGGTAGGTTTCTACTGGTAGCTTTGCCATGCAGACTGTAAAGAATTCGATAGCTGCTGAAGGGTACGCGGTGGTTGTTCCATAGCACGCACATGACGATCGAGGTGATCCCAAAGGTTCTCGAGTGGGTTGAGGTCTGGAAAATTAGGGGACTAGACTAGTACTAGGAACTCTTGGTCGTGTTCCTCAAACCACCCCCGAACAGTTATAGCCGTATGACACGTCGCATTGTCTTGCTGGAATGTGCCATCCCCCTCTGGGAAGACAGTCGCCATGTATGGGTGTACTTGATCTGCAATTATGGATAAATAACCGAATCGGTTGACAGTGCCTTCCATACTTATCAGCGGGCCCAGACAGTGCCATAAGAACACTCCCCACATTATGACGCTGCTGCCACCAGCCTGGATTCGTCCAACAATGGTTGCAGGATGCTTGTTCTCGGAGGTTTCCTGCCTCACCCGCCAATGGCTGTCACTTCTGTGGAGCAGAAATCGTGACTCATCGGAGAAGGCAACCTTTTTCCAGTTAGAAGTGGTCCAGTTTCTGTACTGTTGGGCAAATTGAAGCCGTTTGAAAAAAATTTACCTATAATAGTCCTGATACTTTTGTTTAACCAATTTCACAATAAAAAATTTAGCCAGAAATTTTCGCCAAATGTAATAAATTATTCGCCAATCACGTTTACATAACGCCACTGACGAATTGGCGATCGGACTGCGTGGACACTGCGATTTTTCTGCTTCATCCAAATTTACTAACTATGGAAGTTAGACGTTGAACATCATTAGAGGCAACGACGATGTCATCTAAATACACGGCGAGGAGGATTAAACATCTGCCGTTGTTGTAGATGAAGAGGAGGATTGAACATCTGCTCGCCTGGAGGATTGACACAATTTCATGTACCTACATCTGCTACTTTGTTTTAGAGCAAAAAGGGACTTGCGAAGTTTGCACACTTCGTCTGCACGGACTGGTAGTCCTTTAGGCGACATCACGTATATAGATAGTATGGTCAATAGGTGCATGCAAATATGCATATTTCACATCATATTGATGCAATGACGTGCTTGTGTTGACTGCCACTGCGAACAGTAGTCGTAACGATTCCATTCTTATCACAGGTGAAAAGGTCAGTTCGTATTGGCTGCCATATACGTGTGATGAGCCGATTGCGAGCAACCTTGCCTTGAAACGGGAGATGAATCCATCAGTGTTACACTTAATACGATATACCCATTTGGTCTTTGGATTTTAGTATTGGGCGGCTTAAGAACCAAATCCCAAACTTGGTGGAGATGAAGCGAATCTAACTCGTTCTTCATTGCCTCTTCCCATTGGCGATGTTGTGGTGAGGAAAGTGCTTGCTCATATGAAAGAGGAGTTGTTAAAGGGACGTCCTTGGGTCCGACAAGATTTACGTTAGGAGAGAAGCAAACAGCTCGTTGTTTTTCTGCCTTCTCTTTAAGTCTTTGGGATCTTCGCAACTCAGGAGGAGGGGAGACTCAGCCGATGACGGTAAGCCAGAAGGTTGATCACTCTGTAGAGGTTGTTCCAAGGATGGCAGAGATGAAGCTGGAGGCGTAGAAGTTGACGTGTCATTCACTTGGGAAGGTGACTGGTGAAGAGTCTCCTCGAGTGCCGAAATGGAAATGGGTGAGAACTGTCTGTTAACGAGTTCTGTATCATCAGTTTCGGGGACCTCCAACGGGGGAGAATCGTAAGGAAATTGTGGCGTTGAGGGAACTGTGAACAGCGGTTTGTGAGACGCAGTCATTTCAGGGAATGCATCAGGAAAGAAACTCACAGATCGATTGCACGAAACAGCTTGGATTCCTCAAGTGAATAGACGAGGTACTCTGGGGACAATGCTGAGTATCCCATAAAGATCCCACGCTTTGTATGCGCTTGGAGTTTGGATCGTTGTGATTTGGAAAGAAAATAGTACACAAGACACAGACACCCAAATGGTGCTCGATGTTTGAAAGTGGGTCTTTTTCCATACCATAATTCTTCCGGCGACAGCGTTTGTCCTGTACTGGTGGGAAACATTGAAAGAGGCAAGCAGGACTTTATTCCATTCTGCAGCGAACCGTCCTTTCTGCAACACCATTTGACTGGGGGTTCTCAGGTATGGTAAACTGTTACATTGTTCTCTCTGTAGCACAAAATTCAGGTAACTCGTTGTTGGTGAATTCCGTGCCGTTGTCAGATCTTATGTGGACCAGTCGGTTACCTGTCGTCTGATTAAATTCCTCAAGGCTTTCGGTAACTCTGCCTTAGTAGATAAAGAGTACACAAATGTCTTACGGGTATAATCGTCCACGCGATCAAAAGGTATTTGTGGCTATAAGCAGAGGTAACTGGTATGGGACCGATCGTGTCCACGTGGAGGAGATACAAAGGGCAGGTAGACTGTTGGTGTCGAACAGTTCTATGAGGTGCGTTAGTCATCCCTGCCTCTAGACATGGAACACATGGCGTGATCTCAAAGGAAATTGTAAAGTTCTACAGACACGGATACTGCCATGTTTTAGTGCTTTGACGATCTTTTTACTCGACGGATGCCCTAAGGCATTATGGATATCCAGATAAGAAACTACGAGGGAATGAACGGGATCGCCGTTTGGCAAACGGGTGGAGTTTGATATAAAACTGGCAGGAACGGGAGATCTGCGACCTCCCCCTGTGCAGCCACGGGTAAGCCTTGTTCGGAAATTATTGAGTAACCGTTAGGACCAAAAGACAAAGTATACCCCTGTTTGGCCAACTGACTCATCGACACAAGGTTTAATCGCACACGAAGGGCATAAAGCGCATCATGTAAAGTTAAAACAGACCCAGTGATTAACGGGACACTCGCGATTCCTATACTAGTTGCGGTAATGGTTTTTTTGTGGTGTGCAGTGGGAATATCTCTATGGCAGCTCCGCATAGATGTATAGAACCTCTTGTCCTTAACGACATGAAAGGAGCTGCCAGTATCCACTATCCATTCTTGCTTTAGGAGGCCAACGTCGTTTGCTGCAGGTTTCTGCCCCTTGCTTTGCCATCGCGCTTGCGAGATTTACGTTTTGGACGTGGGGCACGTACGTTAGGTTCAGATGCTTGCTGGGGGACGCGAACGTTGGAGGTGCCGGATGCTGGTGAAAACCGCTTAGAAGTGCAAACAGACCTGACATGCCCTCGGCCACCACAATTGTAACAGGTTACCCCTGAGCGCTGTTGTAGTGAAGATGGGAAGAAGATGGGAAGAAGATGGTACCCGAGTTGGCGTTGTAGTGACGCAAGAGGCAACGCCAGATGAGCGTCCACGTGAATTATCGTTGAACACAACGCTCAACTGACTTCGAGGGTCATGATAGGGTCAATCTGCACTGAGAGCCTTAAAGGCGTATAGGTCGAAGGCAAACCAGCTATCATATGATCAATTAGAGTCTTGTCGTCTATGGGTAATGATACTGCACCCGCCTCCGCGCGGATTTGCAATGCACGTGTTACGTATGCGTTGGGGTCGTCTGTGTCATGGAAGTGAAGAGCTGAAAGGCGTCGCATAACTTCCACCTGAGTGACAGAATCGGCTCGGGCATAACGTCGACGGAAGGCTTCCCAGATGGAAAATGGATTGTCTTCTTAACATGACTACAATGTCATCATCCATCATGCTTAACAAATAATGTCTAAGATAATGTCTAAGATGTGCCCATTCCGTTCGAACAGCGGGTTTCTCTGGTACCGGAGAGGGTAAGGAAGTTTTAGTGTACATATTTGTCTAATCCCTTTGATTCCAGAAACGCTAACATCCGATACTTCCATTGGTGAAAGTTAGCACTGGTGGGCTTAGGGATTGAATGACTGTCATCAAAGAAAGACTCAGCCATAGTTGGGCACAAAAAAATTCCAATTCCACAAACCACGCTCTGCTACCAGTGATGAGGCGGGTGGAGGTACAATCTTAAGGCTGAAGCAAGAAGAAAGAAACTCTAGCAAAGTGAGTGGCAACCATGGCCGCACAGGATAAGTGAGATTGTCACGGAAATCCAACGCCAATTCGATTTCCGATGACACTCGTACTGGATTTCCGCCTCGAGTTTTCTACAACACCAGAAGGAGGGAGGAGATCCAGGCGACGCGTCATTCGCATCAACACGCCTGATCCAATAGGAGAGCAGAACATCATCGGCGTGGGAAATTTAAGAAGAGTAAGAAAAATTCAGTAAGACAAGAGTTGGACTCCGTTGAGAGCAGTTGTCAGAACGAGGACGACCCGAATTCGAAACACGAGTTATGTTCGATTACAAGGGCAACGAGCGCATATAACCGGAGCGGGGAATGCAACGAACCCCGGGCGGCAGATGGGATTGGAAACTCGGCAGAGAGCGAGGCATGCCGTAAAGCTTCCGAGGTGGAGGTTTCTTCACAACTTCGCAGTTGGAATGCAGGCGGGAATGACGAATCCAGCCATTGCAACTTCGGAGCGCAAGCAGCCGTGGAACAAATGTTAACGGGGAGTCCGACCGTTTCTGTGAGTACTGTGTTTTCTATAGGCAGAAACGCCAGCCTACTCGGGAATATATTCGGAAGTCTATTCCGACGTGAGCTTCACTCTAACGTATTTGTTAGAGGCATGCGACCAACGGGTTCTATCACTAAATTGCGATAGGGTTTGGAAGCACGTTTTTAGTGATATGTGTGCATAGAAGCATGAACTATCACAGTGTGATTTTCCCTCGCCTTCTTTGTGTCACAAGAGTTACTCTTTATTTGTAAATTTATGCAATTGGTTAATAAGAGTGTATTTTATTGCCTTCTAGCTGAGAGCATATGAGGAAGCAATTGACCTCGTTATTATGAACTTTATCGATGCTTGTAATTTGTGTTAAGACTTTACCGGACATTGACTATTTGTATTTGTAGCCTTCTCGCTCTCAATTTGTGACGCAGACCTCATGGAGTGATAACTGAATTTATTATAAAGATTGTGAAATTTTGTGGAAACCAAATTTTACGTGTCGTAGGACTGTGAACTGGATTAGTGACTTTTCTTTGAAATATTTATCAGAGTGAATTGTATGTTTTATAGCATAGCCTGTAGGACTTACGTAGCCAAATCCGCATATTTTTAAGGATTGAATTTAGCTGTTACTTAAGATTAATTGTATGAATTCGAAATTGCTAAAAACATATCTCGCAAGGATAGCTGTAATTGTAAGTGATGTTGCTTTAAATCATTCCGGAGAAAATTAGTTTGAATATAATTGAACGTAAATTAAGTTATACGAATTTTGGATAGTGGAATTTAGTAGATGGAATTATTGCTTTTACGATAACAAGATATTGATGTAATAGCTAATTGTTTTTTTATTTAGCCCTCTTTGTTGGGTTTATATCTGGTGACCAATCAAGCAATCGGTTGATGTGCTTATTTGTAATTAAGTGAATTATATTGTAGTTTTGATTAAGGGGCTGCAACAAATTTGTTCACCACTTATTAAGCTATATTTTCTGGTATTGTAATAATTTTAGACATGTAATGCTTTTTTGAACCATTAGTAAATATCTTAAGTTAGCTAGAGATTTAGCAAAGATATTTATTCTCATTTACTAGATTTGTTACTTATGGATTAAGTGTATTTTCGTTTTCATTTGTTTCATTATTAAAAAGGTTATTTATTATTTTATATGGCCGTCCGCTGTCACGTACTTTTCTTTACCACTGCGCTATTCTGAAATTACAGTTTTTACACGTCACAGAGATGGTAGAAGCAACGAGAAGATGAAGAAAAAATGTTCTAGAACAATAGAACACTGATTACGCAATAATTTTATCAACAATTAGACAGTATAACATCTCACGAACGAGTTAATTAGTTGCGAGGGAAAAATCGCCAAACGGGACAAGAGCTCGCATCACGCGAGTTCAAAAAAGAATATCTACGATAACAATGGCCAACGCGCCACAACAATGAATTACTTAAACCTAAATACTAAATTATCAATAAAGAGTAACATTTGGAACAATAAAAAAAACATTATGATCCACCACGAGATTTAATGGAAAAAAACAATAGTTTCTTCATTAGTCGTAAATTGCGATGTCCCAAACATATTAATAAAAGCAATTTGCTCATATATAATGATAAATAAAAACAATTTAATCATATATAAAGTTTACGAATATTCTTAGAAAATTTGAACAGTCAAGTACTACGATCCTATTTGTAGAAGGAAGTAAAGAATTTAAGAAATTATCATACTTATATCATAGACCATGATCCTTGTTATTTACATACATAGAGTAGTATAGTATAAGGATCTTGCCATAGACCAGTTTTTCCCAAACTAGGATTCGCCAAACTTTTTCCGTATTGGCGGATTATTGTATCGTATTTTAATAATAATGTGACAACAGCAGGGAATATCCCAACAGATAAACCGGAGGGAAAAACCCCAAGTTGCCCCCCCAACAGGCCAAAGGCCCAAACTATAATGAAAAAACATATAAAAGGAACAAACTATAGAAAAAATACGAAATAATAAAAGATTACTGAAAGAAAAAATTAATAAGAGCAACAAAAGAGGCATTAAAAAGGAAATCATGAATATGAGACAATGGACGAAAAAACAAAAAAAAGACTACCACATGACAAGGACGAACATGAAAAAAAAGCAGCAAAAACGGAAAAATAAAAACAACAGAGAGACCCCCGCAAAAAACCCAAAACTCAAAGTTAAGAAAAAATCGAAAAATGTATATCCTTAGATATAGTCAAATCAATATAATCAAAATAAGATAAATAATTATTGATAAGTTTACAAATTAGATTAATATGAACAAGATTAGATCTGAATTTTAGCGCAGCTTTTAATCTAAAGCCATTTCTAGTCTTTTTTAAATTATGAAAATTAAAAAAATGAAAAAGAGAATGAATGTTTAACCTCTCATGAAAAATATTATTTAAAAGATTAAGAAAGTTTCTAGTTAAAATAATGTTAATATTAAAAATGTCCTGATTAGGAAAAAAGCTATTTTGACACTTAAAAAGCTTACATAAAAAACAATAAAAATTAAAAAATTTACGTTGTAGAAAAACAAGAACCTGCTTATTGCCCCCGAACAAAATCCAAGCACAATACAGCAATTCGGGGACAACAAGTGCTTTGTACAAGAGAATAAAAGTGTTACCATCAGCAAAATAATACGTTAACCGTTTTAAAAGACCAAGCCAGCGGGAAATGTCTAAGTTAAGATCCTGGAAATGTTTAATAAATGAACAGTTTTCAGAAAACAAAACTCCAAGGTCTTTAATAACATTCTTTCTAACAAGAACACTAGGTCCCAAATAATAATCAGAAAGAAACGGTGCAGTTTGTCGATTAAACAAGACTACAAAAGATTTTTGAGCATTAAGCTCTAAACCATTATTTGTCGTCCAATGAAACACCAGCGAGAGACCATTTTGAATTTCCTCACAGCTGGACCAATTAGCAATCGAATGATATAGTTTAATATCATCTGCATACATGAGTACTTTGATAGGTAAATGCTTTAATAAATATGGTAATCAGCTATAAAAATATTAAACAGTGGCGGTCCCAGAGGAGAACCCTGAGGAACGCCACTGTTAATTGGGTAGACAGGTAATTTAGGATCTTGATTGCGAATTTTAAAGCACCTCCCAGTTAACATGGATGAAATCCAATCAATAACTGGCATCGACAGACCAATAACACGTAATTTACGCAAAAGAAGATGAAAATTGACCTTGTCGAAAGTTTTGGTTAAGTCCAGGTAGATAGAATCAACCTGGTTTCAAGCATCCACCTGGACAGTAACACTGTTTGTATATTTATAAATTAGCGCTACCCACTACTCATATCTTTGTGAAAGGGATTCGCGAATCGAAAATTTTTGTGAAAGGGTACGCGAGTCGAAAAAGTTTGGGAACCACTGCCATAGACTTATGTCTACAACCAAAAATGGTTAGATCTGTTGGGGGAGACGATCGGAGATATTCAAAATATAGTGTCTCGTTTAAGTACAGACAATAGTATCAGGTTCAGGGAAAAGTTTTTTCGTTTTCGCAAATATTACAATTGGCGCTCAGATTACTGCATAAATGAATTTTTTATTCATCGAAATAATCTCCATCATTATCAACAACCTTCCTCCTAATGAGATACTAAATCATAAATTTCTTTTTTTATAAAATTCACGAGTTTTACAGTTGAAAAACACACCCAGTTCAGGTTATAGCTCTTCTTCTGTCTTGAAGCACTTGTTTCTCAAATGGTTATCGAGAGATCGGAAGAGGTGATAATCTGTTGGAGAGATATCCGGAGAGTACGATAGATGAGGTAACACTTCCCAGTCAAGTTTGTTTATTGTCTGACGGGTCAGCTTTGCCGTATGCGGACGTGCGCTGTCATGAAGAAAAACAACACCCTTAGGTTCGCAAGAGCTGCCTGTTTTTGTTGATTTTTTGCTTACTTCTGCTGTGATAGTTTGTCCTGGATTTTGGAGCTCATAATGAACTACACCAGCTGTTGTCCACCAAACACTCAAGAGAATCTTCAAGACGCTCATCACCAGTTCTAATTTTTTTGAACCAATTCTGTGCCGTCCGGTCGAATGCTGAACCGAATGCTGTACAAATTTTAAGAGCAGCCTCCGCTGCTTTATAGCCAACTTTAAATTCATACAACAGGCCGGCTCGAATTATTGGTGATGTAGGTGCCATTTTAGACGTTTTTCAAAATAAAATTGAATGTTTTCACTTAGACAAGTAAGCGCAAAAGAATGACCAATCATTTCTCTATAAAGTATAAAAAATTTGCATTATTCAAATCATCCTACGAGAGTATTGTAACCAATCAAAAAGTAAGGGTGAAGAAACGAAAAAACTTTCCCCTGGAACTGATAATAAAAAACTTTTTTAGGAAAAAAATGCATTAATCGATTAATAAATTCAGAAAGTTTCGAAATTAAAATAGAAAATAAAGTTTTAAGTCAAAAAATTTTTTAAAAGACACCGTTTAATGTTATCATAAGGAGGTAAGAAGAAAAACCGTAGTCATTAACTCAAAAGATAAATATCAGAATATTAAATAGGCTAATGAATTTATAAAGAATAATGATACATGTAATTTAAAAAAGAAGAAAAAGATATTTCTAAATAATTTTTAAATCCAACCGACAAGAAAGTAGGGGAATGAAAAATGTATTATACGCGTATTATTAATGCAGTAGAAGCCAAAAAGTTAAAAATAAAAATTTCAATTCCAAATAAAATTTTATATACATCTGTAAAAGCACACAAGGAAGATTTATCAGATATAATGATAACTAGTTGTTACCCGCAGCTTCGCCCGCCCGCGCCATCTTTTGAGGGGAATTGAGGGGAATTACAAGGCAAAAGCAAAAAGTGGGGAAGGGGGGGGTCGTAGGGGGCTGATTTTTGGCGATAGAGCAGGTCCTTTATTGATAAGGCTGCCCTGAAAATTTCAAGTCGCTAGCTCAAACCGTCTAGGAGGAGATAGAATTACAGATAAGCAAGAGTTTTAGTATATAAGATTTGTACGTATAATTCGGCGACGTGTTTGTTAGCCCAGTTCCTTAGTAATTTCTTTAAAAAAAACAAACTTGTTTTTAATTTCAGTATTAAAAATTCATATGAAGTCAAAAGCATATTAGCTACCTTAAAAATTAGAAATATAATAGATATAATATAAATATATGATAACATTTCATTAACATAAAGGTTGAATATTATAAAAGATAGGTTAAAAAGACATTTTCAAATGAAGAGCCGGCATGCAAAAGCTCACAAGTCACAAACATTTTTTTTTTATTTAGCATTGGTTGCGTATTCTCCATAACGAGAGTTATGTGTTTATTTGTGTCAAACTGAGAAAAACCACACCAAACCCTTTAAATAGTCGTTCAAAAAGTACTGGTTCAGAGCAAACACTCACATGTCCACCATTCTGATTTCTTCAAAACCTCACAGATCCACTCAGCCAATGGGGAAAGTCTATTTAGTCATGTGACTGTCAGGTGTTTTCTTTCGAGTAAGCCTGTCTCCTTGCTTACAGGTCTTGCAGTGTTTGTTTTGGAGGTCATGACTACATTTTGATCGAGTTTTATATTTTAATATTGTTTTTGTATATTTTAATATGGAATAAAATGAGTATGAAGGCTTAATGCTCGTGAAGGTTTCTACCCAAGGAACTAGAAAGCGGCAGTAAAACGTGGCCAAAAAATCAAGATATTCTAAACCATATGGTGCTAATACGTTGACGCCATGTAATTATAATAGCAAAGTATTTCAGTGTAGTAAAATACGGCCTACAGATGTTTTGGAGTTCCGTAACAAACTGTACAATACAAGTGACAAACAACTTCAAGACCAAATGTTCAGCAGATACATCCAGTTCTCTCAAGTGAAACGTCGACGCCCTCGCCAGCTTGGTTGCCTGGAACCAGAAACCAAAAAGAAACCGCATACTGTGTCAGCAAGTTACAGATTTCCTACAGTTCGTGGAAACTTTTTTTTACATTTAACTAAGTTTTCTGCAGACCATGTAAGGCAGATGTTGAAAAAACTAAAAAAATTTTGCAGAGAACAGAGATGGAAATAGAGTCGCCAAAAATCGGAAGTGAAAAAAAAAACGCTGCAAGGAAATTTATTAGAAATTTACGAGGGTTGAGAGCCACTAAAATAGAAAAAATTCCAAAAGAATTTACCTACAAAGTGATTTCTCTATTAGAAAACTCCACGTCATATTTAATAATTCTGTGACAACACCTAATTTAAAAGTGTCATTGACAATGTTTCGTAGAATATTTTCTGGGGTATTTAACATTGATTTTCGCTCACCAGCTTTTGATGTTTGTCGATATTGTGCCATGCTAGACAACACCATCACGGACTGCAGCAGGTACAGAAAAACAAGCCCTCATCAAGGAAAAGCGTATCCATAAAAAAAGAGCCAAATGTTTTTAAGAACTGTTACGTGAAATAAGTGGCCAACGTCTGAGATTAATGATGATACGATGTTTTATGTGACTGTTTGGAAGACTACCATGCTATTCACGTCTAAACAAGAACATTAGTGCAAAAAATTAATTCAGCGAACATGTATTTTAGCAATTATTTATTATAATTGAAATTAATTATCGCAAAAAGTTAATTTTTACGTACGTTATATAAGTTAAAATCTGTCCCCAACATTTTAGAATAAATATATTTGTATTTCATTTATAACAATAGTATTTTGTACAATAAACTATTTTTATTGAAAAAATAAGACTGCTTAATGCTTCAATCATAACTTCACATATCCATTTTATGAATTGTGCATAAGCTCACATGTACTAACTGTCCACACAAAACCTCACATGTCCAAATTTAAATATTATTTATTTAATGCACTATTAAGTTATGATTTATAAGTGTTAAATAAAATGATTTCTAAGATTAATAAGCCAATTACCATAACCTTTTTATAACTATCACTTGTAAGATCATTGTTATTTGTGTTTTTCATCTATACTCAACATTTGTATTTCGTGGACCTGTGAGCTTTTGCATGCCGGGTCCCCAAATGGGCACGGTGATAATTATTTTACAAACCATTAGGCCATGTTTTAATAAAATACAATTTTATTTTGTTGGAAAATGGAACTCTCAAAAAAAGAACCTTCCAAGCATCCTTTATCTCCGATTATCTACAACATCTATCTTAATAATTTTAAATTAAACTAATACAGTCTTCATCTATTGCCAATGATATTATTTTATGGATCCGATACGTTGATGATATTTTGTTAAGTAATGATCTAATTGCCTATGTAGATGTTTTAAAATTTACGTAGGGAGAGTGGGGTCTGTTCGGAACCGGGTTGGTCCGGACAAATCGATGTTTTTCAGTCAAAACTATTCGCACGCTGCCTAAAAAATTATCCCTAGTGTGCGAAACTATACAGATTATGAAAATCTAATCGCCAGAACGATCAAACAAAGGAAAGTGAATAAGAAAAATATATAAAATAAAAATTTTAAAGCACACACTTTTACCTTAAAAAGTGCAGTAAAAAGTAAAAAGTTCTAATTTTTAAAAAAGGTAAAAGTGTGGTTGCACGTTTATTTTATTATGTAGTATTTCCTTGTTAAAATTTAATATTAAACGCGCCATCACACTTTTACCTTTTTTAAAAAAACTAGATCTTTTACTTTTTACTGAAATTTTTAATGTAAAAGTGTGTGCTGTAAAATTTTTATTTTATATATTTTATTATATTCTTTTTAGTCCCTATTTAAAAAAAAATCAGCTTTTATATGATAACTACAAAACCAAACAAACCTTGGAAATCTGTCCAGCCTGATCTCGGGAAAGCTTTAGGCAAGGGTCACACTGGAAACGCCACGTAAATACGCCGACGTAACGACGTCACCAAGCGCGGCACCATGCTATTTACCGGAAGTGACATCACTGGCGTCGTTATGTCGGCGTATTTACGCGGCGTTTTACGCCAATGTGACCCATGCCTAACAATACATTACGCTGGCTACTCATAAACAATGCTCTGCAAAATCAACAACTTTGCTAGCATTGATGATTAAATTAACAACAATTACTTACGACAATTAACAACGATAACAATAAACAACAACACAGGCAGTCGTAACGTCATGCTTGCACTGTATACATATTAAATTTAAATATTAAATAACTTACGAATAAATGGAAGACTAGTGAAACTAACGATTGAAACATGCATTGTCATCGATAAGACGCCGTTGGGGAAAGTTGCAGAGCTGTAGGTAGTCAGGAAGTGGGCAAAATATCGATTACAAAATTTGCGTACAAACACACAACCAAGTAATGTTCAATAAAAGTGTGTAATAAAAATTGTTTTTGTTTTCGGGAGTGGGAAAAAAAAATTTGAGGTAGGTTTGTTCGTGAATTTGTACAGAGGTTTCTACGAGAAATGTTAACAGTTAGACATTTATTCCTGAGGGACAGTACTATACTTAAACGTGTTGCAGTTTCTTTTTGGCCATGTGCCTCGTTAGGCCTTAACAAGGTTTTATTTGATTTCTGGCGTGGTGGGGTTGATTCGGACACAGCAAAGAGGGTTGGTTCAGACGCGTTTGGTTAAAACTTACAAAAGGAACAGAGAGCAAGATCTTCCTTCCAGGGAAGATATGAAGCGAGCACCAGAAAATAGGAAAATGAAAGCCGCAGTAGAAATGTCACATCTGCTAGCCCTGCTTCTAAACGAAACAAAGCTGCTATACTCTGTCCAACGAAAGTTGGAGTGGGCGTGTCCAGTTAAACTTCCTATTTCAATTGTTAGACATTGTTGCCGAAGTAGAATCAACAATTGAAATAGGCATTGTTGTCAAGTTAGACATTGTTGTCAAGTTATTGTGATTTTTAAAATGTGATAATGTTAGGCAAGTTGTGATAACATTTTAGTGCTCTTTTGATAATAGCATTACCTTGTATTTCATTAAAATGGCGAAAAGCGGTTTATCCGAAACAGCCCTGCGACAGTACGAAGCAACCCCACACCTAGGCGTTGCTTCGGATATTGCAGTGGTTTTTTAAAATATATAAATAATATATATAGATTATCGTGCGACTACTGAAAAATCACATGTACAGGTAAATGACGAAAGGTTTAGAGCACAAAATACGATAAACACATTCACTATTTGGTTCATGATTAACCCACAAGGAGAAAAAATTTGATTTTTGTCCGAACCAACCCCACTCTGCTCTATAATTCAGCAAGTGTTAATATTATTAGATATTTGGCTCATATCAATAATTCTAAGATGATTCTATATACATCATTATATCTAAATAAAGTAGAAGTAGAATTTTATATCTATCTCAGTATAAGAAATAAATTTATTTCTTATTCTCTGATATCTACATAAACGTGAGCTAATAAAAAGGTGAAATGATCTCTCAGGGGCAATATTGCAAAATATGATTTCCTATTTTTGGCTAAAACTTATTTTAAAAATGGCTAAATTTTAATTTTATGCCGACTATAAGCTCCGCTCGCATATCATGTTGACAAATGACCACTAGAGAAGTCGTATCGTTAGTGTTTGTACGCTTTACCTAATACATAGGTCGATTTTATATTAAAATTTAAAAACAATAGTACGAACTTTGTATAAAAAAATCTTTGAGTTAGCTGTAGAATAAAAACTTTTATCGGCTAAATTGCAAAATAAATAAATAAATTAGCTAGATCCAGCCGAAAAATGGCTGATTTGACAACACTGGTCGATTGTGCAGAGCAGCCAGAGCCAGTAGACAGACAAATAAATCGGTGGGTAGTTTTAGGTTTTAGCAACCTTCTTGGAATTGGTGACATCACCGGTTTGTTTTAGATATCATTGGCTGTGAATTACAGCACTCCAATAGAAAAATCGCTGAATCAGTGGATAACACTAGGTGTTCGTGTGTGAGGAAGAAACGGCCAATTTCTTGTCTCTTTAATGTAACCTTGCACGTGAATTATTCATCTGCACGGTAATGTTGGAACTGACAGTGAATATCTGGAAAAAATAGTGTGAACAGATTTTTGCTGTTCAAACTAATAAAATTCTGTTTTCACACATTAAGAAAACCGTTAATAAACGCTTAAATATATAATCGATTAATGGAGTTTATCAAGGACAATGTTTTTACAACGAATATTTCATTTTAATATTTAAAGAAATTAATTCTAATTATTATATGAATTGTCTGAAACAAATGCCATCATTTACCTCCTTGTTCCCAGACATTATGGGCTGTCAATGAATGCCTCAAGACGTACACAAATAGGAAAAACAATCTTACGACCGGGCGATTCATTTTAATAATGTTCATAAAGAGGGTTTGGCACGTTTTACACACGGAACTCTTTCTACGCAGAACAACTAATTTTACACAATTATGAGTTACGCTATCAGCATCAGTATCATTAACACGATTAACATTATCAGTTATGTTATCAATATTTCTGTTGTTCCCTGTTCATTAAGCATTTTCCCTAAGGCAGTTAATTAACTTATTTTATATATCTGTGAATTTTGATATTTAAAAATGAAACAGTTGTGAGCCGTTGAATAATCATTTTACAATGAACAACAAGATTTTATTTTAAAAACTCTTATAAAATAATCATTTTCATAAACGGATTTCATAAAACGGACGTAAAGATTTTATTTATTGAGGGCGAAAAAATGATTTACCGAAATAGCAGACAAGTTTTCCTGAATGCAAGTGCTTTTATTTTATTATACTGTAGATATCATTCCAAAATATTAGAATTTTTAGAAAATACTGTAATATTATAATTACTATTATTGTTAGGTTAGGTTATTATTAGCTTGTTAGGGATCTATGGTACAAATTAGCATATTTAAATGCCGCGCGCGCGTTCATTTCACGTGAGCTATCACGTGGAGTATTGTTGAACGGATATATATTAAGAGAAGGACGACACACAAGAACCCTGGAATACAATAAATAATAGTTATTAATTAAAAATACAAATTAAATAAAAAATAATTAATCAATATAAAAAGCTGACGTTTCGGGTATAGATTATCCTTTATCAAAGCAAAAAAGGATAATTCTCTAAAAGCAAATAGAATATTAGAGAATTATCCTGAAGTTATGAAAGTTGTATCGACAATCGACAATCGAACAGTGTAGTGTATCGGTATTCGTGTGGAACTTGAAGCATAGCTTCCATAATCTCACCCTTCATAATCATATTCCAAGGGAAATACACTGAACTAGAAAAGAAGCCTGATGTACCCACAAAGGTCATCCAAAGTATGAAAGAAAATTGCCTCCTCTTGGTGGAGGAAAATTTGATTGACGATTGTCTGAACTAGGAGTATATTACATAGTAAGCCACAGAAAAAAACGAAAGAATTTATGAAACCCAGTAATCTGGGAAGATGACATTATCAATGTCATCAAAATTGACATCAAGGATATGCCTTGGATTACGATGCCTTTTTCTATGTAGAGAATGTTTTAGAATGCCAGAGACTAGATCATTATCATGATTTGCCATAATAGGCAGTACGGTTATCATGAGCTCTTGAACATATTTCCCGACATGGGTCATATCGAAATCATTATGAATGGAGTAATTACGAGCAATTCTCCTATCTAATTGTGCAATAGTCCTTAGGGTAATGTTCTGGAAAGTTTGGAGTTCCTTCCATCTTGTCTTGCAAATCGTAGCCCAGACGGGCATGCCATATAGCAAGATGACACGAACAATTATTTTGTATAACAGTAGTTTGTTATCAACACTGAGGGCACTGTTACGACCCAACAGAGCAATTAAGCTAAACTTTGCTTTTTTGGCCTTGTTCATCTCATAAGTTACATGCATATTCCATGAGAGTTTTGAATCAATAACAACGCCAAGGTATCTATAATTATCAACCCATTCCAAGTATTTTCCATATAACTTTAAGGATTTAAGATTTCTCTTTTCATTCTTAGTGATAAACATTGCTTTGCATTTGTCGACATTCAGTTTTAATCGCCACTTGCTAAACCAGATTTCACATTCTTTAAGGGCTTTCTGCATTTGTGATAAAACAACACTAGGCTGGCGTACCAATGTCAGTATAGCAGCATCATCCGCATAAAAATATAGCTTGCAGTAAGAGATTTCAGGGAAGTCACGTATATAGTAATTGAACAGAACTGGCCCCAGCACTGATCCTTGTGGGACACCGCCATTTATCTCACAGGATCAGATAATTCATCTCCAACTCTGGCCTGAAATGACCTGTTGGACAGAAACGAGTGAACTAGACTAATTTAATCATGTGGGAAACCATCAGTTATCATTTTATAAATAAGGCCTTCATGCCAGACCTGATCAAATGCTTTATGAACATCTAAGAAGATGACGCCGCAATACATCGAAAGATTAAGGGGAGTGTTAACATCCGCTATAAGTCTCCAAACTTGGAGCTGGCAAGAATGTTCCGCCCGAAAACCAAATTGTTCTGCACGGATGAGATCATTGGTTGTGCAGAAATCTAAGAATCTTGTGAGAATTGTTCTCTCCAAGACTTTGGATATAGAAGACAGCAAACTGATGGGCCTGTAGCTTACAGGGTTTGCAGGATTTTGACCAGGTTTAGGGATACTTAGGACAACAGACTGTTTCCATGTATCCGGAAAGTAACAGTTATCCCAACAGTCGTTTATAATTTTAGTGATATCACTACTTACATTTCGCGGTAAGTTTTTTAAGCCATTGTTATTGATATTGTCTTTACCTGGTGCCTTCTTTTTCTTGAGTTTCTTAAAGCAATTTTGAATCTCAGCTACCTGTATTTTATGTTTGGCCACATGATGGCTATTGTTATAATACTTTGTTATGCTGCTTTCTACCATTTTGGATATTTCTAGTCCTTCTGGACGATCATCCTTTGGAGTCACAAATTGTTGTTTAAGTGAATCAGCAATAAGCTGTGCTTTGTCTTGGACCATATAGAATTGTCCTGGGTTGACAAACTCTTCACCTTCTCATTCCATCTATCGTTACGAAGTTTATTTACTTCCTCATATACCCTTCTCGTAAGTCGGTTATATTTGGTTTTAAGCCAAGGCTCTCGTGTTCGGTGCCATTGCCTCCTTACCCTGTTTCTTTGATCTATTAGATACTTGATTGCTGGAGTAAGATCGAGATGATCAGGCCGTTTCACTTCTACTGGAGAAGCACAAGCATGATGGCTTCAGTGATACGTGTAGTGACCCTTTCAACATTTATGTTTATCTCCTCCGTACTATACACGTCATTAAGTAGATTACTGTCATTTTTGAGAAGATATCTGAAAAGTTTTCAATCTTGTTTAAGCCCCATTTGTTCTCTGCAGTCAATATTGAGATTTTCAAAATTTAGTGCGACCGGTTTATGATCTGAAGATAAATCATCAACCATAAAAATATCGAATGGCTTATAGAAGCCTTTCAGCAAAACAATGTCAAGGACATCACTTGTAGGTGAGTGGTCACAGTAATACGTGTCGTTTACAGGACCTATCACAATGATATCAGTTTTGCTCTGTTCTGATTATGACGTTTGGAGTTCCACTGCGAGTGCTTAGCATTCAAGTCTCCCGCCATTACCGCTGGGATACTCCCAGAGAATAGCTCATCGAGCTCGTCAACATCGGTCTTATGCTTGGAAGAGTTGTAAAGAGCCAGGAATTTAACATCGCCAACAATAGTATCCGTGATAATAACAGAAGCAACCTCCATTCCTGTATACATTCGTATGAGGTCTTCCCGATGCCGAATGCCTTTTTTAACGATAATTGCTGCACCTCCAGATGAGGTTTTGACATTAGGAGCAATAATTCTATCTTTGCGATAGACACAGTAGCCCGGGATTCTGAAGTCCTGGCCCGGCTTTAGATGTGTCTCACAAACAAATGCCACGTCTATATCCCATTTAATTAAATAGTTATAAAACTCAATTCGCCTCCGGGGAATTCCCCTGGCGTTCCATATGACGCAACGAAGCTTTCCTCTGTTAATAACAGTATAGCGTCGATCAGCCATAATCTCAGTGTTTGCTCGTAAGAATTCCACTCATTTGTGGATATTTTTTGCCTAATTAATTATACAAATGGCATATACTGCCTAGTTGTTTGACATTTAACAAATGTCATTTATGTTAAATCTTTTATCCGTTTTCGAGACTATTGAGGCATAGGATGTCTCCGGAGTTGGGACTCGTTTGACTTGCGGATATTTTGGGCATTTTGTATAACTGGATGTGTGCTGCCCATCGCATCTTATACACTTTGGAGGATCTTGTCCTTTAACATTTGGGCAGACTCGTGACTGGTGGTCTTTAGCACATTTGTTACAGCGAGGGGCTTCAGTACACCCTAGAGATATATGACCAAATCGTAAGCAATTAAAGCATTGTAATGGTCTCTTATTTCCACGGAACATTTCGATGGATACAGCGAAGGGTCCTATGCGAGTAACATTTCTTAGAGTCTTGTTGTGCTCTGTATTCGCTAACAGAACCGGAATCATGGGCATATCTATGGATCCTTTAGATTTTTTAAGTCTAATCACTTTCTCAGGAAAATAATTGACCTTTTCTAGGTCTTCCTTAAAATCGTTAAGGTCATAGGTCACGTCTACATTTCGTATAACGTATTTGAGGACTTTTTCCGATTTAAGTTGATGATGCTGAATCTTTAGCACGTTATCAGCCTTAATGCCAGACACCAATTTACTATGCGTTTCCTCATCATGACACCTTATTTTGATCGTCTCTGCTCTGCCTGTGTGTACAGTAATTTGGTAAATCGCCACATGCTTTTGAATCTCGCCCAGGATTTGCTTGATTGGCTGACCGTGAGTACATATTATGATTGGCGGAATATAGGAGCTGCTCTTGGTATTTGGCTTTTCAACATTTTTTCGCTGTTCGGACTTGCTTTCTCGAAAAGCAACAGCGATTGTATCATTTATATCAACAACATCCTTGATGTTGTCAATTTTCAACGCTTTTTTAGCCTTTTTAGATTTTGCAGGTATCCATTTATCCGGATCATTGTATAGCCGTTTGCGATTTGTACTAGTCGGGTCTTTGCCATCGTTATCCCCAGCCGGAGGTGATAATTTCCATAGGCTGAGGATTCACACTCTCTATTTCACAAGAGTCTCTTAGATAGTCAGAAGTTTCACCAGATAGGCTGATTACCTTTCATTAACAGAGCAGAGAATTGATCTTTGAGGAACTGCTCCAACTTATTAAAGTTCTTGTTGGCTTCATTACGTGCTGCAGATATTTCAGCATTCATATTAGCAATTTTATCGTGGATTTCAGTTATGTTCCCTTTTAGTGACTCGACTTTTCCTTGTAAATTATCATATTTAGTGCACATTTCTTGGCGCAAAACCTCTAGCTTATCCTTAATTATAGCATCAAAAGCTTCGAATCTGTAATCTTTACAGGCATCTTTATATATCTCACCATACGTATATTTACCATCACTTGTTTTTTTGCTTGCAATGCCACTTAACGCTTTGCCTGAGTCTGGCATTATGATAAAATTTAAAATAATAAGTAAAGAATAGTCAGACTGCTAGCCCTGAAAAGGGCTTTTCCAAAATAAGATCTGTAGAAAAAACAGCCTTAAAGAATAGGATATAAAAAAGCCGCTGACCTTAAGAGAATGCGCCTTCAATTAACGTTCCATCTCCAATCTATACCACCTAAGAGTAGGATACCATCTATGAGTGATGTGGAAAGTTGTACTAACAGACGGGTTTATATATAGTTTGCATGGCGAATAGTAAGACGGTATTGGCTGAAAAACAAGAAGAGAACAAATAAGATTAATTAGAAGAACTGTTGGGATAGGACAGGACGGAGGAAAAATAGGAAATAATAAGGGGGCGGCGAGAAAAATGCAATAGGATGACACATATGAAATTGAAATTATAAAAAAGTTTAGGAATGATAGGGTGCCTAGCAAAAAGATTTCGTAAAATTCCCTAAATTTTCCTTGATTTTTCCTGATTATCAGCAGACAAAAAAGGCTGTCATGAAAGAATATTATTGACATTGTTCAAAATTTTTCGATTTTATGATTCCCTGACTGTTCCCGGTTAAAAAAAAATTCCCTGACAATTCCCGGTCGCTAGTCACCCTGTAAAATAGTCCCACATGTAAGAGCATCGGGCCAAAGGTAGAAAAATATGAAAGAACATTGAAAAGAAGAAATAAAAGATAAGATAAAGAAAAAAGAAAAGGGCCCATAGAGCTTGCGACAAATTAAAAAATAGCTGAAGTTGGAGAGGGATATGGGAAAGGTAATGAGGGAATGGTGCCTTTGCTAAGGTTAATGCCATTAGGGGTAAGGGAATTGAATTTCCAAATAAGAAAAGACTCGAATTGCTTTCTCTCTTTTTTGTTATGGAAGTTACTACGAAGAATATAAAGGCTGATGGCCTGTAAAGAGTGGCCAGGGGAATTAAAGTGTTTAGCGACAGGGGTGTCAGCATTACTAAGGATGTCGAATTTATGTCCGGCAAATCTGGCACGAATGGTATTGCCTGTCTCACTGAGATACTGTTTCTGCCATACCTTGCAATGTAACAGGTAAATTAGATTGTGAGAAGTACAGGTCAGGTTCTGGTTAATTTTGAAAGTAAAGGAGGAAGCATTGCTGGAAATGGAGGTAGCAGGGTTAAGAAAATGGCAAACGCCACAACGCTTTTCATTGCAAGGAGAACATCCCTTAGTGGAAGTGCGTGGTTTAGTAATAGCAGCATGGACCAGAATATCTTTAAAATTAGATGTCCGTTTAAAAGAAACTTTAGGTGGTTCAGGTAGAATGGAATGGAGAAGAGGACAGTTGTCAATTATATGTTGATGTTTCCTTAGGATATTTTTAATACTACACTACTGTTTATAAAAATCGCAACACCCTGATGGAATGGTCTAATCCATATGCAATTTGCAATATTTGCATACAATGGGTCAGAGTATAAATGATTAGATTTTCAGAGTAATTGCTTGAAAGAACACCATGCCTCGACGACGACGAAGGGTACCATATCAACAGCTGACAGACTTTGAAAGAGGACGCATAATTGGTCTGCGTGAAGCGGGATGATCGTATCGTGACATTGCTGCTCGTGTAGGACGTAATGCAACGACAATTATGCGTGCATGGAGGCAGTGGAGCGAAGAGAACAGGGCACACCGAAGACCAGGCTCAGGAAGACCCAGCACGACGACACCGCGAGATGACAGACACCTCTATCGCATGTGTGTAGCAGATCGTACAGCCACTTCCACAGTGTTAGCACAACAGTGGGGTGCTACAGTAGGCAGGACAATGTCTGCTAGCACTGTACGACGCCGTTTGATTTCCAGAGGATTGATGGCACGAGTACCATTGTTGCGGATTCTTTTGACTCAAAACCACCGGCGCCTCAGGTTGCAATGGGCCCATCAACACCAACAGTGGCAAGCTGAATGGCAACAAGTTGTGTTTTCGGATGAGTCAAGGTTTAACTTGCAGCACCATGACGGCAGGATACGAGTCAGAAGACATCGTGGCGAGCGCGACCTTCCAGAATGCATCCTGCAGCGTATTCAGGACAAACGCCAGGGGTGATGGTGTGGAGTGCAATCAGTTACCATGGCCGTTCCCGTCTGATCAGAATCCATGGCAATCTGAACAGTGACCGGTACATCAGGGAAGTTGTGCAACCCGAGGTCATCCCCTTCCTGCAGAACCTTCCAGGCGCTGTATTCCAACAGGACAATGCCCGACCGCATGTGGCCAGAAATGTCCTCGCCTTTTTCCAAGCACATCAGACGCCCTTGTTCCCCTGGCCTGCTCGTTCACCAGACATGTCCCCAATCGAACATGTGTGGGACAGGGTTGCTCATCGATTGGCTCGTCAGACTTCTGCAGCAGCAACTGTGGATGAACTGTATATCCGTGTAGACAGAGCATGGCAGGACATTCCCCAGGCCCTTATTCAGAGCTTGTTTGACTTAATGCCACGACGTTTAGAGGCTGTAATTGCATCCCACGGTGGTTTCACCCGATACTAATGTGACAATAAAACGCATTGTATTGACCTGAAAATCTAATGGTTTCTTTTCTGACCCATGATATGCAAATGCTCCAAATTTAATGCAGATTGGGCTATTCCATCAGGGTGTTGCGATTTTTATAAACAGTAGTGTATTTTAGGGTTGGATGATAAGGAAGAACTAACGTAGGTGTGGCCATGGCTGGAGAAGGTTTAGGATTGTTGTTAGAACAGGAATTGCGATGCTTATAGATAGAAGCGCGTATGAAAGATTTGGGGTAGCCTCTTGCTTTAAGGGAGTGAGTAAGGGCGTTAGCATGGAAGTCCTTGTCGGACTGACTAGTGCATATTCTATGGATGCGAGTTAACTGACCTAAAGGGATGTTATCCTTGCAATGGCGTGGATGGCAGCTATGATAGTGTAAGTACTGGTGCCTGTCAGTGGGCTTCTTATAGAGATTAGTAGACAATTTGTTGTTAGTGATAGAGATAGAGACATCCAAAAAAGAAACAGTTGTGATAGAATAATTGTGAGAAAACTTGATAGAGGGGTGGATGGAGTTAGAGTGGGTTATAAAAGATAGGAGAGAGTCTTCATTAAGTGGCCAGATCAGGAAAACATCGTCAATATACCGTAGCCAGACTACGGGTTCAAGGGAGACGTGGAAAGCAGTTTGGTTTCCACCTCCCCCATAAAAATGTTGGCATAGTTAGGAGCCATTTTGGAACCCATATCAGTGCCACTGGACTGGATATAATAATCATTGTTAAAAGTGAAGAAATTACAGGTTAGGATGGTGTTGAGGAGAAGGTAGATTGTGTCAGTAGAAGGAACTTGGAAAGGTTTGTTAGCCTTGAGACTGTTGCGAACAGCTTCAATTCCATCATCATGAGGAATGTTAGTGTAGAGAGAAGAGACATCAAGTGTGCAGAGGAAGACGTTCTTAAAATCGTAATTAGAGTCGGTAAGGCGCTGGATATGGGAGAGAAAATCGTTAGTGTCTTTGATATAGGAAGGAAGACTGGGTGGGATGTGGCGTATGTGGTGGTCGACATAAGCAGAAAGTGGCTCACAGAGGGTGTTGTTACAAGAGATGATTGGACGGCCGGGATTGCCAGGTTTATGAATCTTGGGAAGAAGGTAGAAACGACCAGGGGAACTGAATTTAGGAAGGAGGAAGAGGCGAGTTTTTTTATCGATTTGGGAGGAGGATTCAAGCCGAAAGAGGATATTTTTAAGTTTGGTGTTGAACGTGTCAGTAGGGTCGGAGGTTAATTTGTTGTAGAACGTGATATCAGAGAGTTGTCTATTAGCTTCGTTAATGTAGTCAGAGGTGTTCATAACAACAATAGCGCCCCCTTTGTCTGAGGGCTTAATTGTTATATCAGGGTTATTACTAAGACGTTTGATACAAAGAAATTCGTTATTGGTGAGGTTAGGAAGAGTTGTTTTAATATTTTTAGTAATGGAGAGGTTGTCATTTTGTATGGACTTGATGTAAACTTCAAGTTCAGGATTGATATCATGAGGAGGGGTCCAGTTGCTGGGAATATGGAAGGTTGAGCTGGTAGCGGGAGTAGTATTAGAAGGATTCATGCAGAAGTATAGATGGGACCTGAGGGTACGGCTGAAGTTATCGACAGAGGAAATGATATCAAAAGTGTCAATGGTATTAGAAGTGGGACAGAAGAAAAGGCCTTTAGAAAGGGTTCTGATTTCGAGAGATGAAAGTTTAGTGGTCGAAAGATTAATAACCGCGGTTGTGCCAGGAGTGGAAGAACTAGAGCTGGTGGAGGGAGGTGGATCGTTTTTAGACAGGGAGTTGTTATGAAAATGGTATTGAACAGCCCTTTCCGACGTCAAATTCAGCTATTCCGAAATTATGACAGCATGCAAGAAGCGGCGCCATTTCTGAGGGTAAAAATATGGCCAATCCGAGACCATCCAACTTCCCGTTCGGAAAGTTCGGGATCTCGTCACCGGATATAACCCCCCAGCAGAACGGGCCATTGCACAGAAAATGGAGATATCTGAGTAAACGTATCTGAATTTTAGTGTAAAACGTAAACGTAACCACAAGTATCAACCGTTATTTACAAAAGGAGAAGCGACACAAGAGCCACATTCATAAGTTGTTGCCACGCCATGTTCAAGAGCGACGGACCAAATGCCGTAAACTGTATGAACGAAACCTGACGGATGAAAAGTGGTAATATATGGTCACGCTAGATGAGCTGTATGTTTATTTAATTGTTTATAAAATAGCTTAAAAATTAAACCTCAGTGTTTAATAGTATCTAAGATATCGGTCTTTAAATTGTGGAAATTTTGCAAAAATTACAGAATTTCCAAGTTTATGCATAATAAACACCAGAAAAATTATAGGAAACGTCACAGGTAAACAGATCGAGAGATAGGGAATCCGTGAAGACCCAGATGTCCGAACATCTACGGGCTCAGCAGGAACGACTGAAAGTTGAGTCGTGGCACTGCCAAAGTGAACTATAGCCCGATACGAATGCACCAATAACTTCCACCGCTCAGTTCGACGCAAAAAACATATCTGATGATATAAACGTTTCAACATCGAATGATAAAATCAAACCCATGGTGGTCTCTAATGAGCCATAACCGTCAACATTAGCAGCATCTTCATCAAATGCGATTTATGTACGGAGCGATATAGATGCGACAATTTGGGATGCTGAATTCATATTTTCTTTTATATTTATAAACAATGAATTTGGATATTCGTGTAATGTTTGTGATAGATTTTGTTTTGAAACGGACTTGAAGCACCCACGTAATAGAAGTGTGATATCTTAGCTTCATCATTTTCATCAGTCCTATGTGAAGGATCTCATGGTGTGTAATCATTGTAGAACAAATTTAAAACTATTCAAAAATAGGGTGTTATAATTTATAGGAAAGCAGGCGTTTTTACAATTTTTGAAATGTTAACTCTTTAACGAATAAGTAGTCTAACTACAGACGACTGATTGACGCTGGTTTCAATGATATTTGTGTTGTTAAAGTGTTGTACAGTGGTGTAGTGAGATCTATACTAGGAAGTGTTTACTCTGAGTGGCCAGATTATTATGACCACCTGATGTTTGTAGGCAAATTAGGTATGATTTCGCGCGGAAGTTGCTAGAGAGCCGGACTAGTGTAAATAAGCAAGCAGGTTGTTTACCACGACATTCGTTGGTGTGTTTATTGGAAATTTTTGGCGTTGACTACGAAGGTCATTTTGCGCCTTTTACACAAGTTATATCTGTACGCAGCCCGGGACAAACACAAACATCCATGCCTACGGCGGGATTCGAACCCACGACCAGGCGGCTTCAAGAACTAGAAAGCCTACGGCCTAGCCCTCTCGGCCACCTGGCCGGCCCACGACATTGGAAGTGATTTGTTTCTGAAGATTATAGGTAAATGTCACGGAATTCGAAAAACACCACGAAAGCCGATGACATCGTCCGTCGTTACCAGACTCGTGTCTTCCACCAAACGGAACCGAAAGATGGGCGGCGAAACTACAAGCGTCAGCAAATGCGGCAGGAGCGGGCCGATCAGGGACAAGAGCGGGAGTTTCGTCGTGGTAAACGAGAACGCGACGACGATGCGAGGAGAAGAATCCGAAAGAGCATTGTAGACGGATCGGGAAAGATCTTGGCTGGAAGCCCGGAGCGCGAGCAGCAAGAGAGATGCCTGCTAGCGACCGAAGGACGGAGGAGGGAGGCGAACCAGCCTGCAGCGGAGGAAGGAGTTTTCCCGACTGCGACGGCGAGCGACGAGCTGAGTTCCGCAACTGACGGCCGGACCTTCGCTACGACGAAGCGAGCGACGCGGCAGTTCGTCTCAATGGATGAGAACGGAGAGGAGGTGGCGAGCTAGGAAGGTCCTTCACGTTGGCTATCCAGATTACGAGTACTTCGGACTTCGACGCTGGTAAGCGCCCAATTCATTCTAGAAAATAAGTTACGTCGGGCGAAAGTAAGTTTCCCCGAGCTATCATGTTATGAATTAAAGGCGAGCTCAGTCATCCAAGGGCTGTGGCCTTTTAGCCTACCAGCTTATACCGAGCAATCCATGGGATTTACATAAGTTATATGTCCAAGCGTTTAATGCCTGTGAAATTCCCTTTCGGTCAAAGCTTATGTGCCCGGAAGTTCTGAGCAACAACAACGGCGACGAAAGTGAAGAGGTTAAATTCGAGTGGAGTGTCACATTTTAAATTTTCAGTGCTTTCATTGTGCTTTTGTTCATTGAATGTAGGGCGTATCTCATAAAGCGTTACACGCCAGAAGAATTCAAGGTAAGGAAAAGAAAGCCGAAAGCTCCAAAGGGAAAAAGAATTCCCAATGTGATAATTTCCTCTAAGTGCTGCGTTGTTTAAAAGAGCTACGCCTATGACCCGGGGGAGAGAGAAGTTGCTCAGTTATGTAATGACATAGCGCTATCTTTGCTGTTTATTTTTAGTCAGTATCTGATGTTAATTATTAGAGTACCTAATTTATGACAAAGAGAATTGTGGTGGTTATTGTGTGCTATAGAATTGTATGGTAATCTTGTTTTGCACCAAAGGCAATTGTTATTCCTATTGGAAAGAAATATTTAATTACTTTTAAAATTTGCTTAAGGACTCACACATTAGACTGAACATTTGCCCTGGACTGGTTTTCTAAATATTCGGCGTTGTATGTGGTTTTCATGTATCGCCTCTATGTATACACGGGACTGTGTTTGCCGTTGTCATGTGTGGGCTTTTAGGAGTTAACTCGCATGGCTACTCTCTGATTGACATATAACTTGCTAGTGACTGTATACGCTTAAGGATTCAACGTGTTAACATATAGGCGTAAAATTTAATTGTGTAATATGATTAGGAACTATCGGACTGGTTATCGCGTTAATTTTTGAAAGTGTCTGGACTTCTCTATAGATTCTCAAAGGGGTGAATGTGAACCTTTGATATTTTCATAACCGGTTATTATTTTTTGTATTTAAAATTTGGATTGGCTACTGTGGTACGTAATATCTCATTTCTAGAAATTTAGTTTCAATGAAGTACCTAGTGCAAATTTAGGAGTAGATTTATTTGCATTTATTTTTATCTTTGTATGAATAGTACATAGGATAGTTGTTTGGTCACATAATTTATTGATGTTTTGTTTTACTTGAATTGTGCTACGTAAAGTATACCAATTCTAGAGTTAAGTGGATTTAATACTGAAATGGTACAAGTTTATGTACCCATTTAGTTATTTAACAATATGTTGATTTTTGATTGATGCTAAGCTTTATAGAAGAATTTTTTTTTATGTAATGTCTGCCAAGTCTGAATATAGAGATGCAAGATTTAACCATATAAAATGATCGTCAATTTCACCAACAGCACGAAAAAGGGTTATATGAATACAATTTCTTCGTATTAATTTAGTATATCACAAAAATATTCTCTAATTAATTCAAAAGTGAATAAATGTTCCCAATTTGTGTCTTTTTACGTCTCTGTTCACGTGCTCATTCATTTTCCACTGCGTACTCTCACATTCATAGTTTTTACACGTGACAGTAAACGAAGTGATTTAGCAGCCTTTGAACGTGGGATGATTGTTGGCGCTCGGAGCCATGGAGCTAATATCAGCAAAACGGCTGCATTGGTTAAATGTTCAAAAGCAGCTGCTGGAATGTCTGCCGGAAAACTAGGTCTGATCGTGACAGTTGAGCATCGGAATAAAGTCATGTGGTCTGATGAACCACGTTTTCAGTTACATCATGCAGATAACAGAATGAGAATTTGACGGAAACTGCATGAAAGCATGGACCCCACATGCACGAGTACAATCCTTCAAGCTCCTGGGGGAAATTATGGTTTGGGGCATGTTTTCTTGGCATAATATGGCATATCACATCCTATATGGAACTGTTGTTGTTCAGTGCGATAATGAAATATTCACCAACAACTAGACCAGTCAGTGACAACATGGAAGTGGATACTGATATTGCAATTATGACAGTTAGCATTATCAATGTAGATGGTTCATTAAATGTATGCGCTCTTAGCTTTATGAAGAAACATTTTAATTTAGATTACAAACCCATCGAATCACCTATTACATCGGGTGGCAGTACTATAAATTTGACGTTTGCACGAAATATTGATTCTTGTCTGTTGCCATTTCTAACATACCGGTACTTCTCTTATCATTGTCCAGTGATTTGTAAGTTGAGAATGCCATAAAGGTTTGGTTAAAAATTAATGAAGAATTGCAAGTACATTTTTTGTTTGAACATTTTATATCAGAAATTAAATTTTTTAAATTGTGTTACACAAAGTTCTTTCTTATTCGCCATGTGGCCTCAAGACGTATTCTACGATTTAACTAGCGTCCGTGTCCCAACACAGCCCCGTAAAAAAATTTTTGATTCTGTATCATTATCTTGTGGTAGGCCTGTGCGAATGTACCATTTCGCCATACCAATTTATTTTAGTTAGCGTTCATGTACTCTGAATTAATTTCTTATTAATCCTCCCGAGGAAGGTAAAGGAAAGTAGCGGAAGCCCTGAGATCATCAATTTTTACCCTTTTATCTCACTTTTTAACCCCCCTCCCCAATTTTTTAAATCGAAAAATTGATTTTCTCGAACGTTGTATTTAGAAAGTGTAAAAGATCTCTATCTTCTTTCGTTTCTCGTCATTTCCGAGCGAATGATATACATGTATCACATCCCATATGTTGAAATTGTCAAAGTCGAAATTGTCAAAGTCAGGAAACAGTTGTGTAAAGTCTGGTGGTTCTTATTTTAACAATATGTTGGTGAAAAGGTACATGTGAACAGTTTGAATATGTCTCGATTGGACGAGCCCTCGGGGTATTTCATTCTTTGTTTTAATATTAAACTACACCCAAGGGTTGTGGGGTCTTAATTAATACTCACCCCATCGTTTTTTTTTTAATTTTTCGAAAATTAATTTTGCTTATTAATTTCAATATTTGATATTATTTATTAATTACACATTTTTGGCGTCATTTGTTTGCCCTGTGCTGATGCTTTTAAGTGGGAGTCTGAGGTGGAGAGAGGCTGAGGTGGAGAGAGAGAGAGAGAGAGAGAGAGAGGTTGGATGTTGTGGTTTATTTAGGGTGTCATGCAGTGAAGTCTCCAGACAAATTTAACTTCTTTGTAACGTTTCATGCTCAGTTTTACCGGTTTTACCATTGTTCAAGTGCTGGTGCTTTTGTTAATTACAATTTAAGTCAATTTTTCCATAATTTTTCTGAATTAAAGGTTTTTCCCGTTTTTACTTACCTTCATCGCTCCTTCTGGCCCCTACCCCCTCTAAATACATCTCATCTCTTCCTCTGGTCATATTTCCCTTAGCGATTCACCTCTTTTCCGTCCCTTCAACCCCTTACAACCTGATAAAAATTCTGACTGAAATTTTATTTTACTGACATTTTTAAACTTTTTGGTTCCAGATTTAATTTAAGTTTGACTGGCAACTTTAAAGTGACTGTTTATTTTATTAAGGTTCTAAAAACATTTTTAAATATATAGTTAGGCTCTTTTTTTTTAACTTTACCATGATCTCGTCTCTAATTACCCAGAAATTATCCAGATTGGCTACAAAAGCTTTAAATACCCAGAGCGATTCAACTTTATTGAAGAAATTTTCTCCAACTCCACTCTTCCCATACCCTTTTTTCCCCCTCATGCTTTGAACAATATTTAAGTCCAAAAGTGATTCTTTCGACAATTCATTGGAGAAAACTACTGCATCTATAATCTTCATTTTGGTCTTAAATGAAAATCTTAGTCTGCAGATTTGTCAAACTTAGTTTTTGTGCC
>JAHWFO010080320.1:53615-67422 GCA_023313115.1 Rhysida immarginata | reverse complement strand
CTTCCAATATGTTTTTGCTTACCTATTAACGAAACCTGAATGTGTGTGTTTTCATTTGTCTATATAGACGACCCAATACATTGAATGTTTGTCTCCTTTTTTAAGAAGGAAGGATTTGCCCTCGAAAAACGATCGTCGACTTGCTGGTTTTCCACGCTGTCGTCACTGCGCTGCAAATGATTTGCTTTCAATCTCCGGAAGGTGTCTACGAATGGACTTGAAAGATTGAGTAAATAAATAAAAAATTCTAAAACAATTTTAATTGCGTGCACCGATTCATTTCTTTAGTTCTAATGTACATGGCCTGTCCAAATAAAGTATCCGGATTGAGGCTACAAAAAAACAAGTAGAATTCGCTGCACTTTTTTCCTATCCGGATCGTGTGACGATATTTCTGCTGACGACGTAATGAAATTTTCAGCTGTTAAGAGTGCCACGTGGAATTGTTATAACACACCAAAGCAGAAACGTTTTTCTATTCTCGTGGCGAGGTGAAAATGACAGAAAAATTAAGCATCAAAACACCACATCGCTCAGGTAAGGCAGCCTCCCTACTCACCGCACCTAGCTCCGTTCAATTTCTTCGCATTTCCGAAGATGAAAATTGCTCCCAAAACACGGAGATTTGAGGATGTGGACGTGCCAACACAAAATACGACGGCGGAGCTCTTGGACATCCCAAAGTAGACATTCCGTACTTGTTTCGACCAATGGCAGCATTGCTGGGCTAAATGCATTGCTGCAGACGCACCGTGATCTATTTTAAAGATGACTAATATTTAGGTGAATTCGATCTGTATATTTTTGTAACCTCAATCCGGATACTCTCCGCACAGGCCTCGTATAAGTGTGTCAGAGAAAATGCCAGACCTTGTAAGAATGCTCGAAGTGGAGACACAGTTGGAGCAGGAAATGGCAAATTTCGTTAGTTTACGTGTAATCATCGTTTAATACCCGCCGGTTTTTACTAGTAACTCCCACCCCATACCATTTACTTTCGAAATTTATTGTTGTTGTTGTTGGTTATATGCAGATTGTTTATATGAGCGGCAGTCAAATGAAAACAGGTCATGCCATCCTGGTGAGGAAGACTCATGAGGGATTTGGTTGGTAAGCTTTTCATCGTCCTTCTCCCTATAGCCCAGATCTCTCGCCATTGACATTTCCCCGTTGCTGAAGAGAGATATTCTTGGACATGGGTTCGCATGGAACACGTGGTGCGTCACTGGGTGGTATAGATGTGGTTCCATCGGTATCCTACAAGGTTCTTCAAGAATGATGATTTACAGTATTTTTCTCACAGTGGGATAATGAATGGAATGAAAACTGTTTTGCAGAATACTGCTTTTGCGGCGATCAGATCTCAATTATGTGACTGCCCCGTAAAGAGTATTGTGTTAAGCTGCTGAAAAATGGAGCCACTTAAAATAATCTAGAATAAAGGTATGCTCATCTTGTCAGAAGTACTTAACGCGCTTGAGTATTTTGATGTCATTGGATGACTTCTGTCATTAAGCTCGAAAAGAAAAAGTTTCACGTAAAAAAATATTTCCAAATCCCTACATAAATAAAGTTATTCAAAAATAAATCGAAATTATGATGCGAGTCTGTTAAGAGGTAACGGTCAGGCCAACTCGATTTCGAGGAAATTAAATAAGAAATATGTTATAGTCCTTGTCGCTGTGTTCTTTTTAGAAGATGACTACGTTTTATAATAATTCTAACGCCTTTTAATTATTATAACATTTTGCTTTTATTTAATTAGAAAATAGAATAAAGAAAGAGAATTGTGAAGGAGTGAACGAATGTTGGTAAATGTCGCTATCGCAAGGCTCTTATCATTGCCGCCATATTTCGCTTCCATGGAGGTCATCTAGTGACATCAAAAGACGCATGCACAATAAGGCATTATTATCAGTTTTGGCCAAATGACCCCCACCTTTGTTCTACATCACCTTTGGAGCCCTTTGTTTGCTATTACCACGTCCGTCTGTCCGTTTTTTATTTTCTACATTTGAATGACATGGAAGGTTGAAAGACAGAATGTAGTTGACCATGACCTGCTTCGCTATTCAGTTTCGTTTCGATTGGCCCACTGGGATTGGAATTACCAGGTTGGAGTTAGAGGAGACTATCTGTCTATTTGGTCTATGAAAATGTAAAGTAGTGAAATTGATATGCACATTCCTTTGGGAAGTTTAAAAATTATGAAGTTTGGACCGGAATGTTCCAGCGGGGTCGTATTTGTGGAGGTAGCGGTCAAGTGAACTTTTGAATTATTAACGTTTTGAAACATGGGGCATGTTGTATATCATTGGATGAAAAGGAATTAGAAACGACAAAAGATACAGTTCGTTTCGATTTTTATGATATTGTGTTCGAGAAAATCAGACTCGTCAATTAGAATCTGTGGCGTTGAGAGAATGGCAGTTTTCTGTAACAAAATTTAAAGCGATATTATATTTCAATTATCACTTTACACTATTGAATCTTTGTGCCTAAAAGTATTACAGCTGCAGTCAGAAATAAAGGGTCCCTATTCGATATCCGTGTGTTGTCTCTAAGAAAGGGGTCATTCTGTGTCACTGTGACCGAATAGCTCACCAGGTGTTCATTTTTGATACTCATTGGTCCGTAGAAGTCGAGCTTTCATCTGTTTTTTTGTTATCGCAAAGACACCCTAGATGGTATCCGGCTATTATAACTAATCAGCGACATGGCTTGTCTTGTTATGCTTTTAGAAAGGACTTTATTGTACACTTGTCTTTTGAAGAGATGTGTTGCCATTCTCCTTTCGAGGCGATAGATGGCAGGTATTTATTAACTCTTTCATAAGACTTTTATTGTTGCAATGGCGCTTATTGTTTGAAATTTTGTTGCAGAACTGGCATTCTCTAAACAACCTAGATTCTGTTGAAAGTGAAAAGCAGGAGATGTTATTCATTAGATGTTTTAGATACAAACAATCTGGCTCTTATTTCCTTTACGATCATCCCACTTTCGAAGGTTTACCTACGTTTAGGCTACTTGCGTTGCAAAACAGTTCAGTAAGTAAAGTACATGTTTTTTGTTCATTATAATTTTCTTATACCTTAAAGTGATTGCTATGATGATTTCCAAGTTGACCTTACCTATTGTATTTTGTTATTAGCCAATCACATCTGTTTTCGAGAATGTAATAAATATTTAAAGTGTATGGTGTCGGTTCATCCTGTTGGTCTGTTTTTGTAATGAGGTGCTCGAATAACTTGTTCCCAATGTAAATAGAATGTGTTTCAAAAATATCAGCCGACTTATTATTGTGAAATTGCACAATTTTATTTATTTTTTGAACTCCCTTCACGGTTTAGGGTTATGTTTTACAAGTTTGAGGTTTAAAGATTTTTTTCATAATTTAATAATTTAATGTGCAGCCATCATCCGATTAAATATTTTATGTGGATTAGTGGTTTCTTCTCCTTTCTTCTGACGTCTGTCCACAGTATCTGGCTCCATTTATTCAGTAATAATTAAGATTTTTCTGTAGTAGAATTATAAGATGATCTAGCAACTCCTTTCGTACGTAAATAACAAATGTAGAACATTAAAGTAAATGAGTCCAAATGATTTATTATTACTTGATATTTCTTTTCAAATTTATCGGTAGTGTATCATGCGTTATAGTAAATCTTTAACCTAATGTGCAATGTGTAATTGTTACTTTGGTGCTGGAAAGTCAGAGAGGGAAGCTGCTTGATTAATTGGATGCTAATAGTTCACTTGTGACCAGGAAAAAAGTCACTTGAATCCAATTGAGAACATGTGGGCAAGGGATTATTGTAGAAAAAGTCTATGTAGGTGGCCAGTAGATTGTTTGGAAAGCGCCATCATCGTTGACTTGAATTCAGATGTGATTGAAAATATTGTAATCACTATGAAGGACAATGTGGTTAAGATTATTATGAAAAATAGAGGGAGCGATTGATTGTTAGTTTGCTGTTTTAGTTTAACACTCAACCTCTCCATTAAAATAGGAAACAAGTGTTTTACCTAAAAGGCTCTTTTTTTTCTCTTTTAAATATGCAATTCTCCATTTGTTTGTTTCAATGTACAAGGCATATTCTCAGGAAGTAAATTCCTTTTTATAATAAAAACAAAACTATTATACCCATTTTCTAAATGTTTTTCTTCACCAGAATCTATCTAACTTTAACTATTTTCCCACATACATTCCATGTTTTTTTAAACACTTGTCATACACTGCTGGCAAAGAAAAATGCAATACCTAGAAGGAATGGGTCGATTTATTTGAAATTTTGCACACACGTAGCATACAAAAAGTGATTCAAATTCCAAGACAAGACGTCCAGAAGAACGTTGTATACGGTGGCTCTCATGCCCTAATAGGCACATTAGCAGGTAGGTCGTAGAACCGCCGCGAGCTTCAATGCAGGTCTTGACTCTTACATCATAAAGATACTGGCTCGTCTTGGGGTAGATTGTTCCAAGCCTCCTTAACATGCTTTCGCAATTGTAGAATTTTTGCAGCTTGTGTGCAGCGACGATGTATGTTACCTGAAATGCAGGCTGTCAATCAACTCCTTTAAATCTCGGAACAGGTGGTAGGCACTGGATACAAGGTCTAAACTGTGTAAAGTAGTTGGTCTAACTGTTCTCAAGCAACGCTGTTTAGTTGGAAGAACTTGACCACCTCCCTTACAGTCCAGACCTTGCATCCAGTAAGTATCCCCTGTTCCGGTATCTAAAAGAGTTCATCGGCAGCCTGCATTTCAGTGCGACGATGAGGAAGTGAAAACTGCGTGGCTTACCTCACCGACAGCAGGCTTCTATGAAGTGAACATGCAGAAGCTCATTCTATGACAAGTGTTAAATAAACTTGGAAACCATGTGCCAAAATAGTAAAAGTTATAGAACCTGGTGAAGAAAGAATAAATTTTGAAAATTTCTAGTAGGTTTGTTTTTATTAAAAAAACGGAACTTACTTTCTGAATACGCCTCATGCAATGTGAATATACACTGCTTGACAATTCCTAAGCAACATGTACATTGCGTTATTTAGAGTCGCTGTGAAAAACTGCAGGACGAATCAAAACATTGGTTGATATTTGATTTGCATAGTTGATTAAAAGTCACGTGTCCAATGAGCTGTGGTACGGTAAAAATCAGTAGCCGTTGAGTGTTAGGGGGAATACACGTGCAGGTGTTTTGCAAACATACTGTAAATTTCAGTCCCTCTATCACATATCGTCTGCGAGATACGTCATTTGAGTGATTACGATCGTGGACGAGCTGTTGACGGCCTGAGGCATGGTGACTGAACTGGCGTGAGCACTAGGCGTTGCGAAAAGTTTTGTTTCTGGTTTGAAAATTGCTGCTGCCACCAGAGGATCCGCTTTACGTGTGCGTGTGAGTCGTCGTCGAAAAAGCACAACCGCTCGTGAGGATCGTAGCATAGCCCTTTCAGCAAAAAGAGGAAGAAATCAGACACCCGCACAGATAGCCGCAGATCTTTCCGCTGCCGCAGGTACACGTGTTTTTTCCAGAACCATTTCCCGTCGGTCGAATGATGTTGGGTTGCTGTATCCAAGGAAGTAAGTCAAATGCATTCCACTATCTGTGCTCCATCGATGGAAGAGATAGAGCGGTGTAACGAGCGTCGTGCTTGGTGGATCAGGAGTGGTCCGTGGTGATGTTCTCCGACGAGTATGGGTTCACTATGAAAAGTGATTCTGGGCATCAATGATCTGGCGTGAAAAGAGAACACGTTATCACCTAAAACACGCATTGTCCATTGTGTGTGGGGGGGAGGGGGGCATCATGCATGATGCCAGAACACCTCTTCACATCTTTGCAGGAGAGTCTGTTAGAGCAGCACGGTATTGCAGGGAGATTCTTCTGAATCACGTTAGTCTTTTCCGTGGAGCAGTTGGTCGAACTTTGTGTTCTTTATTATTGCTATTATTACTATTATTATTATTATTATTATTATTATTATTATTTATTTATTTATTTAGAACATTTGCATCCCAACAGGGGATATGTAAAGCAGACAAGCTAAGGTTGTTTAGGCAAATCCAAAGCCTGCAATAAAATATTATAGGCACGTTGCTTATGGTTGAAACAGCGGTCTAAAATGCAATTAATCACCTGATTCCTAGTGCTATAATTAAGTTCATTCCAAACAGAAATAATATTATATGGGAAAAAGGCTTCACGGAACTTAGAAACTACCATGGTAGGCGTGATTTTATATTTCTGCGTCGTCCTCGTTTTCGCAGCATCATGTAACCAAGCTCTAACAAAATGCATGGGATGATCGTTTTTAGTTAGAGCATTATACAAATTTTTATAAACAAGCAACATTTTTCTACAATTACTCATTGATGCTTGATAATACCTCTTCTGCTTTTGCTATTCTGTTCGTTTCCTTAGTTCAAATTCCATGCCATTTTATGTTGATAAAGTCACTGGAATATGTCTACTCAAGTTTTGGTAATATTTATTTCTTGGGACAGTCTTTATTGTCAAAAATGTTTTTGTTCCTTAGCAATTGTCAAGCAATGTAATAAACGAAAACAGATGTGAAATTTTTTATTGTAAGTGTTAGTTTGAGTATACAATAAAATAGGAAACATAAAGTACTTTGATCATGTATAACGTGATGGCAAAGTTCATATCTGGTGAGTATTGTTTCCTTTCCACGTGGTTTTCTAGCATCTTCTACATTATGCTTTGAGAAACATGTTTTGGGTGCATTGGTCTGCGGCGCTTTGGCTATATGAAATCTGGTAGGGTTAGGTCTGGAAAATTTTTGAAAAGCCACGGTATATAGGACCTTCTCGACCAATGTTGATAATAAATGTTTTCGTGCCAGAACAATGTGCAGGAAATTGCGGACTGTGCATATTTCTTGCTGCGTTGATGCACTTGTCTAGTAAGTCGGGATGAGTGGATTCCACAGGACACAAGGCCGAAAATAGCTCTATTGTCAAGAAGTGCACGGGGTGTTACTCGAAGATGTGCCCAAATGAAAAGTAAACTACGGATATATCCAAGTATTATTTAAAGTAGAGAATATTTGACGTACAGTTAACGTGTAACATGACGCCTACACATAATTGCCTTTGATAAGGATGCACTGATCTCAGAGCGTAAGAATCGAATGCTGGCTTCAGTGTTGAAACTCATGGGTTGCATACGGATCCTCTTTCCACAGTGTTTTGCACTTCTTTGACGCAGGTGAACCAATGACCTGTCATTGATTTTTCTAAGGGACCGCAAATATGGGAGTCACTTGGGGAGATGTTTGAGGTTTTCCCATCTAAATGTTTCCATCAGGTGGGAAGGTCTTCTTGGAGCAGCGCTACCCATTTCGAGAGCTGCTCTCTGCGCTTGTTTTCGATGGTCCGTTTCGGATTCAGCAACGTGTTGAGTACTGTTCAGCGTTAACTGTTTCAACCCGTTCTAGCCAATCGAAGAGTGTGGGTCCTTCTTTGTCGAAAAAGAAACTGAGCATCTCTTTTGCAGCCTTCATGGCAGAGTGAGCCGTTTTGGGATGTTGGGAGTCAAGATGACGCTACATCTATCGACAAGCAACTTCGTTTAGATACAACGGCGCTATGGTGAAAGTCTTCTTTCATTTGCGCACACCATATATAATTTGTATCCCTGACCCATCATCATCGTAACATACACTACATGATCAAAGGAGTTGGGACACCCATGTGAACACCTACCGTAATTGTAGGACTGGACTGGGCCCGCTCATCTAGGTGGACGGACACCTCAATGCTGATGGCTACAGGACCATTCTGGATAACGGGGCACTTCCAGCGCTGTGGGAAGACTTCGGTGATGGGCCGTTCCTCTTCCAGCACGACAATTAGCCTTGCCACAAAGCAAGATCCATATCTAATTGGTTTGACGAGATGCGGGTTGAAGAACTGAATTGGCCCGCCCAGAGTCCTGATCTCAACCCATCAAACATATTTGGGACAAATTGGAACGACGTGTGAGATCCAGGATGTTTCACCCTACATCTGTCCAGGAACTGACCACGACACTCCTCGAGGAATGGAGGTCAGTACCTGTGGACACGTACAGTAAACTTGTGGGCAGTATGCCATGTAGGGTGGAGGCAGTGATAGCTTTTTGCGGCTTTACGGTAGAGCAACAGGTGTCCCAACTCCTTTGACCATGTAGTGTAAGTGTTTGTTGCCGACATGTTAGACAGAACTTTGTGTTGTGACGTTCCGGTTAAATGGAAGTCATGTATGTCCGATGAAGGGGGGGGGGTGGAGGAAGTAGTTCTGTTAGAATTTTTGGAGAGGACTTTGTTAGTGTTCTGAATTATTCGTTTGTTTTTTAGAGCGAAGCGTTAGCGAAACTCTGTTATCAGGCGAAAATCAAAATTCTTTATGCGCATCAAACTTTTGAACCAGAGAACATAGACAAATGAAATTTTGCACACAGCTGGACATGACCATCCTGATGGTCACTAAATAAAAATTTTAAAAATCGGTTCAGCCATCGAGGAATAATCACCATTTAGCTGTTCCCATTAAAATGCATTGAAAAAAATGTAAACAAACAATTGCACGTGCTAATAGATTTTTCAACATAGAAAATGTGGCGAAGCCCTTCGCAAATTTTTTTCTGCACCATCGATTTTTGAGACCATTTTATCGAGTTCTTATAACTTTTATCACCTGTTTTTTTAGAGCGAAGTGTAAGCGAAGCTCTGTTAACAGTCGACAAGTGTAATTCGATGACCGCATAAAAGTTTTGACACGTAATAGTCACAACAATGAAAATTTGTACGTGCATGCGCATGACCCTACCATCCGCATGATGGTCAAGAAAAAAAAATTTTTCAAATCAGACCTACCATCGAGGAATAATCACCCTTCAATTGTTCCCATAGGAATGCATTGAGAAAAACGTAAACAAACATTGCGCGTGCAAATAGAATTTTTGACATACAAAATACGGTGAAGCCCTTCGCAAATTTTGCTCTGCACATTCGATTTTTAAGGCCAAATTTCGAAGTTCACAGCGTAATCACAATATCTGAAACTCGCAACTACTTGAATGAACTGCCGATGTGCATTCTCGTCAAATTTGCAACCTATACTGGACCAACATTAACCAATGAAGCAGTTCCCATTTTACCGATCGCCGTTGGCTTCAAAAAAAGGAGGAGTATCTTGTACGTGTAAGCAATTTCCGCTTAAGTTAGCCTATGCAATCACCAGACACAAAGCACAAGGAATCACTGTTGATAAAGCAGTCATAGGCATTGGTGATTCAGAATTTGGACTTGGCTTGTCGTACATGGCATTTTCACGAGTGAATACCATCAACAGTTTATTGATCGAACCGGCATTTGCAAAGCCGCGGTTGATTAATATCAACATCCATGCATTGTGGAAGGTTAGCCGTGAAGAACTTGCCAAATTAAGCAGTTTAAAATGAAATTGTTTCAAACAATAAAAATTAATATCAATTTAAAGAATTTAGATAGTCATTTTCTTAACAGTTAATAACGGTTCGCTCTAAATTATTGGTCAAGAAAGCGATTCGCGAGTCGCAGTCCGCCCTAGTTTATTTATATGCGTGTTTTGAGCTAGTTTATATGTCATGTATTATATGGTTGAAACGTAAATGCGTATAAACAGTGTTGTGAATCTTAATTGTTGTGTGGTTCTCTGTTGGCGATCGTAGTCGATGCTCTGTTGGAGGGGCATATGTTAGCTGCGTTTCTGAGATGATTTCTCAGCCTCCAGCAGAGTATTGTTGCAGTCGACTTCTTGGAAATTGTAATACGTCACTGGCGTGTTGCTTTTGTTTGTTAAAGAGATTCTTTTATTTTTTTTGTAAAAATTCTCGGAGCGAGATAGACGGACCCTATGCGCTGAGTTGAATGTCGACCTCCTGTTCGAAAACGGCTAAGTAGAAAATTACGTCAAAATGTTCTCGTTATTAATTATCTTTTTAAAGTTGTAATTTTACATGTTTTTTTTTTAATCTTGTGCGACCATGAGTCTGCTTCGATATTGGCAAATATCGTCGGATGAGATGTTCGATGCACTGGGAAGTGAATTATAGCAGAGCCATGAAAAGACAGCTACAACTATATGCAATCGGAAGTGGAATTTCGAAATGAAATGCGGCGATAAGCGTTCACACGAAGACGGTAAATCAGAAAAGTGAAGAAAACTGGTGAGTGATGATTTTTGTTTAACAGTCCGGCTCTGGGAACGGCCCTTCGAACTAAAAAAAACAGTTTAGAGTTTATTGGTGTCATTGGTCCTCCCGCCCTTGGCATCTACAAAAGTGAACTCTTCTCGGCCTTGCTTCTACGCCAAGTACGGTGGCATCACTCCCATGAATTTTTCGCGAAGCTGCTTTGAATTTTTGTGTACATTAGTTACCGTCCTAGTCTAAGATTAGAATGCTTGTAATGTCTAGCTAAGCACCCTGCCGTGATCCAGAGTATAGCAGTGAATATGGGAATCTATGAAAATGAGATGCATGGATAGTTAGTATTACTGACTTGGCGGTCTCGTGCAAGTGTTATAAAACACCCACGAACTTCGTCAGAGCTCCAGGCTTGCCACTGGCTTCATGACTAGAACCTCCGTGCTTGCCACGAGAGGTCTCTGCACCTCCCCCCTGCTAGTCAATGAAAGGAGGCGCACGACGCTTGTGAGCGTAAATTCATAGAGAATATTTGATTTGGGAGCACGGGAGAGTTCATAGAGTCATTTCATCGGCCTCGGTGGCTCAGCAGGTTGCGTGATCGCCTCTGATGCCCGTGTACGCGGGTTCGATCCCGGCCGAGGACGACGAGGATTTTTCAGGGGTAAATCCTGAGATCACGCACTTCCTTCGAAAGGGAAGTAAAGCCGTTGGTCCCGTGTAGTCGTTTGCCGGCTGCACGTTAAAGAACCCTTGCGAGGCAAAATTTGCGGCCCCTATAACGCCGTCCTGAAATGACCATAGCAGTTGAAAAGGACGTTAATACCAAATAAACCAAACAAACCATAGAGTCATTTCAGTTAAGCTAATGACCTCCCTCGTTTTCAAAAGTATAAATTCCCTCCTGCTACTTTGAGAATAGAACACGGGCAGGAGTGCCGGTATCAGTGTGCATAAGCACCGTCTTTATATATGTAAAATTGTATATTAGTATAGCGTATTGCAGGATAACCATAGGGGCCACCTAGATTAATAACTTATTGAAATTTTAGTTATAAGGTATCTTGTAATAGAACTTGTGAAATATTGCGCAGGAATAAACTGAATGTATTTTAACCGAATATCAGTGTCAGGCTGTACCTCATTTTAATTTTGGGTCTCGAACCTTAGCGTCCTTTCACCTCAAAACCTATCGCTAGATGCGGGATGATTCTAGCAATTATTGCGGGGGTGGGGGGGATCGCATCAGTGTACAGGTCCATAGTCCAGACATTTTGCCGGTTCCTCAAGAAAACAATATGCAGAAATGGGTGCCTCATTTCATTAGCTGGGGAATAGGGAGTCTGCTTTTCTAGTGGAGGAGTCTGTGAATTGAGGAGTGACTTATTATTTGACTTCAGCACAGCTTGATATTCCTGTTTCTTTTGTAATGAAAAGGTATTTTTATGTGGATTTTAAAGTTAGTTTTTTGCAGTAGTTGGAAGAAACTGTGTGACTATTAGACTTGAGAACTAGAGCGTGAGTGTTTTGTTCAATACCTGTGAGCACATCGACTGTTTTGTTCAATACACAGTTCAGTCGGCTGTAGCGAGGGGGTTAGCAGAAACATTCGCTGGGCCACGTTGATTGAAGTTGTCTGCTTTTATGTATTTTTGGCCTTTTTTGCTCTCAGTTCTCAGTAAAATAGCATTTTGTGCTTTGTTTGTTTGTTTGACAAGATCCCCAATGATTTATCCCTGCAGAAATATAAAGGAAGAGTCCTTCCCCATTGATTTGCATATGTGGTTTTAAGCAGCTTTGACTATCATTGGTTCCAGATAGTTGAGCGAGTCTGTGATTACATTACAATGTCCCGTAACTAATTTATTGCTTAGTTGATTAAGTGATACTGGCCCTGGTACTTGCTCACTGATGGTGTGGATGGAGAATGATAATATAATATAAAATATACATCTTGATTTATTTGGACTAAATAAAATTCGCCTAATGTGTGTTAAAATTATATGAGAGAAAGGATTTCCTAAAAGTATGAAGCAATCCACAGTTGTACCGTTATATAAATTGGGGAGTCGTGAAGAAATTACAAACTCTGGACCGATAATTGCCTTATCTCCTATAACAAAATAGAGGAGAAATTAATATTTTCTGATTTGATTGATTACTTCTGGCAAAAAATACCTCCACAACAATTTGGGAGTCGTCCTCAACGAAAGGCACACTGGATACCAATTAAACTATATATTAATGCGATTGACTCTTTGGATTTTGGCCAGTGTTTTATGATTGCCCAGACTGATATATCGAAAGCATTTGATAACATTTCGAGGACACAATTACAAGAGGACTTGGCCTCTTTGGGAAAAACCTACCCCTATATCGATCTGGTCAAAGATTATATAGATCAATAAACGTACTAATCGAATACAGTCGTCGCCGCCGATAATAAAAGATTCATTGCGAAGTATTGTACAAGGGTCTGGATTGATCCCGCTTATATGTACTGTTGCAACGGCATCTGTTTATAACCACAAATTTAATTTACAGATTATAAGCTATGTCGACGATAATATTTTTTTATATGGCTGTTTTTACAACCAAGATCAAGAGATTGAACAAGATATAAGTTATCTAGAAACCTGGTATAGCTGCAGAGGACTGTCTAGGAACAGAGAGAAAACAAAACAGTTTAGAGCCTTTAGGAAAAGCCCAACCCAAGACACAATTAAGGTTTTGGGAATAACGTTTGATACCAGGATGAACTTTGGTAACTTGAGTCTAGTTAATTTGCATCGAAAAACATACTTGATAAAGCGCATTCGCCCATATCTTTCTTATTTTGAAATGGCTAGACTAATCCATGCTGTTATAAGGCCAATATTACATTACAGTGTTATCTTTTGGGGAAGCACAAAAAACGAATTTACAATGAATTACAGTTGCTTATAATAAGATGATTCGAACAGCTTTTGGACTAACTAAGTATGAATCGATAACAAGAGGTTGCTCAATGTATAAAATACCTATTATAAAGACAATCCGGAAAAGTGGCGTGGTCGCAGAATAGGCAGATTCGATACATAGTGAAAACAACCCCATTGCGTTTATACGATCGTGGCTGTGTATTACAGAAAAACATCGTAAGAATATGGATGGGGAAAATTCTGGTACCGCATGTGATATCAAATTTTCGTGACCAGCAATTCCTTACAATGCTATCAAATATTGGAATGATCTCCCGTTCGATTTGCGTTGTATTGGTCTTGACTGTAAAGCTATCGCTTGTACAATATCGTTAGTGTTATCATTTTAGAAAACAACTATTTTGGTTTTACACTGACGTCAACAATTGAGCATATTTTCTGGTAAACTCGCTGTTGTTTATTGATTTTGATCATACAATTTTATTTATACACCTTTTGGTGTGCTGACATTAATAATAATAATAATAATAATAATAATAATAATAATAATACTATTGTATATCAGGTGGTCCTTAGACGCATCTGATCCCAACAGACCGAGGTCCAAAGCGAGAAAGCATAAATAAAAAAGAAGACAAGATAGGCTTATCATTAAAAATATCTGTCATAGAAAAAGTCTTATTTAA
>JAHWFO010080320.1:0-53515 GCA_023313115.1 Rhysida immarginata | reverse complement strand
ACCAAGGTCTGCTGGTTTCTTTTGGACTTTGAGTTGCGAACCCAAATTTGTCCATTATTAATTTTAATTAGAGTGTTAAATATGTTTATGATTTGATGAAGGTTAAAAGAAGAAGTTCTAACGATATTGTTAAAATTACAATTTATAAAAGAACTAAAATTCCGTAGTTTGGTCTCCAAATACTCAAATAATTGGTCATTATAAGAGTTCCAAATCCAGGAAGCATAAAGAAATTTTGGTATTATTATTATAGAGAAGTAAGAAAGTATTCTTAATTGCGAGTCGTTTTATTATTCCTAGTCTCCTACTAATTTCCATTATTACATTTTCAAGGTGATTAGGAAAATTTAATTTTTTTGTTAAAAATGACTCTTCCTAAATCTTTTATCATATCTTGACGTTGAATTTGGTCATCGTTTATTCTGTAATTAAATTCAAAATTTGTTACTTTACGAGAATAGGTTACATAGCTAGATTTTACCGGGATTTAATAAGAATCCGTTTTTCGCCAACCAAGAAGAAATATCGTCTATAGCTTACGATAATTACCGACAATCTTCCCAATAAATTTTCAGATGATCGGCATAAAGAAAATAGTTAACTTGCCTAATTCTCTTATGATAAACTATATCCGCCATAAATAAGTTGAAAAGGACCGGGCCGAGAGGAGAACCCTGAGGGACTCCACTACGTATTGTACCTTTAACGTAGTATCCGTTCTTATTCATAATTGTCAAAGTTCTGTCGAGCAATAGGGAAGCGAACCAATTAGTTAGATTATTCGCCAAACCAACTAACTATCACAAGCCTTACTGAAGTCCAGGTAAATAACGTCTACTTGGTTACGCTTTTTCATTTGGTTTACTAAATAATGCATCAGACAAGCCAAATTGGTAATCGTCGATCTGTATTTTCTAGAGCCATGTTGTTCTTTCGGTAAGTATGGGTCTAGAAATACTGCTAAATACCTAGCAACATAAGATTCTAACATTTTTGCGGGGTAAGCTAAGATCTCTAGGTGAAAGTGGAATTATATTGACTGATTTCCATTCGGCGGGATAAACCCCTTATTGAAATGATAGATTGAATAATTTTTGTAATTGCTGGTAAGCATCCCTTAAAAATGTAATCTGGAATTCCATTAGGGTGAACAAATTTTGACGCAGAGATCTTTTTTCTTAGGTTGATAATTTCCGCCTTAGAGATTGGAGGTAGAATTAATTGGAGGTTTGCCCAGCTATTTCGTCAAGCACTCGTCCCTAATAATGTCTTCGTCACTTCCCAAAACGTGCTCGTTTTAGAGTTAACATCTTTCTCTAATGAATTATAATACTCATCAAAATTTCGACTATTTGCAAATTTGAATTTTTTTCTTGCGATTTTAAATTGATTAAGGTTTTCAATAATAAAAAAAGGGGACTAAGCACATTGTATAGGTTAACCTGCAGTTGGTTACCCATTTGTTGCAGGGTCTCCTTAGTTCATGAATTCTTTTTTAGCTTTCTTGACGACATTCCTACAGCAGCGAGGCCAACGAAAGAGAAGCCAGGGCACTCAAAAGTCATCTGACCATTGGGGTCCTGACAACAAGTCAGTCTTCATTGTCTCCATCTTGGATTTTAACAATGAGTGTTTTTTCGTTTGTTGGAAACAATGATGGATGGATGTTGACCAGACCCCTATGGTCAGGTGAATTTTGAGTGCCCTGGCCTGTCTTTCTCGTATAGCAGTGGAGGTTACTAACACTGAAAAGTCACCTGACCAAGACTGATCTAACAACGATCGAATCTTCATTGTTTCCAACAAACGAAAAAACACTGAATGTTAAAATCCACCATGTGAACAATGAAGTTTACATTGTTGCTAGACCTAAATTGGTCAGGTGACTTTTCAGTGCAGGAACCTGTCATTCCAATACATCTCCAATATGATTAACAATACGCTACCGTTGGTGATGTAGCAACGTAGCCCACGAGTAAGACTGGCCTCGGCGCGAAAACGTCACCTAACCATATTAGCCCGAGTAACAATGTAACGTTTAATGTTTCCATCTTGGATTTTAACAATCGATATTTTTTCGTTTGTTGGAAACAATGAAAGTTGGATTGTTGGCCGGACTACTATGATCAAGTAACTATTCCGCGCCGGGGCAACACCATCTAAAGACAAGGCCTGAGCGCGGAAACGTCATGCATTGTTAAAACGTCATAAGTAGTCATCTTTAATCGCATTTCTAACAATAACAAGCCCCTAATTATGACTAGGTAGGATGATGTAACTATGTATGAAATTTCTGTGCGCAGGCCTTCTCTTTAGGTGGTGTTCGCCGGGGTAACACCACCTAGACAGAAGGCCTGCGCACTGAAACGTCATACATTGTTACATAACACAAAAGCGGCTATTGTTAATCGTATTTCTACCAATAATAAGCCCTGAATTTGGCCGTTTGATGATGATGTAACAATGTATGACATTTCTGTGCACAGGCTTTCTGTCTAGGTGGTGTTGGCCGGGGCCTGTCGTTCTCGTGGGCTACGTGTAGCAAAGTATGATGTTTTCGTGCTCAGGCGAAGCCGACGCGATATAATCAAACCGTGGCACTGACTTTGTGACATCATTCAAACAGACTGATTTTGTGACGTCTTGCAAAAATAAATTTAAGAACAAAATAAGGATATTTAAAATTTAAAGTAAAAAAGTAAATGACCCAAGCTTGGCATTAATGCATTTGATTCTACTCTATTTTCTTAGTTATCTATAATACAAAATTCATATTTAAAATACGTCACGAAAACTGATGGGATTTTAACAATGCCAAGTGACCTAGTGCTATGGCTTTGCATAGATCGCGTCGGCTTCGGCTCAGGCTTTAAGTAGAAGTAGTGTTGGTCTTTCTCCATAGTCTCGTATAGCAGGCGAGGCCAACGAGATAACAGGGCCTAGCAGCGAAAAGGGCATCTGACCGACTGGGTGCTAGCAACAGTTCAACATTCGTTGTTTTCAACAAACGGAAAAACTCTGATTGTTAACATCCAAGATGGAGACAGTAAAGGTTAAATTGCTGCTAGCAACGCGATGGCAGGTGACGTTTTTGCTTCCAGGCCTTGTTGTCTAGTAGGCCTTGTATAGCACGTAGCCCACGATAAAGACAGGCCTCGGTCAAAACAAACAAGGCATAAGGCCTGATAACGGAGATGTCATATATTGTTACATCATCGTTAGTCGACCATTCTTAATCCTATTTCTACCAATAAGAAGCCCTAGAGTTGGTCGCTAATGATGATGTAACAAAGTATGACGTTTCCGTTATGAGGCTTTATGTGTAGGTGTCGCCTCGGCTCGGAAAAGTAGTCCGGTCAACAATCCAACCGTCACTGTTTCCAACAAGCGATAAAATATCAATTGTTTAAATCCAAGATGAAAACAATGAAGGTTACGTTGATAATCGGACTAGTATGGTCAGGTGACATTTCCGCGCCGGGGCCTGTCTTTCTCGTCGGCTTCGTATAGCAGCCATTCCACAAATTTTCCAATCGCGCTGGACTTTACTCCTTTATCTTTTAAACCGAGCCCTTTGCAGCACTGACCTCTTTCCCGACCTCGTAGACGATGAACTGGTTTGCTGGATCCCAACGGACGAACCAGAGCGAAGTTCCTCATCATGCCTGCTAGTCAGATTCTGTGCTAGAAAGCTGATCTATGAATTGGAGCAGACCGATTTTAATATATTAATGCATAGACTGACTGAAGAAAGATGGGTCTGCTTGAGTTCTTGTCCCTTTACGTTTGCTTGTTTCCTAATTGGGAGAGAGAGTAGAGTGGGGATTTTGTTGGGGAGCTATCTCTCTCTCTGCTGCAGTAGTAACATTTTTCCAGTGTCCAAGTGATTTTGCTTTTAGCATATAAACTCGTGTTTGTAAAAATTGCAACACCAAGTAGAAATCATGAGAATTAAATGAAATTTATTATACAAACGCCTTGTATTGGTACCAATAAATGATTGTAGTTTCAAAGGAAAAAAACAACGTTGACTGTCCCAAATGAGTATTTGGTTGTATGCGCTGCAATAAGTGCTGCTATACGACGTGGCATGGAATCAAACAGATTTTGAATGTCTGCCTCGGGAAGAGCATTCCATATTGTTTGTATGCTCGCTCAAACTTCTTCTTTAGAACATGTAGGACGACAGCCACGTGCGAGATGCCGACCAACGAAATCCTACACATGTTCGATAGGCTACATATCCGAAGAATAAGCAGGCCAAGGAAGAAGCTGTATGTCTTCTGCTGCAAGGAAGTCTTGAACATTCCTTACAATATGTGGGCGGGCATTCTGTTGAAAGACCGCTCCAGGAATGCCTTGAAGGAAAGGAACGAGTTCGGGCTTAATCACTTAACTGATGTACCGATTAATGTTGAACATTACCCACAGTTCGTAGCAGCTGAGATCGTTCCCGATACGCAATCACACCCCAGACCATAACTCCGGGTGCTCGTCCACTATGGTGTTCGGTAATGCATTCCGGAAGGTAGCGTTCACCGGCATAGCATCTAACACGAATGCGGCCATCATAGTACCACAGATTAAAGCGGGATTCATCAGAAAAAACACTTGCCAATCTGCATGCCAGTCTCGATGTTCGTCAGCCCATTGCTCGCGCAGGCGTCGATGGTGCTGGGTCCGGGGGATCCTGTATAAAGGAGTTCTTGCATGCAGCCGACAATGCAGCAGACGTCGACGAATCGACGAAGCAGACAGGGTTGCACCTGTAACATTGGACAATTTGCTGCCAACGGTCTAGAGGAAGCTGTACGATCCGTCAACGCTGTGCGGACCAGATGTCAATCATCGCGTGTCCCGAAATTCCGAGTCGTCCGATTCTCATCAGTCTACTGCTTCCAAATTTGCATCACTGTGCTGCTGTTACGCTGCACACGAGCTGCTATTGTACGATAGGAAAAGCCACATTCACGAAGGCCGATGATTCTCTCCTGTTCAAAGTGCATAAGTTGTTGAATGTCCCCCTCTTTCGTCGAAGAGATATCATTACATCTCACCTAACGTGTACCACTAGCACATAACCATAGACTAATTTTAACGTCCCGATACAGCCCACCTCCGTTTAGACTGTTTCAGCAGCAGTTCAGAGGGCGCTGCTGAGCCACGCGTGCGTGGTGACTCTGAAATTTTAATCATTTGCATAACACACAAGAATTTGAATTAGCTGAAAATTGCAGCTCAGTCGCGTAATTCCTTGATGGTGTTGCAGTTTTTACAAAGATGAGTTTATTTGTATGGTTGATTGAGTAGGCTTCCAGTTGGTTTGTTCATAGATACTCAACATTAAATGGTTGAATCGTCAAAACTCTTTTGGTGTTTTTCTTTAATTGATTTATTAAAGCAAAATCCATTTTTTTTATTTAGCGTATATCAAACAAATACAAAACACAAACTTTTTTTTGAGGGAAGGGTCGTCGTCACGTGAAAATTCTTTGTGTGTGTTCAGGTTTTTTTTTTTTATTAAAGTTTAAAAACTGATACTTTACCTCAAAAGCTCAGTAAGAAATAGTTGAAAATGTCCTGCGTGTGCATTCTTTTTGTATCATTGTGTCATCTCTTCTAATATGCACTGCTTTGCAATGAAATTGCCCCACCAACAAGGAGATATTTCTTATCCATATTAGTGGAGGGGTTCGTCTACCTCCGACTAATAAACGATTAAATGCATGCTCACGGGACATGATCATTTGGGTTGATACAGGGTGTCCGGGTGCCGGTATAAGCTGGACACTTGACACCTTTGCGAGACGTTCCATTCAGTAGAGAGGAAGCAACTGCCTCGTGAACGTACAGTACTATAATCTGCACAATGATCTCAAAACGGCGACTACGATAACGACAACCGTTCAACTAATTAAAGAACTTTGAATGAGGTCGGATTATTGGCCTCTCCGAGGCTGGATGGTCAACCTGACGCATTGCTCTTCATGTGTCGCGGGACGCATGGACGGTAGGCCGATGTTGGAGGCAATGGCGAGAGGAAGGAACACGTGCGAGAACACCAGGCTATGGGACCCGGAGAAGCACGTCGGCTCGCACCGATAGGCGGATACTGCGAAGAGCGCTAACGGACAGAACCATCACCTTACGGCAACTGCGTGACATCACTATTCCCGGTATTGCTCCAGTTTCAATAGCAACAATAGCACGCGGGTTACACGCCGCGACAATGTCTGCCAGGCGTCCATTTTTTTGTCTTCATTTGACAACTGAGCACCACGCGATACGACCGAAATGGTGTCCTGAACGATTAGGCTGGCCCGGTGGTCTTCAGCGACGAATCCCGCTTTTGCTTGTACACCGACGACAGAGCGCACTAGTGTGGCGCAGATCATTGGAACGTGCCAATGAACAATGCATCTGGTATCGCCATCGTGGACCAATACTTGAGATCATGGTCTGGGGTGCCATTTGCTCCGATACCTGATGGTGACCATCCACGGCACTCTGATAGCAGAACGGTATGTCACAGAGATTCTGCAGCCGGTATTACTACCCTTTCTGCACACAATAACCGGCGCAGTCTTTCAGCAGGATAACGCCAGACCGCACACGGCAAACATGAGTATAGCAAGTCTGCATGATGTCAACTGCCTGCCATGGCCTACGAGGTCCCCAGACCTATCACCAATTGAGCACGTGTGGGACATGGTGGGACGTCGTTTACGATCACCCCGCAATCTCCATAACCTGACACAGCAGCTTCACTGGCCTGGACAAACGTACCCCAAGATAACATTCGCCAACTGCATGATCACCTACACATGTGGCTGAAACAATGCATCGTTGCTAGAGGTGGTGCCAGAAATTACTGATGCTTCTTTCCGTTGGGACACCCTGTACAAACAAACGAGTGCACGTCTTGGCTCCATAACGTTATAAAGGTGTGTTCAGATGTATCTCTTGCTGTGTACCTACTTTTGGCTCATTCGGAAAACTCTTTTTGGGTGGGGCATTTTCATTGCAAAGTATTGTATTTGAAGACGGGGTGCCGAATGTTTTCTCTCAGGATACCATGAGGACGGGCGGCTGCATGACCAAATTGTTTTGTACGTGGCCCACAGATAAAAAAAATTCCGAAGGATTGAGGTCGAGGCAAGGCCATGTTACTAACTCATCCTGGAATAATGAGACGAAAAAGTCTAGAAAAGAAGAGTTGAGTGTCTTTTGAAGAAAATCCTTGTCGCGACACCGCATCTAACAATTACTGTCCAATTACTTTTGGGTAAATTCACTCACTCACCAAAAGTCGAGGCATACCCCTTCAATCATATTCCCTGTCCCTAATGAGACAGATCCCGCCTCTTCCGTTCTCGCAATGGAGGTGCGAGGTGCACAGGACTCGTTGATATCACTCAATCATTGTATGCAAAACCAGCTGCAGAAATGGCAGCACACCGAGAACTCTTTGCATTTGAACGGGCGATGATTGTTGGTGCCAGACGGATGGGTGCCTCAGTGTCAGATGTAGCTAACACCCTGCAATTTTTCCACCAACTGTTGCAAAGAATCTATCGAGAGTACACCCAACGAGGGATTACAGGCCATGGATTACAGCCGACGGGCCGCCCACGCTTGATTAATGCCAGAAGTGTTCGCCTGGTCACTTGGTTTGCAAATGCTGACCGAAGGGCGACAGCGGGCCAGAATTCCATTCGGTACAACTAGGGACTTTCCACAACTGTGTCCGTGAAGACAATGTGGCGAACCCTGGCACTTGTAGAGATTGGGAGGCCACGACGGGTGCCACTCTTGACAGCTGCACATCGTCGGCAACGTCTAGTCGGGGCCAACCAACATCGACTTTGGACCGCTGAGGACTAGCGACGGGTTGCCTGGTCCGACGAGTCACGGTTTCAGCTGCATCGGGTCGACGGTCGTGTCTGTGTCTTGTCAGGCCACATGAAGCCATGGACGGCGCTTATCATGTGGGTACCAGTCGGGCAGGTGGAGATTCCATATGGTCTGGGTGTTTTTTCGTGGCATGCAATGGGTCCATTAGTGCATCTGTCATGCTATCTACGTGCCATTTCCTACCTTTGACCTGCTTGGGACCACCTGCACCCCTTCATGAACTGTTTTTACTCCGCGGGCGACTTCATCTTCCAGAAAGATAATGCGCCTCCACACTCGGCCAATCTGGCACGGCAATGGCTGGAGAACATGCTACCGAATTCACGACAATGATTTGGCCTCCACATTCCCCAGAGTGCACTCCCATTGAACATTTGTGGGACGTCATCGAACGATCTCTGAGGTCATCATCAACACAACTGGTAAAAGTAGCAGCTTTGTGGAGTGTTGTGGAGGCGGCATGGCTTGCAGTGCCTGTGGTTGTGTTCCGGGGACTGGTAGACTCGTTCACGACAGATTGCCGCCGTTATCCGGGCTAGCTTAGGCGCAACACGTTATTAGGCATATATGCCATGACTTTTGGTGAGTGAGTGTAGTGCCCACAGAATATTTATTCGTAATCTGTTCTGATTTTTTTAATGGTCTGTGCAAAATACTGTGACAGATGCAGTCTAAAATGAGATGCACAATCTCTCCAGTATGTCCATTCACAGTCCGTGTATTCCATCTAGTTCTGCCACACACTGTCACTGTCGTCGACACCGGCAAATGCGTGTAGATTCTGTCTCTCAGTTATGCCATAGAACGTGCACGTTACAGGACTTGTCTCACCTGCTTGATTGTTTCAACTGATGCTTCTAGAGTGGTTTCATTCTATTTTCTTGGCGGTTATTATGTTATTAGCTTTTGTGTGGTGTTTTTTGTCAGGTGCATCTTAGTGTGACATTGCCTTCTTTTCCACCAGTGAAAAATTTTTGAAGGTACGCCTTATCTCTCGTCGTGGCAAAATTCAGCACTGCAACGGTCCCCCCACCCCTCCCTTCTCTCCTGACCTGGCCCTCTGTGATTTCTATCACTTCCCTGAAATGAATGAGCGACGTTTTGACACCATTGAAGATATCCAAGTGGAATCGCAACTGCTTTTTGAACAGCATGCAGGAGTGCTCCAGAAATAGGAAAATCACTAGGTAGTGACATACGTGCCGGAGGAAATTACGTTGTACGGTACGCTTTCTGCTTTTTACAAGAAAATTCTCGGGAATTTTGGGTGTCCCTTCCACTCATCGAATGCTCAGTTTTTTGATATTCTTTGTACACACAGCCCAGTGACAATAATGTGTCCACCTGTCAGTAGCCAGAATAACCACCTTTCGCGGAGCAGACAGCTGCGAGACGGGCAGGAAGAGAGTCAGTAAGGTTCTGGAAGGTATTGACAGGGATGTGAAGCCAGGCCAACTCCAGTTCTGTGGCGAGCTGCCGTAGGTTGCAGATCTATCGAGGTGGTCCCATAGATACTCTATGGGGTTTAATTCGGGCGAGTTTGGGGGCCAAGAGAATACCGTAAACGCCTGTTGTGTGCTCTGTATGGCAGTCGCATTGTTCTGCTGCAAGTTTTCATCGTGCTGAGGAAACACAATCTGCATGTACAGTGCGTCTCAAAAGTTTAGGATATCCCAAACTTATTACTCGTCAGCTCGATAACAGCGCCTAAAACTCTAGATTCGTAAAAGATACCAGTTTTATTTTTGGAGAATTTAAAGAGCTTATGTTAGTGTATGTATTTACCAAACGTCAAACAATTATCATGCAAACAGAAATATTTATTCACATAAGTCTGAGAAGTAGCTTGTCTCAAAATTAATTTTTTTGTTTCAAAAGTTTGGGATATTGTACAAAAGGTTTTAAGAACCATCACTACCTGCAACAATAGACTATACCATGATGCAAAATATTTAAATTAACGGACAAATGCACTTTTCGAGACAGGGTTATGGGTTTTACGTAGCTACAGTATGCGCATTTGGTCTCAACAACAAAGCAAACAACTACATGGGGAAGACACCTCAAGTTTCCGAGGAAGACAGAAACAAAATTATCTACTTACACTCAAAGGGTCTGAAAAAAGTAGACATTGCAAAGAAAGTGAACAGATCACAAAACACCGTGAGCCGCATCCTGAAAAAATGGCAGGAAACCAAGAGTGTGCATGTGAATCATCGACCAGGTCGTCCAAAATCGCTAAACACCCGTGATTTAAGGACACTAAAGACGATTGTCAAGAGCGACAGAAGAGCAACAATTAGGCAAATTGCATCAGCATTGTCCCAGAAGATTGGGAAGAGCATATCCCACTCCACAGCACACCGACGTTTACGGGATCTGGACCTCACATCACGGACCGCAACTAAGAAGCCACTTCTGACGACAGTTCAGAAGAAGAAACGTCTGGACTGGGCCAAAGAACATGCTAACTGGTCGCTGTTGATGTGGAGCAAAGTATTGTTCAGCGACGAATCAATGTTTTGTTTGGATTTTAATACCAGAAACAGAGTGTGGAGAACATCTCAGGAAGCTGGCCATCCATCCTGCGTCAATCGTTTTGCAAAGTATCCTGCCAAGGTGATGGTTTGGGGGTGTTTTAGTAACTCTGGAGTTGGCAAACTATGTGTTATCAATGCCAACGTTAATTCTGATGTTTACTGTGAAATGCTGGAAGGTTATCTGATTCCAAGCATCGAGTCACTTTTTCCAGATGACGACTTCATTTATCAGCAAGATGGTGCACCCGCTCATACATCGAAGAAAACAAAGGCTTACTTGAGAGATAAGAACATTCAAGTCTTGGACTGGCCTGGTAACTCTCCAGATTAGAACCCCATTGAAAATATGTGGGGAATAATGAAAGGTCGTGTGAGGAACCAGAGCCCTAAAACAAAGTCAGAATTGGTACAATGTATTCGCGATGTATGGGGTGAAATTGACACAGAGTATTGTAGAAACTTAATTTCCAGTATGCCCAAACGTTGTGAGGCAGTAGTTCGTGCAAAAGGGGATTTCACGAAATGGTGAAAAAAATATCCCAAACTTTTGAAACAAAAAAATTAATTTTGTGACAAGCTACGTCTCAGACTTATGTGAATAAATATTTCTGTTTACATGATTATTGTTTGACATTTGGTGAATACATACACTAACATAAGCTCTTTAAATTCTCCAAAAATAAAACTGGTATCTTTTACGAAACTAGAGTTTTAGGCGCTGTTATCGAGCTGACGAGTAATAAGTTTGGGATATCCTAAACTTTTGAGACGCACTGTAGGTGGGCATGGTCCGAAAGGACAGATGCGTACTTTCATTGATCTATGGCGCCATCCACGATGATGAGTGCACAAGGGAATGCCGGGAGAGCATTCCCCAGACCATAAAGCTGCCTCCTCCGGCCTGGATCCTTGCGGCACCTGTTGCAGGCCGTTTGTTTTCTGATGCTGAAAGCCGTACACGCCATTGCCCATCTGTCCTATTGACCATAAACCGTGATTCATGGCAAAAAGCCACCTTTCCCCACTCTGTTGCTGTCCAGTTGCAGTCTGCTGGGGAGTCCCATATGAGTAAGGTTCGCTGAAGTGTCGTTCAGGATACACGTTCGATAGTCTCATGGCTCATTTGGGAGGTCATTTGATCCACTGTTGCTCGTTTGTTTGCTAGCACGCATCTCCGTAACCGTCATCTATGGCCCATGATGCCCCACACATGGCACATCGCTGATTTTGGGTATTGCCATTCTGCCATGCACGGTACACTTTCACCACAGCGACAGGCGGACAGTTCACATAACTAATAGTTTCGGAAATCCTGCAACCCTTGTCTCGGAAGCCCATGATCATGCCTTTTTGGAAGTCGGATAAATCGCTACGTTTCGCCATGACTCCATCAATTGCAATGTTTTTTGCTTCATTTTGACACCCTTCCTATGCCTCCTTTCACTTCTGATATTGGTACGTACCTTCTGGACATAAACATTTTCCGCTGGTATTGAACGAACGTAAAGGATGGTCACATTAATGTGACTGGAATGTGTATATCAGGATAGCTTTCCTCCTGCTCTGTAATACATTGCTTTGAAATGGAATTGTACCAGCCACAAGGAGTTATCTGAATGAGCCAAATGTAGGTATACAGCAAGAGATACATCTGAACACACTTTTATTACGTTATGGAGTCAAGAAACGTGCACTCGTTTGTACAGGTTGTCCCAACGGAAAAAGGCATCAGTACTTGTGGCAACACCTCTGGCGGCGATGCTTTGTTCCAGCCGCAGGTGTAGGTGATAATATAGGTGGCGAATATCTTCTTGGGGTACATCTGCCCAGGCCTGTGAACCTGCTGTGTCAGGTCATGTAGATTGCGTCCCACCATGTCCCACACGTGCCCAATTGGCGATAGGTCTGCGGATCTCGCGGGTCATGGTAGGCTGCCTACACCATGCCCACGTTTGCCATGTGTTGTCTGGCGTTATCCAGAAAGGGCAGTAATACGGGCTGCAGAATCTCGTGATGTGCCGTGCTGCTGTCAATGTGCCTCGGATGGTGACTAAAGGCGTTCTGGTATCATAGCCGATGGCACCCCAGACCATGATCCCGTGTGATGGTCCATGATGGTGATAATGGATGCATTGTTCAATTGCACGTTCCAGTGGTCTGAGCCACAACTGTCAGAGTCTGTCGTCGGTGTCCAAACAAAAGACCACCGGGCGCCATTCAATTCGTCAACCCAGTCGTTCAGGACACCATCGCAGTTCAACCGACGAAACAACAATGGACGCCTGGCAGACACTGTCGCGGCGTGTAATCGGCGTAATATTGACACTGGAGCAGTACTGGGAATAGTGATGTTGTCGCGCAGTTGCCACAGGGTGATGGTTCTGTTCGCTAGCGCTGTTCGCAGTATGCGCCTATCGCTACGAGCTGACGTGGCTCTCCGGGACTCAGAGCCTGGTCTTCTGGCCTGTATGCCTTCCTCTCGGCATTGCCTCCAACGTTGGCCTACCGTCCTTGCGTTCCGCGACACATGGACAGCAGTCCGTCTGGTTGACCATCCAGCCTGGGGGAGGCCAATAATACGACCTCGTTCAAAGTACGTTAATTGCGTGAACGGTTGTCGTAATCGTCGTCGCTGCATTGAGACCGTTGTGCGGATTACAGTACTGTTCGTTCACGCGGCAGTTGCTTCCTCCTTACTGCATTGAACGTCTCGCACAGGTTTCAACTGATGAGCTTATACAAGCATTCGGAAACCCTGTATCTACCCAAATGATCAAGTCCCGTGCGCATGAATCTAAATATGGATGAGTCCAGATAACTTTTTGTTGGTAGAGCAATTTCATAGCAAAGCAGTGTAGAAAAGACTCCTTGGATGATATCTGGTTCTTTATGACCAATCAGTGACACTTGATTACTTTTATTTAGATACACTGGCGGCAAATAAAATGCACGACCTACTAAAAATGGGTCGATTATCCTGAAAATTTGCACACATGGAGCATTGGTGGCATACAAGAATTGTGTCAAATTGCAGGACAGTACCTCAAGAAGAATGTTGTACAGGGATTGCTCACATGCTCTCCTGATTTCGCTTGCACTTTTTATGCAACAGGAGGATAAGATGTTTTTCCAGTAGGAAAATCGCATTACTAACCTCGCCAGCACGATCTGGTTATCTGATTATCGACTTGTCGTTAATTGAGTATGTCTGAGACGTGATGGGACGTTAAGTTCATCGTCATTGCCCGCAAGTTGCAACAATTCCACAATTGCACTAGCATGTTCAGGCAATTGACAACAACCTACCCCAAGACAACATCTAGCATCTTTATGATCGCATGCATGCAAGAGTCGAGGCCGGCATTAAAGCTCGTGACGGTTATACCTCTTAGTAATGTGGTCTATTGGGGCATAGGATCCACCCTATACAACATTTCGAAATTCCGAGGTTTTGCATGTTTTTTTTTTGCCGGCAGCGTAAGAACGTTTTGTGTAGTTGCCTTTTATTGAGCTGTGTTGCTGTTCTGATGCCAGTCACCCATTACCTCCTCATTCATCCACACAAGCCTTTTCTGAGGTTTTGAAGTAGAATTGTCTTCCTCTAAACATTCCAATTAACAAATAAAAAAATCCTCGGATGTTTGCTGTTATAGAAAGAATATTTCATACTGCTCTGAGCATGCTAGTTTCGAAATCGTTCAAATTGTTGGTCCGTTTTTAGGCCAACTTCACTGCCAAAGAGTTGTGTGGGGAAAGTACATGTTTATTTATATTAATTCAACATTGTATGTTAAGTTACAAAAGGTACCTACCTCTCTTTAATTAATTGAGGACATATTGTGTAAGTTGAGTGAATAAATCGAAAAACCCTTCTAAGCAATGAACATTCCCGTCCTAATTAATAGACACAGCGGGAAAATGTTGATCTTGAGAACGAAAGAAGGCAACAACACCAACTGAGATCAACAACAAAACCGTTAAGATTAAGAAACATTTCTAATTTACACTTACCATGACCTATCATCCATTTAGCATTTATTTTTTATCTTGAAACGTGATTGATTTATTGGCCCAGGACGGTGCTCTCTTGTTTCAGTTGTGGGTGCTTGTTTTTTGTGTTGAATAAAGAAAAGGGATCGTTTACATGTTCAAATATTTACACTTTTATTGATGAGGACATTTTATTAAACCATTAAAAATCTAAGTATATCAAAATTAAATTTTACTTTTTTCTGCTCATTAATTAAAATTGATTTGATGACTTTTCAGTTGTTTGACTGCAGCGAAGGTTGTTGCTTAAATTACACAAATTAAATATCAGTCTCTGTTGCTATATGTAATGCAGTATTTGATCGCTGGTTTCCTCCAACGATACTCCCACTGACTATGTCGAGAGTGCATTAGATTTGATCCATGCACTTCCTGTTTGATAGTGAATCGATGGCCCAATGAAAACTGAGAACACAGAAGGTCAGTTGGAATATTACTCCTATATTCATCGTACCAAGAAAACTGTCTCATCAGATTCTCTTGCAACAAATACTCAATTTCCTTCACCCCCTTGGACTCTTTCAATGCGTACCAATTGACTTCTCTCTCGATCTGAGAAAATTGCAAGACCAGTTCTTCCAGTAGAGGAGTGACATTCGTATTTTCCCTTTTTCCATTTAAACCTTTAACGAGGCAGCCGACGAGACAATCGAAGTTCGAAATAAGATAAGGAATGTGAAATAACTGAAGAATTCTCAAAGAGAGTGAAGAAAGCAATTCATGAAGAAACAGATCGAACGCTTTTGGAATTCCCCAACTGTCGAATGTGAGAGTTAGAATTCTTAATTGGAGCATATTTGAAATGGAAGGATTCACTCCACTCGATTCCTCATCCTCAATGGACAATATGAGTTCCTCCAATTCGTTTAATTGTTGCCACTCGTCCTCGACCAAGCAATCGAAGCATTTCTTACGACACCACAACCACTTGATCCCCCGAACACTTTGTATACGACATCGTTCCCCCTTGCATAAAATGAGTGCTTCTTCTACTGCAGACTCGGATCTTTTGTCTCCATTCAAAGCATTTACAGACCCTTCCAGGTAAACCGAACGGAGTCAGCTCTCTTGTTCTCCTTGCAAACGACTAAAATCAAAAACAGGTGACAAACTAGAATGTTCGTTTGATATTAAAAATTCAGAGACACTACCGGATTGAAGGGTCAAGTAAAATAGCTCATCTAAAGCGGACTTCATTTTTATCTTTAATTCTTCATTTCGATATGATTTTTTTATCGTAACGTAGACTGCTTCTTTGATTTTATGGTTTCTAACGAGATCGACTAATTTGCGAAGACGCTCTGGATCATCATTTTCTGTGATCGTTAATTGTAGACCGTAAATCGTTCTCTCCCTCCATTGACCTTCAGTTAATTCTTTGTGAAGACAATTTATAACAGAAAAATTCCTATCATCGTAGTCGTTCTTGATATGGAAAAAACATTTTTCCTTTTGGATCATGTCGAGAACACTACATAACGCCGACCAATTTTGGATATTAATAAAACGTCCATCAAAACAAATAGTGAGTGTCTCGCATTTCAATAAATTTGCTCCTTGGGTTTGGACGTTTTCATCAAAATAATCAATATACAACACCAAATGATTGAGGGTGACGTTTTTCTTTAGGAAGCTCAGTTTCGAATAATGAATTAAGAGAGTATCAATGACGTTCGACTTGCTTGCCTCGTTAAAGAGGAGTGAGTGAATGCTGGACGAAAGGTATTCGTCGTGGAATCTACGAGAATCGTATAAAGAAAGACGTCAGCAGATGTCGGAATGTATCGACGAATGGGTGAATGTGAGTAATTTCCTGGAGAATATGAGTGAATGATTGAACCAACCAGACAAAGTGAGCAGTTCCTCGAATAAACGTGTAGCTCTTTCGTTCAACAATCCTCCAAGGAAACTGAAAAAGAGGATGTTGTTGTCCTTTTTTGGTAGTAATCCGATTTTAAAAACTGATGTTTTGATTTTTCTCTTGAATTCCTCCTCACCTGAAAATGCAGTCAAGAACACAGTGAGGCTTTCATCGATGGGTTCATAGAATTCACTTGGTTTGACCAAAAATCCAAATCGCAAAATACTTTGATCTCCTAGGTTGGCAATGATGTCGTCGTTCTCGTCCATGGTCACAGATTCGTTGTTGATCATTTTTTGCAGTGCATATTCTCCGAATCGAATCAATGTTTGTTCATGGGAAAATGTATCGCTAAGGCTATGCAATCTGAAAAAGTCCACTTGCTCTTCTGCATTCAACAATTTGACAATAAAATTGAAGTAGTTTTTGTAATTCCGCTTGCTACGTTCCTCGGTTATCATTAAGTACAATGACTGAACGAAAAATGGAGAAGAGTTTAAGATACACGTCGCCCATTCGATGTCGATGGAATTCATTGTTTTCATTATGCTATCGCGCATCTTTAACCATCCTGAGGAGGTTTATCGCTGTGACGTACATCGAAGAGTTTGATGAGCACTCTTCTATCGAAACAGGTGTTTATCTCTTTATCGTATTCACTTGTTTCTTTAAATATCTGAGTGGAATTTTTGTTTAGAAGAGAATTTCTGTTGATGCTCGTGACCATGATGTTAATATTAGGGAGCAGTCGGCGTAAAAGTAGTGACTCCAGTATCCTTTCTGTTTCTTCGCTCCTTTCGTCATTGTTGTCTTCTAAAATGAGGAGGATTCGATGTTGGTACGCGTTAATACAATTCATGATGTCATTCTTCGATATCATCTCTTGTCCTGGGAATTTTTCAATCAGCACGTCTTCAATGGAAGCGCCATTAACAAAATCCTTTGTCTCAATATGGAACAACAGACTGAATCGATAATGAAAATCAGAATAATCTTTTGCCCATTCCTTTAAAACTATGTAGCAGATAATTTTGTTCTCTTCTGGCGACGAACATTCAACCAAAATCCGAGATGTATGCCAATCGAACAGCTGTTTCATGTTTATGGATTCGAGTTGCCTAACCTCGCCATCCGTCATGACGTCTTGGGATTCTAAGTGCACGATCAGAGAATCTATTAGGACGCCCCCTTCTAGCCACATTGACGAAGGAATTCGATCTTCTCTCTTGTACTGTTCTCGCTGTATCTTCATCAATTCTCTTATTATATCTGTAAAAGACATTTAAAATGATTTGATTAAGCCGATGAAGACATTGATGAAGAAACATGACTACTATAGGCTTTTTATTTTTCTAGTATTTTTGCATTGTTTTGATTAAATTAATCTCTTAGAGTGGGACATTAGTTTCATCCTATGCCAAGGTATCCATTTCAATATTATATGAGCTTCCATTAGGTGCACCTGTCTAGTATCGTGTTGATTCTCCAGTGGCCATCAAAACCGCCTCTAGTCAATAAGAAGGTGAAAACGTTCAAACAGTAATGAGACCCAATTTGACCCAGTGTTCTGGTGCATTATCCTGCTCGAAGGAAGCATAAACTGTGAACATGAAGGGTTGAACTTGATCTGGAGCAAAATTTTCTGTATGCTTTGGCGTTCAAACGTGAGACATTACAGAACCCAAATCGTGGCAAGAAAACATTCTTCAAACTATTAATACGTGTTCTGTATCTTCCAAAGTTTGAACTAGACACGAGGGGGTTCATGGTTTTTATGTCGTTTTCTCAATATTCTACGCTATCAATCAACATGAGGCAGCAGGAAACGGCAATTGGTCTGTCCAGGCAACCTTTTTCTATTCCTGTGCTCTGTTCTCCTCTGACAGCATTTTACCCGACATGCTCTTTGGTTTTGGTTCCCATTCCAGACAGAACGCCTAACTAGTTCTCTATTTTCGAATTTGAATTATAATAATGAGCCATTACACTGGCTGACAAAAATGTGAAGCACCCAGATGGAGTGGTCCTATTTCGGTACACATGCACACCATTGATGTGTGAGTAAACGATTAGATTCACAAGGATCTGTAATGCCTAGAACGCTCACCATTCGTCATGTTATGGATAAGTTGTTACCATTTAACTACTGTGAGTCCTATAGTTACGCAATACGTTCAGAGAGGATCACTCTACTGTGCAAAGCACCGGCGTTAACACATCCTATCCACCAAATGACAGCATTTGACAGCGGCCACATTGTGGGACTGCTTGAGGCTGCTTGGTCGTACAGTGCAATTGCCAGGAAGTGGGCCTTTCAGATGTCACAGTGGTCCCCATGTCAGAATCAATGGGTATTTGCGGGCACCCATGCACGTCGTGCAGGTTAGGGTCAACCAACAAAAACCACCCCAAGGGAGGATCGTAGTCCAAGCATTAGGAAATCTCATGGCATCGGCACCCCGCTATCCGCGAAGATATACTTGAGGCTCTGCAACATCCCGTGTGTTCCCGCACGGTGTCTCGACGATTCGCATCCGCCAGGTTGAGGTCCAACCACCCCATACGGCGGTTGACATTAACACAACAATACCAACGTCTGCATTTAGAGTCGGTATGGACAAAGGACGAATGGTGTCGCATCATATTTAGTGTTGAGTCCGACTTCTCCATGACCTCCGATAACCATAGTTTTTGCGTATAATGGCGTAGTGGGCAGACGGCACAAACCTCCCATATTGTGGACAGAGACATAGGGTAACACCTGGAATCATTGTGTGGGGAGTCATCCGATTAGCGTTCAAGTCATCTGTAATAGTGCTTTGGCAGACTTTGACGGCACAGCTAAAGTTCACAGACATTTTGCGTCCGCACGTCCAATCCCTTTTGGCACAGCACCCTGGGACATTGCACCGACAAGTTAACGCACGCCCACACACAGCGCATATATCTATGGACAGTCTACTGCATGCTGAGGTCCTCTCGTGGCCAGCAAGATCCCTGACCTCTCCATCAGTGAACACTTGTGGGATGACATTGGAAGGAGACTCCATCCCAGTATCAACCTACGGGATCTGGAGGCACAGCTGCAAAAACTGTGGACTGACTTGCCTCAGGAGAGGATCCAAAGACTGACTGACACCATTCTGAACCGCTTAAGGGCATGCACTGGGGCCACAGGGCGTGTCACACCCTACAGACCTAGCGCCAACATTCCACTTGCCAACGGCGTTGTCAGATTCATCCCAGATTGGAATCAGTACAATAAAGTCACGTGGTATTTCATCAGATTCACTTTCAACTATTTTTTCTGAGTACTTCGCCGTTTTTGTCAGCCTGTGTGTATAATCTTTATGCGTTTGTTGCCTTTCTACCTATCTTGACATTCTCCTCTTTCATCAACAAGAGTTTATCCGTTCACAGGAGCCACTATGGCGACATGTTTTTTTATTTTTTGACTTACTCTCGATTAAACCCATGAAACTGTGGAACGTGAAGAGCAGCAGTTTCTTTCACCGACCACCATGCCACGCTGGAACTCCATCACAATGACGCATAACTAAGAGTAGAAAAACTGCTTCAGGATAGTTATACCGTCATTTGTGATCATGTGACCAGTCTCTCAATTTGCATATTTTGCGAAGTGTGCGTGATAAAGTGTCAGCTGTGTGTGTGTATTGGCAGTGCTGTGGTGATGAGTGTGTCTTTTAGAGAAACGTGTATTTTCGTTTGGCAGGATTTGGATTATCCTCGTTGGAATGGAATAAGCAATCGCATCTCATTGCTCTGAGTGCGTGAGAATGACATTATCTCGTGTCAGTGTTATAAGAAATTCAATAGAACACAGGATGTTTGTTGTAGTAAAACAGATAGTGCTCACAGTCATCTGTGTAAATCGTACCCGGAATATGACACCTAATTTGTTTACAATGACATCGTGCAAATAGGGTTCTGCGAAAAAAGAAAGAGCAATGCAAAATTAGATTTAGAAAGAGCAGACAAAGAAAGAAGAAAGAACTGAAACATAATCCTTGCTTCTTCGTGGTGGCTCATCTTGTTATATGAATAGAAAGTCGAGAACTCATCAGCGCAACACTTTCCATACATTTCAGTGGCACTGCTACTATCATTGGATTCAGGTAACTTTAGGAAATGGATCTACTTGCAGCTTACATGATCATTCACTTATGAAAAGTGTCACTCTGCGTTCTCATTTGAAAAGAAGCCATTCTCTGCAGACAACACTTTGTTTAATATTACGCTGCTGCGCAAACGCAGGATGTGCAATGACTTCTCGGAACTAAGCTCTAAGGAATTCCCTAAAATTAGTTGAATCCATCCATACCCGGTCAAAACTGGTTCTTTAAACTTCTCAATCATGAATTTCTAAAGTAGCTCTTACGCAGGTCGTGAAGGGTTCTAAACTCATGAAGAGGGGCTGCTGCGTTGGATTGTTGAAGATAACGCGGCACGCGTTCAGGTAACATAATATCGGGTCATTTCTTATCAAATGTCGGATTGCAGAGGTCATCTTTAATGGTACTCTAGAAAGGACACCTTCACAAGTACTCTTCGATATAACCCCTATTGTTGCCAACGATTTGGCAGCTTCTCGAACCCTCTCCGAGAGAATCCATGGTCACGGGACTCAATAAACTCACAGAATGCGTTGTCCACGTTTGCTTGGGTTAGGAATGTATTCCTCCGGAGAAAATTGTCCAGGCTCTGAAAAAGATGGTAAGCGCCAGCGGAGAGACATCTGGAGAGTCCGGGGGGGGGGCGTTTGGAAGCACCTCGTAGCTCAGAACCTATAGTGCCTGCGGATGCGCGTTGTCATGAAGCAGGACGCCTTTGTGATGCACAAGTGCAAGTTGTTGCTGACACAGTTTTGTGTGCATGCGATGCAGTTCACGACAGTAGGTCGCGGCGGTGATCGTCTCCTCTTGCTGCAGGAAACTGTAATGCACTACACGACGGATGTTCCACAAACTGTAACTATGAGCTTCCTGGGGTGCAACGGGAGTTTAGGGAACTGTCGTCGGGGTTCAGCATCCAGCCACTGTGCTGACCGTTTCCTATTGTCGTATGATCCCCTGCAAGGTCCAAAACAGTTTGTGACCGATCGATTCAGATTAGCGTCATTCAACACGTTGGGCGGTCTGCCGCGTGGCTCATTTGCCAGGTCCGTCACTCCCGCCCGGATTTCGGAAGCAACGTTGGAGAGTACGTTTGTTTATGGTGCCTACACCGAATACCTTACTGATGTTTCGAGAGGCGTTGGAAGATGCAATGAGATTCGACACGTAATGCATTATCACAAGTAATTCGTATGAAGTCACGACTATCTGCCCTTGGGTTCAAACGCTATAAAATATCATCGCAGACATGCAAATTTCGGGCAGCTAGTCGCTGATAGGTTTACCTCTGGGAATGCACCACTTCGTTATGGGTACTTGCTACTAAAAGTGGAAACCGTGCTGAAGCGTGGAACCCATCTTGAAATCTGATATTTGATATGCAACGACCTGATACACGCATGTTGAGTGAGCTATGCAGCTGGTCCTGCGAGTGTGTCTTTCGGACTTGTTTTATAGTCCAAATTAATGGTGCAGTTGTCACCTGTGCACACGACAGTTTGCATTATGAATTTTTTATATTATGCAAGTCTCCGGCTACGTAGACTAAAAGAAAATGTCACTACCCACCTCTGTAGGCGACATTTTGGTGGAACTGCAATGTGTTTTTTGTTACTCTTCCTACCAAAATTTTGTGTCCTTCCAGGCATCAAGAACTCGTTGCCTGAGTGCGAGCACTGTTACTGGAGTTCCGTAAGAATATCGATATAATTAAGCTCAAGTTTGTAAAAACTGCAACACCTTGAAGGAATAACGCGATTGAGCTGCAATTTTCAGTCTGTGTAAACTATAGTGTGTTCTGGGAATGATTAAATTTCAGAGTCATCACGCATGCGTGGCCTGAGCAGAGCCCTCTGAAATGCTGCTGAATAGAGAGGGGCTGTAGCGGAATATTGAAAATAGTCTATGGTTAATCTATGAGACGTAACTATGCCTGTTCGACTAAAGAGGGCGACATTTCAAACTTACGCAGTTCGGAGATGTCTGCTGCACCATGGACTGCTTGCAAGAACCCATTTGTACACCTGACGCAAAACCGTCGAGGCCTGCGGCTGCAATGGACTCATGAGCATAAATATTGGCTTGCAGATTGGCAACAATTGTTTTATTCTGACGAATCCCGCTTTAACCGGTGGTAGCATGATGGCCGCATTCGTGTTAGATTTTGCTATACCGCTTTAACGCTACCTTCTGGAGTGCATTATCGAAGGAGTGGACCAACAACCGGAATTACGGTGTAGGGTTTGATTGCGTATCATGGACGCTCTCAACTGCTACAAATTGTGAGTAATCTTAACAGCAATCAGTACATCAGTGACGCGCTGGAGCCCGAACTCATGCCTTTCCTTTAATGCATTCCTGGAGCCATCTATCAACAGGATAATGCCTCCCCACATGTTACAAGAAATGTTTTATCAGAAGAAATATAGTTTCTTCCTTGGCCTGCTTATTCGCCGGATATGTCGCCTATTGAACATGTGTGGAATTTCGTTGGTCTACAGGTTCTACAGATGAACAAGCAATAGGAAATGCTCAACCCCAGGCAGCCACTCCAAATCTGTTTAATTCCTTGCCACGTCGTATTGGAGCGCGTGGTGGCTACACCAAATACTCGTTTTGGACACTTGATATTGTTTATTTTTGCTTTGAAGCTCTAAGCATTTATTTGGAACCATACAAGTCGTTTTGTCTATTAAATTTCAATAATTTTCTCATGATTCCTTGATGGTGTAGCAATTCTTCATTATTTTTTCTTTCGAAATCTCAGCTAAACAGTGACCTTTCTTTTGCTTTTAAAGATCAAGTCTGCAAATATTTCATCAAGATAGGAATAAAAGCGTAGATTTGTAGAAGATACAAGCAAACCCACTGCTCTGCCAAAACTATCCGGACAACCATCCATTCAGGTCCCCTGTCTGTAATGAGACAGATCCCGCTGCGTCCATTCTCGGAATGCAGGTGCAGAGAACTTCTTGATATCACACAAAACTAGCTGCAGAAATGGCAGCACGCCGAGAACTGTCTGAATTTGAACAGGGGGTGATTGTTGGTGCTATAAGGATGGGTGCCTCAATATCAGATTAGACAAAATCTTGAAATTTTCCTGCACATCCGTGGGAAGGGTCTATCGAGAATAAACCCAACGAGGGGTTACAACCCATGTCGGACAGCGGACGAGCCGCCTACGCCTATTAGATGCCAGAGGTGTTCGCCGGGTTACCCGACTTGCAACTGCTGACTGAAGAGCGACAGCAGGCCAAATAACCATGCGTACAACCAGGGACGTCCCGCAACTGTCACCGTGATGAGAATTCGGCAAACATTGGCAGTTGCAGGCTTTGGGAGGAGGCCATGCGGGTGCAACTCTTGACAGCTGCACATCGTCGGGCTAACCAACATCGACATGGGACCACTGACGACTGGCGAAGTGTTGCCTGGTCCGACGAATCACGGTTTCAACTGTGTGGGACCGATGATCGTGTCAGTGTTTGGTGCAGGCCACACGACATTCGGCACCTTCCTCAGTGTGGCCCATCACTGTACACAGTGCAACGTGGCCTCCATGAGATTGGCTTATGTGGGAGAGCCGGAATGAGGAAGCCATTTTTCTCAAGGGTGAATGCTGTTCGTCATCTACGATAGTGTGATGATTGATTGGGCAAAGGTTATGTGGAGTGATGAAAACGGCTTCACCCTCCAACAATCAAACGAAAATACGATCCAGAATGCCTAAGACGCACAGTGAAGGACTTTGGCTGTGGAGACACGGTGTGACCATACAGACTGCGTACGACCTATCACCAAGAGATGAGACTGAGTGTCATACGATGCCAAAAGATTTTGGAAATACACCATCCTGGAACGATGGTGAGTTTCATGGCACCTCATCGGATTGCTTCTTCCAGCAGGACAATGCCCCAAGTGATGTTGCTTGTTCAACACAGGCCGTGCGGGCATGGAGCCGTGCGGACAGTTTGCCAATCCGAGAGCATCCTGACGTTGTGTGGAAAGTCAGGGCTCTCGTCGGGTGATGTAACCCACTGTCGCGACGGGTCATAGCACAGAAGGTACGACTTCTGTGTACACGGTAAACACAAAGATCTACTGTGATTTGCAACTGGAGAAGCGACACAATAGCCAGGTTCATGAGTTGTCATCTCGCCTGTTCCTGGAACGCATGCAAGAAGATATCGAAATCCGCTCCATTCCATTCAACGACATACTCGTCAAGTCGCTGGATGGCATCGCCTATTGATTTCTTGTGGCTTTGGCCTGCTTAAACGGGCAATCGAACACAGGAGGGGTCTTGAATGGAAACTGCGACGCGCAGGGCAAAAAGAGCGGTGCATGGCTGCTACCAGTTTGGAACTGACCCTCTCTGAGTAGTGTTACCATAGAGATCCCTAACAACCCTCTCTGTATCCTCAGGCGCTACTTTGGATAGGACTTGAACATTTTCTTATGATTGGAACTCGTAAATGAGATTGCCGCAATAATAATATGAATGCATGAATTTAGGAGCATCATGAAACTTCTGAAAGAGTGAATGGTCTCTGTTTATAGAACAAAGTTAAATTATCGAATTCGGGCCTCATGCTGTGCATTCCAGGTTGAGAAGAGAACCAAAAATAAAGACAGAAATTCGTGCAAATGTATGAGCTGTGTACTCAATAAAATAATCCAATGGAATCTTACTTTTCTTGTGAATCGTTCTTAGACATAAATTATATCAAATAAGAAACAGATTAAAAAATAAATTACGAATATTTACCTCTTACTTTGGGAAGTGTGATCCATTTATATTGTTGGATGATTTCGTGCATTGGAAATGGGTTGACTCGACGTCGATTAAGAACGAATTTCTTCAACGGGATCTTCCTTTTTTCTTCTTCTGGTAGATAGGAAAGTCTTTCCAAAAAATTATACAAAACGAGGTTAATTTTGCACTGGATGGAGAGTGTGTTAAAATGGGGAAGAGAAGAAATCGTCTTCATCAATGCCTCAACGACTTTGTTATTTGGCATTATTAATCGATTGATCTTGAGTTTCTTGAGGTTTTGATAACGATAAATCAGAGAAAGAAAAGTGTCGTCATTGATATATTGTTTATTCAATTCGAGTGATTCTATGGTGAAGAACCCTTTCCAAACGTTTAAGATGTCTCCTTGGATTTCCTCGATTTCATTGCAACTTAGTTTCTTTACTTCATCGCACTTTGAAAATAAATATGGAAGCAAAGTCTTAGGTTTGAAATCCATGCAATTTAAGTTGTATATTGATGTACATACAATATCTTCATCAGACTCTGGGTTTATAAAATGTCCTTTTAGTTCCAAATATTTCCATATTCGTTGAGTCTTATAAATAGCTGAAGGGAAAACGATGGGATGAGCAGAAGAAGAAACCCAAGAGCAATCCAGAGATAAAGACAAGATATGACTACTGACGATACTATTCAAAATATCTCCCAATAAAAATTCATCAAATTCAGATTTATCTTTTATAAACTTTAATTGTATACCAAATGTAACTTTTTTTGCCTTAAGAAGATCTGCAAACGAAGAAGAAATGGAATTAAACTTGCCTATTTCTATCATCTCAATCGATAAGTGGTAAACATGAACGTTCTTTGATTCTCCATTCGTAAGATCTTCGCAAATTTGAACGAATTCATCATAATTATTTTTAATATTAATTTTTAAGTGTAATCTATCCCAAATACAAAATTCAGATAATCTTTCCAATATTCTAGCCAAAGACTCCCTACCATTATTCAAAGAATGATAAAAAAATAGATTTCGACACTTAAACTCCCTGTTTATCTCTGCCAGTTTTGTAATATCATCATCATCTATTTTCATTGTTTTAATTCGAAAAGATTTCAAACAGTTTAAAAAACTAATCGTCGCTAAGCATTCGTCATTGAATCTAAATTCTTTCATGATTTGAATTTTATTGGAAAGCTTTACCACAGGACCAACCCATCGCTCAACATAGTCGACACAAGGGTAGTTTTTCTCAATTCCATAATCATCATCATCATCATGTATCAAGAATTTAGGAACAAACTGAATTAAAGATTTGCGAATCTCCTCATTAGCATTTGCGAATTCGTTTAAAAGGGGTTCTAATTTGTTCACATATTCATTTTTGACATCGAGTAGAGGAATGATATCGTTGAAGGGCAAAAGTGAACGGAACAATTTGGCCGCATCTGCGTCGAGTAGTCCACACAAAAACGGATACACAAGTTGATCCCTCGTCGGCGTTATTCTGGCTTGAAATAATTCTTTCACTTCGGTTGCTAGCTCAGTCTCTGGGATCGTCGACAGATAAAACGCAGCCAGAAACTCCAAAAAACTTTTATGGATTGGCTCGACTGCGGGCTTCTCTTCGTCTTCGTCAAACAAAACGTTTTTTTTAAGAAATCCCAAAAGATAAATATCGAAGCCATTAACAACAATTTCCTCTTCTTGAAACGATAGGAGCTGAGCTTTTAATTTTTGCAAACATAAACGACCAAAAGCAATCACGACGTCTCTGTAAAGTGAACTTTGGCTGTTGTGTGGATCAAATAGGTCCATGTCCACGTCTTTCCCCAATTTTTCCTCTTTCACTAAACTTCGATTGATAACAAAATTGAAAATAGTTTTGTATAGCTCAGTCTTTGTGTTTAGTGTCTTTTCTTGGAATTTCTTGTGTTTTATGAGAGTTCCCAACAACAAGAGAAACAATGGGCAACAATAGAAATCGTCGAATCTAACAGGCAACTTATCGAGGGTCCTGACCAACTCACTGGGATCGATTTCTAAATAGTTTTGTAGAAATTCCTTTCTCTTATCACGAGAAATTCCTTTCACCTGAATCCTTTTATCCCAGATTTTGTGTTGTTCGAATCCACCGCATCCTATTTTACTCAAAAAGTCATCTTTTTCTTCCGGACAGTCGTGGAACCCAGTGCGAGACGTGACTACAACAGTCACATTGTTATACTCGAGTCCTTTGAGCAGAGGCACGAGCGTCGCTTTTGTACTGTCACTGGCCTCATCCCACCCATCTAATAACAGCAGGACTTTCCCTTCGATGGATCCGATTGTTTGGGAAACTTCTGCCTTTGTTGTAATTATTCCTCGGCATTGTTGAAGGAAGTAAGTGTCTACGTCTCCTTTGAAACTTCTCAGTGGAATGAAAAACGCCAAATTAAAAAGGCTGCAAACGTAATTTTGCTTTCTTGTAAAGTCGGAAAGTATTTTCATGAGGAGGGTAGTTTTTCCAAACCCTGGTTGATCCTCGATGAATATGCGTGGGCGACGATTTTCTTTCTCTTCCTCCATTTGAAACACATTCTCCAGTGCAATGTTCTCCGTGATTTGTCTTCCCGTTTTATCTTTCTTTGTCAGAATCAGTTCAACGTAAAGCTTCTCCAGAGGCAAATACTTTTTCTTCATCCATAAAAAATGCGGCAACTGGCGGTCGTTGTAATATTCCCTTTGTTTGTCTTGAATACCTGAAAGTGAAGGAAAAGAAATGAGGAGACGTTAAAGGAAGTTTGAATGTTGATATTTGATATTAGGGGATTAATTTACTTTATGAAGATTTTCTAACGAAGGTCTTAAAAAGTGTCTATAGGCAGTATAGACCATGTTTCCTGCAAAGCAATCCATTACTCAGTTGAATTCTGACGTTTTGGATAGCAAAGCATTGTATACCAGATGTGCCCTATAACACTTTGATCTGGTGACTTAGGTGGCCAACGGTAATACTCCAAACTCAGAGCACTGATTATCTCACTAAAATTTAAATATACAATGTAGTTTCTCTAAATTTATCTAAATATTAGACCCCCCTTCCTCTTTTGGATAAGAAGAAAGTGAATTTAGGACAGGAATTAGTGTATAACCCGTTAGAAATTAGCGTTTACTTTTTAGAGATGTTTTTGTCCTAACTGTGCCGTCCCTAAAGGAGAAATAACCCCCCGAAATAGGCATCTGTTGGCTTTCATTCAGTATTTTTATAGACTTATAGTTTACTTAGATTTTCTAAATTGCGTACTTGACAGTGTTGCAACGATTCTTGCCAGTTGACGCTAGCAGCGTTCATCCAGTGTCTTTGCGGAATTGTTGTAGAGATGTAACAGCATTGTAATCGAGACTTCGCCTTTAACTATGAAATGCTATTACCCCCTCAGGAGCTACAACCCTTTTACCGCGTTCAACTCATTTAAGTTGTGCCTGTCTTCATATCTGTCCCTTTATATACAGGGTGAGTCTAAAACCCTGTCACAAACTACGCATGCGTACACCCCATGGCCAAGTAAGAAACAAATGTCCTATCAACATTGGTTTGACACTCAACCGTTAACAAGAAAAATGCCGTCCAAATATGGGTGCCACTCTGAGGTTGGCTGACAACCGGATCACGGAAATTGTATTTATTGGTCCCCAGTGCTTTCGTGCAGAACGCATAGATTGTCGAGTTCACTGCAAGCGTGTCACGGATGTGCGAATGGAAATGCTCACGAAGCCCGGTGTTAATATCACGACTCGTTCCCTCAACAGCAACTACTACGCATCAGAACCTTTTCTCGCATTGACCAACGACCGCGAGAGCAAGGAAAGTTCGTACCAGTTAGTGACGGCCACGGTAGGCACCGTAGTGTGAGGACACCTAACCACGACCGGAGGATTCTGGAATGCGTCGAGCAAGATCCGGTCCATAGTACACGGAGACTCGCTTTACAGGAAAGTGTCAGCTAGAAGACCGTCTGGCGTGTTCTTCACGAGGATCGCTATGCCCATATCATTTACAACGTGTTCTGCCGATTTTCCCCTCCTTGTAGCGTTTGCGCAAAGGTGTCTGATAAGGTGCGCTTAAAATCCAGAGTTCTTCGCAAAGATTTTGTTTACAGATGATGCAACATTCACACCCGAGAGAGTGCTTAACTTCCATAATGTTCATGGGTGGGCGTACGACAATCCATACATCAATGCTGAAGGAGGACATCAACACACATTTTCAATGAACGTATGGGCCGGGATCGTCGGGGATGAGTTTTCGGCCCCATACGTTTGCCTGCGAGATTGACCGGACCGTTATACCGGACGTTCTTGGAACAATTGATGCACAACATCCCGCCGCAGGTGCGTAGAACACGCCTCTGCAGTGGCGAATGGACATGTGGTTTATGCACGATGGCGCTCCGGTAAATTTCAGCATGGTTGCACGTCAGTTTCTGAATGACCGCTTTCTCGCAAGATGGATTGGACGTGCGGGGCCAGTGGCATTGATTCCTCGTCTCCCGACTTCAATTGTCTTGATTTCTATCTGTTAAGGATAACGTGTATGCAACCCCATCGAGGATGCGAATGAGCTATGAGATCGCATTGTCGCCGAATTTGATGCCATTAGGAACCGCACAGGAGTGTTAGAACGTGTTCGCTGTTAGTTTCAGAGACGTCTGCATGCCTGTGTTGAAGCACATGGACGTCATTTGGAAAAATATCTGTAAAACAAACCTCACAGGCGCACCCACATTTGGACGCCATTTTTATCGTTAGCCATTGCGTTTCATACACATGTTGATAGGGCATTTGTTTCTTATTTGGCCATGAGGAGTACGAACGCGAATTTTGTGACAGGGTATCAGACTTGCCCTGCATACATATTCATTCAGAACAGAAATACTTAAAATACACACGTGGCGAGACTATGTATTTTTCATGGTCTCCGGTGTAGCAACTGAGCCAGTGTGGACACGTGTATATTGAGGCTTATTTATATCCAAAGTACAAGTTTAATGATAAGCAGCTGGGTCTATTGGCTTTAAGTTTGAAGATTTAGTGGTATTTAGCATACTTGGAGAAAGAATTTCTAGATACTCCGATCTCTGGTTCGAAGCCAGGTCACGAAATTTTGCACACATTTTGAAAGAAATGATTCCATTGCCTATGCGAACATTTGTTTCTAATGCCTACTTTTTAAATATAGTATAACATGGCTGTAACGACCATCCACGGACCAAGCAAAAGTGGTCATTATAGTCAAGTTTAATTTTACAAATTTACAAATCAACAACAGAGATGGTTTTAATTCTTTATAAAAGTTACTTTGTTTGCATCCAAGTGAAAATTAAATCTTTAAAATAATTTTCGAGCACATTCAGGGTGTTTTTGCATAAAGTTCGACTGGTCGCCAACAGGTCACACTGCATGGTTGAACAGTTTCCAAGTGAGGCGATTCTATCTGTTTGTGCTTTCAGACAGTTTTGATGATGATTATTCGAAATTGAAACTTCGTCATTAGCAACTAGAATTAAAAACGTTCCATTATCCTAACAGCTAAAAGAGTTAAATTTCTTGAATTTCGTCCTTCATTTTCATTCCACTCGCCATTATTTTTAGACATGATTATTGCAAATGCACTCAAACGATTGCGACCAATCAGACTTCATGTTTATGGAAACATTCCCGGTGATTAAGGAGCAATATTTCTTCCCCAGAGTCATACCCTTGCGTTTCTTTAACATAGCAAACAATATCAGTAGGCTAAAAGAACCAGTGGTTGCATTTTTATATCTCTTGACCCTTGAGTATTGATTACAGAATAGCGATGTAATTAGCAGATAAGTAGGATCTGATTGGTTGCATAAATGGTCTTTATAAATAGTTTTTTTAGTATATGTATGCGTTTATACAGGGTGATTCAAATCGTGTGTAAAACAATTTAAGGGGGGTATTATAGAGGTCAAGGTAAACACACAAAAAGTCCTATTAACATGGTATTTCGAGACAAAATCGCCTGTAACCGTGCAAAGGAAGTTCCGGAAGAAGTAGAAGTGTCGAGTCGCACCAGGCAGGCAAACAATCATGGATTTTGTCAAGCAATTTCGTGCCACTGGATGTGTTAAAGGCAAGAAATAAAGCGGGAGCGAAGCCCGTGTTCGAACGGCTGATGTTGTCGAAAATGTTCGCATAAAGTTGGTCGATTCCCTTACCAAAAAATCTGTTCGCCGCCTATCCATTGAAGAAGGGCTGTCGTATTCCACGAGAAAAAATTTACACCTGTTTCCGTATAAGAACCCTGTTTATCAGGAGTTAAGACACTGGAAGACAGAAGCGACAACAATTTGCGATGGAGTTTGGAGCAGAAATGTAAGCCAGTCAGGACATTGTGGACAACCTGTGGGTGTCAGATGAGGCTTTCTTCCATCTGTCAGGTGACGTTAATAAACACAACGTTCGTTTTTGTGGTTCCCAGCACCCTCATGAGATCCATAAGTCACCTCTTCATCCACGAAAGGTTATGGCTTGGTGCGCGATTTCCAAAAGAGGCATCATTGGTCCGTTCTTTTTTGAGGGCACCGTAACGTCACAGGCTTAGCTTAACATGTTGGAAACCTTCTTCATCCCCGAGCTGCGAAGGAGGCGTGTACCGCTTCGACATCAATGTTTTTTAACAGAATGGGGCTAGGTCTCACACCACTAATGAAGTAATGTGGCCCCCTACGAGTCCTGACCTAAACCCATGTAATTTTTATCTCTGGAGGTTCCTTAAAGACAGTGTGTTGATTACAGCACCAAGAATCGTCGACTGCTGCACCCTTGTGGATGCAGAAATCCTGGAAAGAATTATGAACAACTTCACCATTCGGCTGCGAGCAGTTCAAAACGTTCGTGGTGGTCACATTGAGCATATCATCAAGACTTTTCCATGGGAATAAAAACTTCGAACTGCCGAAAACATCATACTGAAATGCTAAGTTTGTAAACATTAATGGGTCAATAAATCATAGTACATTTGAGTACATTTGGTCAGAAATTGACTGAATCACCTTGTATGTCACAGATTTCCACCAAATTGAAATTTGTTACTCAATTAAAGCTACAATAGATGCTTGCAAACTAAGAGAGTGCGGATTTCTGTTTCTTTCAAAATAAACCACGAAAACGAAAAAATTTGAGCACACATATTCATACAAGGACTCCATTGTTAAAGCGGTGTATTAATGCGCTTAACGGAACTTCTTTCTTCCACCACTCACAGCAATAAGCACCAATCCACTTCAGATGAAATAGAGAGTAGCAGATGGCAATTGAGTGGCTTCTTAATTTCTAAACAAACTTAGTTTTTAAAATAGATTATTACAATTAGCTAATTGCCTTCGAGTAAAAAATGTCTAGAGTAATTAATAACCAATTCCTTAACTTATTATTTCATTTTATTAAATCAAACACGAGGCTGGCTTCATGTGCAACGTCGAGTAATACGTTGCATTGGTGAGGGGGTATGTATCGCGGTGCTTTATAATCTATCTATATATAGTATATAAAAATGGTTGTTTGTATGTATGTATATTTGTCTCTTATACAAATCTACAGTTTTATTCCAATCTTGATGAAATTGTGCACACATGACCTTAAAAATAAGGAGAAGAGCACTGTCTACATGAGATTTTGAAAACAAAATAATCTTTTATATAAAATTTATTTTCAGTTTGTTAACACATTAACTGGTGTTGCACCACAAAGGTAACACATTTACTGGTGTGGCACTGCTTAATTAACCAAATTACCCTTTTTTAGGGAGTGGGGTAACGAATTGTAGAGTGTGCTTTCCATGAAGCGCGATATCTCCACCATGACCTACCTAAAACCTTCCTAGGCTCCATCGGAATTACCGTGAAAAATTTCATCAAGCTTGGTCTAGCCATTTTGAAATGCATAGCTAACAGATAGGTCCATGTGTGTTTCTTATAGGTCCATTTTGAAAAATTCGAACCAGGAACCTCGACTGTCACTATCAACGTCTCTATCAATTGGGCTATCACAGCCATGTTGTCACTAAGTGTCTTAAAGACAACCAAGTTGTTAAGAAAGAAAGCCCAATGGGAGGTGGGCACCCGATTCACAGATCGTTAATTTCTGCTATCCAAACCATCAGAAAGTTTGATGAACACACAATAAGAAATAAAGAAATTAAACTGGAGCAAACACCAAATACTACTTGGTTGTCTTTAGGACACTTAGTCACAGCATGGCTATTCAGGTGTCTGCTATAGCCCAATTCATGGTTTCATAATTGAAGAGGTTATAATTGACACTTGTAACTGTTTCAATGCTATCGGCGCGAACCAGAAGATGTACAGGAAGTAGATGGCGAACGAGCAATCTATGCTCCATTTATCAAATTTTCATGAATCATTTTGAATCATTTATTTAAAATAAAAAGCTTAAAATGTTAAACTAGCTGTGCCTTAAAATAAACATCGATAATTTATGCTTTATATGTTGAATTCTATTGTATATCTGATTATTCAAAGCATACTTCGATGTTTTGCCATCTGGTAGACAAAATAATAGCGGGATCGCGTTTAAACGAAAGTGTCATAAGTTATGACTCATAACCTCTTCAATTAAGAAACCATGGCCCAATCAGTAGAGGTGTCGACCATGACAATCGAGGTTCCTGGTTCGAATACAAGTCGCAGAATTTTTCCATACATTTTTCTATTTATTATCATTTACCTGCTGCTTGCAGTTTGCTCCGGTTTAAGTTCTTTATTTCCTAACAGTTAATCAATTGTTGAAATTGTAGTGTACACAGACACAAACGATCAATTATATCCATCGCCATCCAAGAAGAGAATTTTGGAATTGTTGAATTTTTAGAAAACAAATGAATTTTTAAAAGTCAGGTCACATAAAGTTACAGCCATAGCCAGGGCTGAAAAAACGTCAGATCAAACTATTGAATCATTTTCATTCTATTTCCTCCCACTTTCGTAGCCATACACATTATTCCACACATTATTATTCCGAAAGGTGCTTTATGATATCAGTGTGGGAAAACGTGTCTGTCTGTCAAGGAACCTGGTTTAGTGGAACCATTCTGGATTTGTGAAACCATTATGGTTCATTGGAACTTTCAATGCTAAACTATCAAACGAATTGGAATGATATGGCATGAATGAACATAACGTAAAATTAATGGTAATCGAAATTGGTTTCAAGGAACCTGGTTTAGTGGAACAATTATGGTTCATTGGAATTCCAATGCTAAAATATGGCATGTAATATATCAAACGATTTGGAATGAGGTGTCATGAATGAATATAACGTAAAATTAATGATAGTCGACATTGGTTCAAAGGTACGTGATGTAATGGAATCTTTATGGCTCATTAGAAACTAACATTGTTAACATATGGCTGTTTAAAAATATAGTTCCGCGAATGATTTAGTTTAACCTTTCGGTAGTTGGTTATGTCATTCCTTAACGGTTTATTAAGTACCGAAAGGTGCTTTATGCTATCAGCGTGGGGAAACGTGTCTGTCTGTCCGTCTGTAACTCAAACTCCTCCGAGGCTATGAAAGATTCTCATAATCTGTTTTCGTCAGTCGATGAATATGGTTCATGGCACGAACCAGTTACAAATATTATCTAAATCCGTTCATTGGCACGTGCACAAATGGTACCTCTATTTTCCCGCCTAGCAATTTTCAATGGAGAGATATATTAACTAATATATCAAACAAATCGTAATGATAATGGATTTAGTTTAACCATTCGGTACTTGGTGGTTATGTCATTCCTTAATGATTTATTTCTCCGGCACTATGGTAAACTCGCTCAGCTATACAGAACACTCCAACACGAACCGGGGAGAATTGTTAGAGGGCTATCCATTATGAACATTTAAAAAATTTTTTTTCGGTTTTTCTATATGAATTTTTACTGTTTTAATGTTAATTTTTATTGTATATTCCCATTCAGATATTGCAAACTTTCATCAAAAAAAGAGCCCGAGCAACGCCGGGTATATCAACTAGTTATAATAATAAAAACAGCAAAATAAACAGAGGACTATGTAAATCGGTTTTAATTAAGAGTAAAGAGAAGTTAAATTAGATGTAATTAGGCCCGAGCGAATGTTTCTAAGAAGACGACGTTTAAAGAATGGAAGAGAAGGTGCCTCCCGAAGTTCCACAGGTAATTTTCACCAACATATAGCGTCGGAAATCGAAATTGATCTGTTTAAGTAATTCACTCTATAAAATGGGATTACTATTTTTTTTTTCTCTTGTCAGATAGTGATGATATAGACTGGTTATCATGGGGTGGGGTTCTAATATTATATATTTTATACGTGATTTTATATATAAATTGAGCTAGTTGAATAAAATAAAGATCATCAAATTTTAATAAGTTGAAGTTTTTAAATCCTGAACTAGTAATAGTTTTTAAATGTAAAATAACAGATGGGCGACAGTTAGTTTTCCTCTCAGACGTCGCTACCTGTATTCCATATAGATCTTGATTCATTGTACGAGAAGGTGAGTTAAAATAAGAAGGAATGCATTGAAAAAGTTGAATGGAAAAATTAAAAAGAGATAACGATGCACGAGGGCGGTCCGATAATTTACAGGGGACAGTCATACGAGGCCTGCGCGCGCAGCTACGACGTCACGTGCATACATAATGAGGACATGTCAGCAGTAGTTATCACTGAAACGGTTCGTTCGTTGAGTCAATACCTGGCGTACAGCAAGTTGACAAAATGACCGGTATTTTCGACAAATATGTCAAAGTCGAACTTCGAGGAGTAATCAGATTTCTCCAAGGTGAAAGAGTAAATTAAAGCGAAATTCATCGCAGGTTGATTAAAGTATATGGACTGAAGTTTCTAAGCCTAAAAGAAACTTGTGTAGGGTATAAGAAGTTTAAAGAAGAGAGGACGGAACTGGGTGATGATCCAGACCGCCTTAGAAACAGACCGAGATCCTCACACATGGCGGAAAATTATCAGATTCTTGACGGTCCGTCCGATTTCCTCTTTTTCGGTCATCTAAAGAACATTTTATCGGGCAAACGATTCCCTAACCAAGAAAGATTGCAAGCTGAAATTCGACAATATCTTGTTAATTTGAGACAAGAAACATACAGTGAAGGAATGTTTAAACTGGTGAAGCACTGGGACAAATGCTTAAATGTTCTCGGCGACTACGTTGAAAAATAAACAAACTTTTATAGTATATATGACATTTGTGTCGACATTTGTTTCTTTGAATATATCTTCGATAATTTGACCTATACCTATATTATCGGACCGCCCTCGTACACTGTTTGTATTCTGCTTCTGAATGGTCGTTACAAGATAACCAATATGTACATCCAGTAAAACGGACTCATATTCAAGATGATTACTTGTGGTTTCCCTGATGATCTGATTGCTTTGATTAGTTCCTTTCTGACGAACAGGAAATTTCGTGTTAAGGGTGGCTACTCAATGTCAAACCTTTGTCACGTCAATGCTAAAAAATAGTTGAGGACAAGAGGTCTGTGTTTTATCATTTGAAAATTTTCCACAGAGTTTTCTGAAGTTTTGGAAAAAAGATAATGTTTTACTCTTAAAATGTGTTTTACTCTTTGGAACATTTTAATTTTCCTCTAACTCACTCGTAATGATGTCGTCTCATCCTTTTAACAAAGGACAACAAGTTTAACCAATAATTTTTAAATAACGCAGGACGAGGTCTGCCTGTGTTTCTGTAATGGAAGATTACTCACTTTGGTGGAAGAGCTGCTCGGCCACATCTCTTCTTCCGATTTGTCTAAGTGCTTCTATTAACTCTTCGCGTGTGGCATCACTTCCTTTTTGTTGTTCCCATTTCTCGATGATTCCAGTGGCGATTTCTTGTGTTGTAGCACATAGATTAATATTGCATTGCACGATGATATTCTCCACGTCGTTCGTTTTCACGTCGAGCTCTCTCGCCAAAGCAGGCAAATTTCCTCGAGAGAGATTCTGATTGACGATCCTTTTGTCTTCCTTCGTGCATTTTCCTGCAAATTGTTTTAAAGAGGTGAAACGGATGTTAGGGATACAGTTATTGTTGAATTTAAATAAATAGTAAATATCATCATTGTAGATAAAATTATATTTCCCAACATTGTAACTAAATAATGAAGATGCTATCAGGAAACGCTATATAAATTTTTCTGTATAAAAAAATGACAAGCATCGTAAATTTAAGACCACATGTACAGTATAATGAATTCAATCTGGAAACTGAATGAATATACCCTGTGTTAAGAAATATAAGACAATCCTCGAAATGTAGATATTTAAAATGGGAATGAGAATATTCTTAAATCAACTAGACAGCATGTTCGGAAAATATCTGGCCTAATTTTACAGGGTGGTAGAGAAGATCAAAATAAACATTTTCCTTCATAGATTGTATGTCCGGAAATGACGCGTTTAAGCGAGGCAGTCGATGACGTCTGGGAAAAAAAAGTATAATTTCTCTGCTGGAATTTACAACGGCGTGCGTCGCTTTACAAACGCAGAGCTTGCAGATATCCACAAGACGTATAGGGCAGCGAACGGAAACAGACGACTCCCGACGAGACAACTACCGAATCTCAAACGTTTAATGTGTGATCACCGCTAGATAATCTAACCTAATCTAAAGAGTCATTTCCGTACACACATTCTTTGCCAGAAAATGCTTGTTTTGGTCCCCTTAACAACTTTTCCAGAATTTTTTGAGCAACACATTAAATATATGTCATGAAACAACTAAGTCCGCTGTGAAACAAAATATTTATTTTCAAAACAAAATTTTTTTACCAATTTCAAATTTCACCTCTTAGAAAATTATAAGACTAGGCTGAAACTTTCTTAAATAGAATCAACCATTCCATACATGATCTCATTAGAAAGCCAAAAGATAATTAGAATATTATTTATTGACTTCTCACAATGTTTAAAAACAAACTTTAGCATGACGTCATAGTTTGTGTGTGCGCACGCACCTTGGTAGGCTAAAGGATCGTCGCGATTGCTGTTTTTATCTGGTTTTGGCTGGCTCACTTTCATTGCTCGACAAAAAAAATGAGAACTTTTGTGTAAATTTGGTTTGTTTTAATTTATTTATAATTCTTTCAAGCTGCTGTGCAGTTGGATGCGCAACTAGAAAAAAATTACATATTGGAATGGCTTTTTATAACATTCTCAAAAGCCATTCATTTGAAAAGGATCGAAGAATATTATGATTGCAAGCTAACGATAAGGAATGAACCCTACTAATGATTGAAAATATAACAAATTAAATTTTCTAATTGAGGCTGGAGATCAAAACAGCCAGACCATCCCGCTTTTTTACCATCAATGTTGGTTTGGTTCGGTTGGAATTAACGTTTCAACAACTATGGTCATGTCAAGATGGTGTTATAGAGGCCACAAATTTTGCCTCGCAAGGGTTCTTTAACGTGCAACTGGCAAACATCTGCACGGGATTAACGGCTTTACTTCCCTTCCGAAGGATGCAGATGATCTCAGGATTCCCCCCCCCCCCCCCTGAAAGAATGCTCATCGTACTCGGCCGGGATCGAACCCGCGTCCTGTGCCATCAGAAGAGGTGATCATGTATATTTATAAGTTATTGTTTTGCGCTACTCAGATCTTTGTGAAAGGGGTTCGCTAGTCGAAAGTGTTTACAAAACTGGGGTACGTGAACTTTTTGGGGGTTCGCAAAATATTTCAAGGGGGGGGGGGGCGTGGTTCGCCAAAAATTTTCCGTAATGGCGGATTTCTATTATTGTATGCATATTTGTGCATATTTATAAGTCAGGGAATCTCACAACTCAGGTCTTTGTGAAAGCGTTTCTTAAGTCGAAAAAATTTGGGAACCACTGATATAGAAGATGACATACAAGAGGCTGATGAGCAAGAAATGGAGAAGGTTGAATTCAGTTTAGTTAGTGAACTATTAGTGTGATTCAGTAGTATCTGTGAGTGTAGATGATTATTATTAAGAAACGTTATTCCATAATTAAGATGAGACCCCGGCCGAGGACGACGAAGATTTTTTCAGGGGAAAAATCCTGAGATCAGGCACTTCCTTCGGAAGGGAAGTAAAGCCGTTAGTCCTGTGTAGTAGTTTGCGGCTGCACGTTAAAAAACCCTTGCGAGGCAGAATTTGCGGCCCCTATAAAGCCGTCCGGAAATGACCATGGCAGTTGAAAAGGACGTTAATACCAAACAAACCAAGCAACAAACCTGATGAAGATGTTCTCGTATCATGTTGTTAGTGTTCAGCTAATATGTGGAAAACAACGCTAGGGTTATTTCTATCATGAACCTAATTAAAGAAATTACGGGCCAGTTCAGTATCCACTTTCTCAGCTGAGTCATTAGCAACAATGAACTTAAAATTGTTTAAACGAGGAACACTTGGAAATGTCACGTGGATTGTTGCTGCACACTGAGTTGAGAAGTCTCACCTGAGAAAGTAGATAAATATTGTAGCATTTGAGTGTGGTTTCTGAATATAATTAAAGAAAGGGAGTATTGTTTCGTATACAGGAATATAAATGATACATTAGAAGAAATTGTAAAAGAGATGGACTACAGTTAAAATCGATTTTAAAATGAATGAGTTTTTGATGTTAGGTTATTGTCAAACGTCAGTAAGAGATTTAAATTTACGGATATTTACTTAAATCCGATAAATCAATCCATCCAAAGAACTTAAAAGAGTATTTAGAAGTATTTAAGGTACTTACGAAAGAGCTAGATGTATCTGTGTTAAACAATTCAATTGATTATTTGGAACTGAGTGTTTATGGTTCAATCGGTATACTGACAGTTTATTATTAAATCTGTCAATTGTTATGGTATAACAGTTTGGGGAAATAGATACAATTATCTACTGAAGCGAATTAAAGTTGCGTATAATTTATGTTTGCGGGGATTATTCAGATTGAAATTTCAGCAATCGATTTTCGAATTTTGTTCTGCTAACCATGTAATGTATTTTGATACTCTGATTACTTTGAAACGCTTAAATGAACTTGCTGTAATTGTAAGAAACCCAGGGCATCCTTTAAGTAAAATCATGACCTTTTTTCAAGCTGATCCCTCTGCACGTTGTACGAGACGATACAAATTTGAAGTAAGTGAAATATTAACTGCTTTTCGCCGCAGATGTTTTCCTAACAATTCTTTTGGTGTTTGGAATGAGCTACTCCTGGATTTACGTAATATACCATTGACCTGTCAAAATATAACATGCAAAATGTCATGCAAACATTTTTATTTTAATTTAGTGCATTATATGTTGTCAAATCAACTTAAATGGCGATTAATTTGAATTATGTAGTGTTTGCTTAGTTTTATGTGGATGTATTATCTGTAGTCAATGCCTATTTAAGGCGATTTTAATAAATAAATAAATAAATAAATTAAATTATCTTATTGAAACAATTTTAGACTGGTTGAAATTTTATTAATACGAGGTGCGATCAAAAACTACCGGGACTGGTTGGGCATCTCGCCAACAAATGGCAGCAGCACAAATCCACAAATAGAGTAAATTATAGCCCTACCATTCATAATTCAACTTTTCAAAGTATATTGTTTCATGTGCATTAGGGAATGAGAAAATACTGCTATTTGTGATCATACGTGTGAGGTCATCAGCGATTTTATCATGAACATTAAATTGAAGGATGCAATCTGAAGGATGACATTCGGTCAGCGAAAGCGACCAAAGCTGTGGCGCGAAAAAAGGCTGGATGCTCCACCACGACAATGCACCCCCTCATCGAGCTCTCCTCATGATTTCGTTTACCCTATCACCCATCCTTTTGATAACAATGATTAGATCTAGTAAAAATCTCGGAAGGTGATTGACTCGTATCAACAAAAACACTTCCAGGGCACATTCCTCAAGTAGCAGGTAAGCTGGACTCATTGCTTGACTTCGTAAAGGGGTTATTTTGATTGAAGGGAATATTATGTAATATGTATTTAAATGAAGTATTTTAAATGAACCAGTCCCGGAACATTTTGATTTCGCCTCATATAAATAATAAAAGAGAAATATATTAACAGTTAACTTATGAAAATTTTCTATTATTAAGAATAACAAGAAACGTAATAAAATAATTGCTTTGCAATGAAATTGCCCCATCCACAAGGAGTTATCCAAATGAGCCAAAAGTAGGTATACAGCAAGAGATACATCTGAACACACCTTTATAACGTTATGGAGCCAAGACGTACACTCGTTTGTACAGGGTGTCCCAATGAAAAGCGCCACCTCTAGTGGCGATGGATTGTTCCAGCCGCAGGTGTAGGTGATAATACAAGAGTAGGCGAATGCCATCTTAGGGTACGTCAGCCTAGGCCTGGTGAACATGCTGTATCAGGTCATGGAAATTGCTGGGTGTTAGTAAACGATGCCTCACCATGTCCCACACGCGCTCAATTGTCGATAAGTCTGGGGACTTCGCGGGCCATGGCAGGCACTTGTCATCATGCAGACATGCCATACTTATATTTGCCGTGTGCGGTCTGGCGTTATCCTGTTGAAAGAATGCGCCGGATATGGTGTGCAGAAAGGACAGTAATACGGGCTACAGAATCTTTGTAACGTACCGTGCTGCTGTCAGGGGTGCCTTGGATGGTGACTAAAGGCGTTCTGGTATCGTAGCCGATGGCACCCCAGACCATGATCCCTGGTGTTAGTCCACGATGGCGACACCGGATGCATTGTTCATTGGCACGTTCCAATGGTCTGCGCCACGCACGTCCGCGTCTGTCGTCAGTGTCCAAACAAAAGCGAGATTCGTCGCTTAATATCACCGGTCGCCATTCCATTCGCCAGCCCAGTCGTTCACGAAACCATTGCAGTTGTATCGCGGTGCTCATGTGTCAAAGGAAGACACAAAAATGGACGCCTGGCAGACATTGTCGCGGCGTGTAATCGGCGTACTATTGACACTAGAGCAGTACCGGGAATAGTGATGTTGTCGCGCAGTTGCCGCAGGGTGATGGTTCTCTCCGCTAGCGCTGTTCGCAGTATCCGCCTATCGGTACGAGCTGATGTGCTTCTCCGGGCCCCAGAGCTTGGTCTTCTTGCATGAGTGCCTTCCTCTCGCAATTGCCTCTAACATCGGCCTTTCGTCCATGTTTCCCGGGACACATGGAGAGGAATCCGTCTGGTTGACCATGCAGCCTCTGAGAAGCCAATAATCCGACCTCGTTCAAAGTCCGTTAATTGCGTGAACGGTTGTCGTAGTCGTCGTTGCGGAACTGCTACCGTTGTGGAGATTACTGTACTATACGTTCTCGAGGCAGTTGCTTCCTCCCTATTGCATAGAACGTCTCGCACATGTGTTAACTGATGAGCCTATAGAGGCCCCCGGACACCCTGTATCAACCCAAATGGTCATGTCCCGTGAGCATGGATCTAATCGTTTACTAGTCGGAGGTAGACGACCCCCCCCCCCCCTTCATTAAATATGGATAAGGTTGGATAAGTCCGTGTTGGTGGGGCAATTTCATTACAAAGCAGTGTATATACAGTTCACCATTTACAAGCCCTATTACAGTTGAGGATCCTGCAGGAACGAACTGTAGATGTGAAAATGAAAATTTTGAAAGGAATTGAAATTATGAAGGAATGAAGACCGTGTTATTTCTTCAAGATCTTTCAACGACTTCTCTTCTTGAAAATCTACAATTCATTTCTGCAAGATCCTCATTACATCAATTTAGACGTGTAATTGGTGAAATGTATATTATTTTATTTTATTTTGATATTATACTTTTATTTTCATATTTTACTTTTATAAGGGATAATTTTTCCCTAACTAATGAAATTTAATTAAATATCAACATATCTATTACTTATTTAAAATTGAATTAATACAATAGATTAAATAACTCAGTAGCATTTAATATGTAGTGTGGTCAAAAAAAGAAAAGAATCGGGGGTATTCTGTACGATCCTATGGGCGAAGGTGACGGCACCTTTAGGACGTTACAAAGATTAACACATATTTTATTACATTAAAATGTTAGTAACGTTTAAACTTTTTATTCACCTGGTTCAACTGGAGTTGCAGTGGAAGTTGATGGTGTGTCAAAGGGCCCTGGGTTCATTTCGATGCCACCCATGATGAGGTTCTCCTCGATCCAAGTAAACAAGCTGCGCTGGTCAATGGTTGCATCAAAGGGTTTCACTAAACTGTAGTTGGCTCCCTGTCTGCTATATTCAGATACAAATGAGGCAACAAACATCAAATACAGACAACCACAGACCAAGGTGATGAATGACACTGTCAACCACGATATATAGTCGACGATTGTCTTGATCTTGTTGTTTCGACGGTGTAATAGTGGGCAGTGACTCCTATTCCACTGGCCGATTCTATTTCTATAGGTACCAATATCGACGCCCATCTTGTGGAGTTAAAATGAAACTTCCAGCAGAAAATTTTGCAAGAACTGAAAATACAAAGTGAGATCGAAATAAACTTTTTATGATATATTTGGCATTTTTGTGGATATTCTTATGAAATATCGTAGAGAGTGTATTGTAGATAGAATATCTATCGGGTGCTTACCCTATGACGAAGATAATGAACACTCAATATAATTTTCACACGTGACCTTAACAGACAGGGGTTATCGAAAAGGGTAACATAGAATAGTTCAGGACATAGAATTGGGATTACGGAAGAACAGGTTTTCATTATCGACGACGGCAGATTGGGTACAGCTTGGGATTACCAATGAGGTTAATTGTGGTTTAAAGAAATTTTGAGATAAGATTGATGATTACCGAAAATGAATTATTTCCATTACTTGAATTTAAATAAATAGGTGATAGTTTTAATAATATGAATTCAATGTCTAATATTTGATATTCATTGCATATGGGTTTTCATCATTTTTGTGTAAAGCTCCCTGGTTCGGGTTGTGTATAACATAAAATTTTATCATTGACTCATGGATATGTTTTGGAAGACATAGATAAGTTCAGGTCCATTGGATTGTATCATCAACAGTTATCATGTTTATTTGGAGAGTTTAATGTCAAAATATATTGGAAACAAAATTACGGTGCTATGCCTCTCGCAACAATACTCCATGTTAGAGAAATTCTTCACATTGAGTGCAATGCAAGGAAGTTGATCAAATTTCAATGCAAATGATCTAGCCAGAAAATGCTCCCACACATTTCACTCCGGCAAATAGTCAGTCTGCGAGGTTTTCTTCTGTATGATAATAATACACGCTAGGGTATCATCAACACGTGCCTTCCTTGCAGCACAACGTCCCAAACAAGCCTTCTAAGTACACTATTGTCTCTATCTCGTCGTTACATATTATTACAAAATCAATTTTTATATTTAACACTCTTTCTCATAAAAAATTCTTCAACAACTGTTCAAAACTTTAATTTGTCTCTGTCACTTTACTACAATTGCTGATATTTTCCGTTACATAATTTAAGACCACCCCTAACCCGAAACCTGTTAGAAAACATTGATTATTGCTTTTTGAAGAACATTTAATTGGATATTGTATTTCACTAAATAGGCCTACATTTAATAGGTGTTCGAAAAGCTTAGCGTTTCATACGTAAGAATTGGTAGATTTAAAACAAAATAGCCTAATTTGCATGTGAACAATAAAAAATTCAATCGCTAAATCAGCTATAAAGTAGCGATCAATTGGTGGTTTCATTTTTTTTCTTTGTGTTTAGACAGAAAGTGTTTGATCAAAATCGTAAAGACAATGAGAAGACAATTTCTTGACTTTTTCTAATTTTTTGCACTTGTTTGCATTTACAGGCGCCACTTCGATGGCCAAGGCCACTTTCTATTTATCGGATTTATAACAAGCTTTATTGCACATTTTCTAAATTCAGTTAAGCATGAATATGAGAGAAATTACCAATATTATGGTTGTAGTGGACTATAACTTACCAGTGCCTTCAGTTGACAGTGAATAAGTCGTCTCCTCAGGATTCTGTTGAAAATAATCAGAAATTCAGTGTGAGTATTAGTTTTCGAATGGCTTTCGTCTGAGTTAAAGACTGTATCGAACACATTGAGAAGGAACAAAGAAATGAAATGATATTATCAGTTGCTAACAGGATGCTAGTCAAGGAAAATCATTCAAATTCATGAGTAAGAAAAACACACAAGCAAAGAAACTCTGAGGGAAATTGCTCCATGTGATATCACTTAAGAAAGATACGACTTTATTCTTCAAGGAAGCGGATTATGATTGAAATAACAAAATATTCATTTCAATCTTAGCTATTATGACTATGTAGTTTTGTTGCCCCTTTATGTTCATTTCACTGATTCCGTCGACTTCCCTTGAATTTGAATAAGAGACGGAAGGCAAAGCGTGAGTAAGACAAGAGAAAAGAAGGAGAAAAGAACTTCTTAACATTTAAAATCAAAAATAGATTAAGAAGAGATAGCGGTCGACCCATTTTTCCACAAGGTATTACATTGATCAGTAGAAGTATATTTTGATTGCTGTGTAATCAGCTTTCTTACACTTAACATCATGGATCAATAAAATGCCTTGTCGTCCACTGATTACGTAATAAAGGTTTTCGAATATTCAAAGGTAACCGATTCCATAGAAGCTAAAAATGAAAGAAGAAATGAGTAATGTTTTTAAAATTTGTCTGATGCCAGATTAATTTACAATTCCATTTTTGTATAGCCAATGGACCGTCCATAAATTACGTAACGCTTGAAGGGGGTGGGGGTTGAGCAGTGTTGCGTTGAAGATATCTTGTAAAGAGAGCAAATAAGTTATATGGAAAGAGAAATCGTCCATCATTTAACGACTTTTAAAAAGTATAGAAAGATAAAATAAAGAATAGGAACTATAATACAGTAAAATTGAGCAAAAAGTAAAAAAAAAAATGACTATTAGATGGATAAGAAAAATAAATGCACAGATAGAAAACTGAACCTTTAAGGATTTGACAAAGGCATTTGTTACCTTTTTAGCAGATTTCTATATATAGAAATGTGCTTATGTAATCGGTTTGTCCAGCTGTCCGTCCGTCTGTAGACAATCCCACAATTCATTGCGTTGCATGTATTGAATTGCATGTATTGCAATCTCACAATTCATTCAATCATGTCTTGAATTGCTGGAAGAAACGAATTATCCTCGCATTTGGTAAAACGCGTGTTGAGAACATGGCTTCGGTTCTGCGCGTGCTCTAAACGTTAATGAGTTGGTGTGCGTGCAGGATGCACGTGTTTGACGACTATTAAAAGGGCAGTTCGGTCCCTAAATCAAGAGAATTTTTTTATTCCTAGGGAGCTTAGCATTTATTACGATAACTTGAAAACGAATTAACTTTTTCACAGTCTGTTTTCACCAATCCATTAAAATGGGACAGAGTACGCAGAAGTACGAACGTGAGATAGCAGGAATAAGTACGTGCTCTAATAGCACGTGCTTTAATGGTACCATTATTATACCCTCTTAAACATTTCATATAACAAGATATGGCATGTAATATATCAAACAAATTGTCACAACATGTCATGAACGAATATAAAAGAGTAACTAGTGATAGCAAGTATAGGTCTAATGGCACGTGTACGTGCAAGGATGTCTCATGAATGAATATAACGGTATATAATGACGTCTGAATTGTTTAGTAGTACGTGTTTTAATGGTACCAAGTGGTACCATCGGAACTTTCAATGCTAAGATATGGCATGTAATATATCAAACGACTCGTAATAACGTGTCATGAGTGACTATCACGAGAAAATAATGTTAATGGTTAACAGTTTAGTACCAAGGTACACTAATGGTGCCCTATGGCATGATATGGTACCATTTGAACTTCAATTCTAAACCATGGCATGTAATATATCAAACGACTCGTAACAATATGTAATGAGTGAATATCATGAGAAAATAATGATAATTGTTATTGGTTTAGTAGCACGTGCCCTAATGGTGCAATATGATACCATATGGTACCATGGGAACTTTCAATGCTAAGATATGGCATGTAATATATCAAACAACTCGTTACAATGTGCCATGAGTGAATATGACGTGTAAATAATGATAATTGTATTGGCTTAGTAGCACGTGTCTTAAAGGTGCCATGTGATACCACATGGCACCATAGGAACTTTAAATGTTAACATACGGCATGTAATATATCAAACAATCGTAATAACGTGCCATGAGTGAATATAACGAGTAAATAATGATAGTGGAAATTGGTTTTGTAGCACGTGCCCTAATGGTGCAATACAGAATTTATAGAACTTTTAATGCTAAGATATGGCGTGTAATATATCAACCAACTCTTTACGCGTTATTAGATCTTTTGTTATCCATAGCTTATTTGAATCAAGAGTATAGTACTCTTAGGCTTAATGGTATCTAAAACTCATTACTATTAATTTAATAGTAGTTAATCGCTTGCTTCAATAAGACTTCAGTAATTTAATATGAAAATCTAATAGATGCTTACACATAACGCTTCAGCAATTGAGGCTCAATTCGTTTAACATTATGTGAGAATTCTTACAAATTAAAGAATTTTTATTTTTTTAAGTGTATAAGGAATAACTTCACTCTCCATTTACCTTTCATTCTTCAAGTTTATTCTTTTAAATTCTCTCTATACGTTAGGCTATGTAAATAATAATTTACAATTTAGTTTTCATATTTATTTATTTACTCTCAAGTGTTTTAAAATGTTCTTTAATTCTATATATCCATGTACGATGCTATAACAAGAAAATGTGCTCCCTTTATCCGCTTTGGCGGTAAAATCATTCTTGTTTAATTTTATTTTTTACTTTTAAGTGCATCTTTTAAGGCAAAAAAGCGTTCTTAAAAAGTTTTAATGCATTTTCTTATAAAGCATTGATATGAAAGACAATTTATCAATATCGTTGTGTTGTTGTTCACTATAACTTACCTCACTAATGTCTAGGGTTGACAGCGAACGAGTCGTTCCCTCAGAATTCTGTTGGAATGGTTTTTGAATCGCTGTGATCTGAGTTAAAGCCTGTGTCTGAAGGAACAAAGAAATGAAATGATTCGGTTTGTTGGTAACAGGATGGCAGGTAAAGAAAATGATTCAATGTCGTGAATAAGAAAGAAAACCAAAGGAACTCTGCGGGAAGTTGCTGCATGTGATTTCACTGGAAAGATATGAGTGTATACTAGAAGAAAGCGGATTACGACGGAAATACAAAAATGAATGCATTTCAACTTCAGTTTTAGATATTTATCCACATATTGTTGAGTTTTTTTCCTCGACTTCCTTTGTATGTGAAGAAGGGAAGGAAGCCGAAATATGAGTAAGGCTAAAAAAGCCGAAATATGAGAAAAGATTTGCTATCGACAAAAAAATCAAATTTATTCTAATAATCGGAAAATAGTCTCAGGAGGATTTTTTCAAGCCATTATTTCGATATCAGTAAATAGAGAAAAATAGTAAAGAAAACTCCACGGCCTGGACTCGAGCCAGGGACTTTCGGATTTAAACAAAAAGCAACGCTTTAACCTATGCTCATTGAACATGTTTGATATCCGCAACTTAGTCCACGGTGGCCCGAAAGACCCTCGTTTGAGTCCAGGCCGTGGAATTTTCTTTACTATTTTTCTCTATTTATTAGGAGCTTTAGCATAAAAGCTACTTATAAGAATGCGCCTTTGGTCTGTACGTTTATCAGCCGTCCGCCGTTTGCATAACTTGAAAACAAATTAACTATTCAAATTCTGTTGTCAGAGATATAACCAGTAAAGTCTTAGCTCGGCCGTATGAACTTTTCAGAATTTTTTGTGGACCCCTTCAAGTCGAATTTTCGTGCTAAAACAGTGAATATAAAGAATCTCAAGTAATGGCATGTCATATAACAATCGATTTATCAAGAAGGAATACATCGGTGCGCGAACGTGAAATCGCTTTGTCGACGCACGATTGCTCATGTGCTCATAATGTATATTATTAAGCAGCAGTAAAATGGAGCTACTTATTGGTTTAATAATGTCAGTCCGTCCCCTTCATAATTTCTACATTTGTTGAGATAGAAGATTGAATTTCGGAATGTAGCTTACTATGGGCATGTCCATCTGCACTATTTAGTTTCGTTTTGATTGCTACAATGGGGAATTACGGGGGTGGGATTCAAAAAGGACAACATATCTATATGGTATTTAGGTACGTAAAGGCGTGAAATTCAGTATCCAGATTCTTCTAGGAAAGATCTATGTTACTATGAAGTTTAGGCCCAATTGTTCCAGGGGGTTGGATTTGCCGGGGGGGCAGTCACTTGGTCCTTAGAACTATGGCATTTGTTACATCATACGTATGGAAATGATGAGAAAGGAAAGAAGATACGAGCTTTTTTACATTTTCTACATGTTACTTTCGAGAAAATTAATTTTTTGTTTAAAAAAACTTGGGAAGAGGTAAAAAGTGCAGTTAAAAGGGTAAAAATAGATCATCTGCAGGTTCTTACCCTACTGAGGAAGGGGGGGGGCGGAAATTTCTTTTTAATGAATGTATAAATGTATTTCTGCTTCACTGCTAAAGCTCCTTTTTGGAATGTTTACAAGATTTTATTTATAAATATATTATGTTCACAATTCCAATTGTTTATTTACGTTCAACTTATTGGTTTTACTTTGTCCGGCTGGATCTTTTGTCATAGACCTGAAATTTGTTAAGTAGTTGCTTTGGACACATCTACTTTAGTATGTAATTTAGTCTAACGGGAGGGGGGTCAATATCATATGTAGCTATGCAAAAGATGCCAACTTCTATGAAGTTTTGGCAGAGTTAGTTTTTTTTTTCCACACGATCACAAAGTGATTATAAGTTTCATTAAATTACGTTCAATTGACATTAATCATTTCTTATCATGATCGACTTGATCTGCACAGTGGTCAGTGTATAACACTAATAAATAGAAAAATAGCCGAAACTGTGGATGCCTTAATAAATAAAGGAAAAAACAGAAAACACTACTCCACATAGAAAAATATTTTACTGACTCAGATGTACATTTCGGATTTCAAAAATCCATCATTAGTGAGTGATTTACAGACAAACGAACAGTGTAGTGAAACGTTATTCAAGTGGCACTTGAAGCTAAGCTTCCATAATCTCACTCTTCCTAAATAAATGCAAAGGGAATTACACTGAAATAGTTAGGAAGCGTGATGAACCCATAAAGGTCATCCATAAAATGAAGGAGAAAATACCCCCTCTTGGTTGGAGGTGATTTTGATTGACGACTGTCTAGACTAGAAGCAGACCACTAGTATTAGATAAAACACGACCTATGAAGTCCAGTAATCTGGAAATAAGACATTATCAATGTCTTCAAAATTAATATGCCTTGGATCACGATATCTCTTTCTATGCATAGGAAGATTTAAAATGCCCGAGACTAGCTCGTTGCTTTTCTATGATTTTCTATATTGGGCAGCGTGGATTCCATGAGCCCTTGAACGTATTTGCCAATATGAGTCATGTTGAAGTCATTAGAAATGGAGGAATTGCGAACAATTCTCCGATCTTTTTGCGCAATAGTCCTAAAGGTAACGTTTTGGAACGTTTGCAGTTCTCTCCACCTAGTCTTACATATTGTGGCCCAGACGGGCATACCATACGTCAAGATGGTCCGAACAATGACCTTAAAGAGTAGGAGTTTATTATCAATGTTTAGAGCACTATTCCGGCCCAGCAGAGCAATCAAGCTAAACTTGGCTCTCCTGGCCTTATTCAACGCATAAGTTGCGTGGGGAGTCCAGGTAAGTTTAGAATCAATAACAACACCAAGATATTTATAAGTTTCAACCCAGTCCAGTTTTTTGCCATATAGTGTTAGAGAATCTAATGATCTCTTTCTCTTCTTGGAGACAAACATCGCCTTACATTTGTCTACATTCAATTTTAGCCTCCACTTGCTAAACCAGCTTTCGCACTCCTTAAGAGCCTTCTGTAACCGCGAGACTACTACGGCTGGTTGACGAGCACAGGTCAGTATAGCAAAATAAAAAAAGAGCTTACTTTTGGAAGGACTTGGAAAGTCTCGCATAAAGTAATTGAATAATACTGGCCCAAGAACTGAAACCTGTGGGACACCAGCTTGTACTTCATACATAGGAGATAGACTGTCTCTAACTATGGCCTGAAAGAACCGGTTGAAAAGAAACGAGTGTATCAGAGTAATTATATCTTGAGGAAATCCATCCATAATCATTTTAAAAATAAGACCATCGTGCCAGACTTGGTCGAAGGCTTTGTGTACATCGAGGAAAACGACCCCACAATACATAGAGAGATTAAGGGGCTCATTGATATCCGCTGCGAGCCTCCATGTTTGGAGTTGGCAGGAATGGTTTGAGCGAAAGCCAGCCATATTGTTCATCGCGGATGAGATACTTGGCATCACAGTACTCAATGAATCTCTCGAGAATTGTTTTTTTCCAAGATTTTGGAGATTGATGGTAACGAGCTGATGGGCCTGTAGCTAACAGGATTTGCAGGATTTTGTCCTGCTTTAGGAATGCTTAAGACAACTGATTGCTTCCAAACATCCGGGAAATAAGTGTTCCTCCAGCAGTCGTTAATCACTTTTGCAATATCTTGAATTGTATTTGGAGGTAAATTTTTCAAAGCAATGTACTTAATGGAGTCTTTACCTGGAGCGTTTCTCGTTTTTAAATTTTTAATGATGCTTTGGACTTCATTTACGTCAATGCTATGTTTTGGGAATTCATTGCCGTGAATATTATAGAAGCCAGTTATGCAGGATTTTACTTTCTCAGACATATCAAGTCCTATTTGCGGATCATCAGTAGGCGTGACAAACTGTTCTGAAAGTGAATTTCCAATAAGCTGCGCTTTATTATCATCTTACGTGATGAATTTGCCATTTTGGGCTAACAGAGGTGGGATATTAATGGCTTTCTTGTTTTGAAAGGCTCGAACCATGCACCATATAGAGTTATCGTGGGTCGACAGACTCTTAACTTTATCATTCCACCTGTCATTACGAAGTGCTTTTACCTCCTCGTGAACTCTTCTTGTGAGCCTATTATACTTGGTCTTAAGCCATGAATCACGGTTTCGGTACCACTGCCTTCTAACCTTATTCCTTTGCTCAATTAATTGTTTGATTTCTGGGGTGAGCTCAAGGTGACCAGCTCGCTTCGACTCTAAGGGTGAAGCACTAGAGTCAATAGCTGCATTTTTATTTTTAGTAAGTCTTTTCACATTGGTATCTATGTCGCTCGTACTATGTACGTTATTTAGTGGGTCGTCATCATTTTTGAGAATTTCTCTAAAAAACTTCCAGTCTTGTTTGAGCCTCAGTTCTTCTTTGAGGTCAATGTTTACGTTGTCAAAATTTAGTGCAACTGGTTTATGGTCTGAGGATAGATCATTGACAGTATAGATACTGAATGATTTGTAGAAGCCCTTTCACAACACAATATGAAGTACATCGCTTGAAGGAGAATGATCACAATAATATGTATCATCCACAGGACCTACTGCAATAATATCAGATTGCCTTTGCACGTAGCCATACAAAAGGACACCGTTTTGGTTATACATCTTGAATTCCAGTGCAAGTGCTTAGCGTTCAAGTCTCCCGCGATAATAATGGGAATATTCCCGGAAAACAGCTCGTCAAGCTCATTGGTATCGAATTTATGCTTGGGCGCATTATATAGAGCCACTAGTTTCACCTCTCCCAGTGTGGCATCAGTAATGATAGCAGAGGCAGCTTCCATTCCCATATAGTCTCGGGTTGGTTCCTCCCGATGAAGACTGCCTTTCTTAATAATAATTGCTGACCCACCTGACGGGGACTTTACTGTAGTGGGAAGAGTTCTGTCTTTACGATACACACAGTAACCAGGCATCCTGAAGTCGCGGTCTGGCCTTAAGCGTGTCTCACATAGAAAAGCTATGTCTATATCCTATTGGGTTAGGAAGTTGTAAAACTCAATACGCCTCCGGGGGACCCCCCTGGCGTTCCATATTACACAACGAAGTTTACCTCGATTTGTAATAGAATAACATCGATCAGCCATACTGTCAGTGTTTATTCGTAAGTATTCCACTCATCAGTGGCATTTTCTTGCCCAGTTCGTTTAACAAATTGCATACACTGCCAATTTG